>OZ030006.1:33376248-33696248 GCA_964023405.1 Apodemus agrarius | reverse complement strand
GTATGTTTAAGTGTGTGTACATATATGTGTGCATGAATGTATGTGTGCACAGACACACTCTGTATATGTGTATGTGTTTATGGAGAGAGAGAGAGAGAGAGAGAGAGAGAGAGAGAGAGAGAGAGCGAGCAGAAGAGGGCACTGGGTTGAATACCCTGATGCTAGAGTTACAACCACTTGTGAGTTATCTGTTGCAATGCTGGGAACAGAAGGTAAACCTCTGCTAGAGTAGTGAGTGCTCTTAACAACCGAATCCACTCTCCATGAAAAAAATGTTTTAAAAAACAAAACTAAAATAAAATCTACGGCTAGAGACTATGGACTAACTGCCTGCTAAGTATTTGCTTACAGTCATTGACTAGCTCTGCTCTTGGTCTTGGTCAGACACTGCTCTTTTTGCAATAGCTAATAATCAATGCTGAGACTTAAAATTGTCCAAAGCACTAAGAATAAGTGACTTAGCACTAAGCAGGACATCTACATCTATGTCACCCCTCCCAAGGCCCAGCAAACATCCCAGAAAAAGGGAGACCAAATTTTAAAGAGCTGGAAGATGGGGAGGAGAGCCGTGAAGCTGTGTTTTTTTTTTTTTTAAGATTTATTTATTTATTATATGTAAGTACACTGTTGCTGTGGTCAGACACACCAGAAGAGAGCATCAGATCTCATTACGGATGGTTGTGAGACACCATGTCATTGCTGGGATTTGAACTCAGGACCTTCGGAAGAGCAGTCAGTGCTCTTACCTGCTGAGCCATCTCTCCAGCCCTCGTGAAACTGTGTTCTAAGTGTGACCACGGTGGCTGCACAAACGCCATCTATGCAAAGCAGTCAGACACAAGAGCTGAACAACAACGAACGCACGTCAGTAGGAAGTAGATGGTTGTGAAGGACAAGGGTGTCTTCGGGAATGGGGAGAGAATAAGAGAGAGCAACGGGGGACAGTGAGCTCACAATACAGTGTGTGCATGTGCTGAATTATCAAAAATTCCATTTTAAACATGTTTTAAAAAGAAACCTCCTCTTTAAAAATAAATAAATAAATAAATAAATAAATAAATAAATCCCTCATTTCATTTCCATGGAGAAAGAATGAGCCCTGTGTGGTCACAGCAGGAGATAACACCCCACAAGGAGCCACCAGAGGACTCTAAAAGAAAGGAGAAATAATTAAATTTGTGTTTTAGAAAGAGCAGTGTAGCGTGTAGCTTTTGGCTAGAGAATGAACACAGGTCCGGGAGGAGGAGGGAAAGCTGTCAGGGCTGTGTAAGTAGCCTGGGTGCTGGGAGGGGGGGTAGGGCAGGGGGCAGCGGTCCAGGTAAGATGAAAGCTCCCATATTAAACAGCTCAAACCTAACCCCCTGTGCTGAGTCCTCGCCTGCAAACTGTAAGCAGCTCAGACTGGCTACTTGTCTACTGTGGAGGACCAGAGCATGGGATTCACAATGAGGGTTTTAAGCAGAGGCTCTGGAAAGAGATAATTCAACCGGCTAGCTTCATATAATCTAGCTTCTATTTTCGTCCAGACTATAGAATCCATAGGCTTCATGTGCCGCCAACGCTAATACTTACTCAGCACTGATTTAGCACAACGTTTATTAATATTTTTCAGGTTTCTTTAGGGCATGAAATATAAAATGAGAGTCAGTAGTCAGCCCTTATAATGTGTCTCTATCAATACAGCAAAGCATGGTGGAAAATCGTCTACTACATGTTTTCCAAAAAGAATATAGTGTGTCTGAAATCAAAGGCAGATGAAGCTTCAGGCTGTAGGAAGAAGTCAGCAAATGGAAATGAACTGCGGGAAGGAAAATTGCTCAGGAAACCATAGAATGATCAAATGCAACTAGGTATGACACTGAGGCTAATTAGACCAGCTGAATTGTGAAAGTTTCTACTCCTGTAACGTAAAGACATTATTAGTATTATATACATATATATATATATGTATATATATATACATATATATATGTGTATATATATGTATACACACACACACACACACACACACACACACACATACACACACAACTCCTGATCTGTTCCAAGTGGGTCTCTTTCTTTCTCTCTCTCTCTCTCTCTCTCTCTCTCTCTCTCTTTCAGGTGGTCTGTAAACCAACACATCGCGGGGGGTGGGGGGGGCGTCGGGGGGGGGTCGGGGCGGAGGGGGGGGAGGCGGGGAGAAAGAGGATGATAGTAACTCGGGATCAGAAACAAAAAGGAAGCAGAAAAGGACAGGAGGACGGGGAGGAGGAGCTGCTTTCTCTGCACCGAGTAAGACTTCCTGCTTCCTGGGGTTCAGCGTTGGAACAGATGAGACAGGTAGCCCAAACCACTGCCAACTTAGCCACAAGTGCCTGGAAACTGTCCTCAAGGGTAGCACAGCAGCTGTAATCCTTGCCAATGAAGCAAGCCGAGAAGGCAAGGTCCTTACACAATTATCCTTCTCCTGCCAAAAGCTCAGGATTTTTAATGCTTTTAAAGGTAAAACTACTGCATTACGTTTGCATACAGCTGGGTCATTTGTGAATTTCCCGTATTTACATGCATTCTCAGACAAATTCTTAGCGGCATTTTTGAGGTGATTTACACACAGAACTTTTTCATTCTAAATATGCAAATTGTTAGTTTTCAGTAAACATACCACATTATGCACCCATTTAAAAAAAAAAAAAACTTTGATTCTTCATGAATTTCACACCATGCACCCCAAGCCCATTCATGTCTCAAGTCTTTCTATATCTGTCCTCTACCCTTGCAACCTATCCAGCAAAATAAAAAATAAAATAAAATAAAATAAAATAAAATAAAATAAAATAAAATAAAATAAAATAAAATAGATCTTGTTGTGGATCCTGTGGTATGTCACACAGTATATACTCCGCTGTCCAAACAGCTTCCAAACCAATGTTCATTGAAGTGAGTCATTGGTCTGGTTTGAGACATCTTGACTTCTGTGACATCATCAATGCTGGACCCTCCCCAAGACTCTTCTCAGATATCCTGCTGTTTCCCTGAGTCATGGAGATCCTGAACCCTTAGTTCTGTAACACTGGCCCCTTCACTCCAGCAGCTCATGGGTGTGGTTGATGTTGGCTGGGCCAGCTCAAAGCCCAGGATCTGGGCCTGTATGGTAGAGAACTGAGCTGCTCAGCCTGCTAGCTCTCCTGCGCCCTCACCCAAAGGGCCAGTTCTCCTGTGCTGCCCAGAGGAGAGGAAGGGGCGGCTCCCAGCTCTCCGGATTGCTGCAGTCTGTGAAGGGCATGGTATCCTTAATCACACTTTAGAATAAGAACTGCAATATTTTATATGTGAACACATGGGCTTGAAAACAATAAATAATAGCCAGTGGTTCCCTGGCATGGCTACATAAAGAAATCACTTGATTTAGGATATAAATGGATAGGCAAGTAGGAGAAAGAGAGGGGTGGTGGAGAGAGAGAGAGAGAGAGAGAGAGAGAGAGAGAGAGAGAGAGAGAGAGAGAAGAGAGAGGGGGGTGAGAGGTGATAGAGGGAGAGATCTTTACTGCCTCTAGAGATTGAGATTTAATTTTTCTTTAGATAAACTAAATATTAGTTAGTTAGTGAGTGAGTCGGTGAGTTAGTTAGTTGCTTGGTTAGTTATGTTATTTTGAGATAACTTCTCACCATGTAGTACAAGCTGGCCTAGGACTCCTGGTCCTAGCTCAGTCTCCTAAGTGCTGGGATTACACATGTGGGCCATCATGCATAGACACATTGTGTAAATGTGACTCTCAATGCAAACAAGTTTGTGAGATACTAGATGAGTTTCAAGTCACCCAAAGTATTAATTCTGTGAGCTCAAAGATTTTTACTGTCAAATCCATGCTTGGGAAATTATATTTCGTGTAAAGCTCTAGATAACAATTACTCCAGTTAATATAGGTTGAGATTTACAGGAATAAAGGTTTTCAAAATCTTCTCCATGAGTTACCTGAGATCATTGTTAGAATTTAGGAGCCTTCTCTAAAAGTTTCCAATAAACAGAGGCCCTACAAAATATCAGTATTTTACACGTTTTTAACTGATTTGTTGTGACAGAAGCATTCGTAAAAAAATATCAGATTATGTGGGACAAGAAAAAAAGAGGTCCAGGGGCAGTTTCAAGAGGAGACTAGGGTAACAGGGGGGTCTGGAAGAGGAATGGGGAGAAAGGGAAATCTACCGAAACGCTCATTGTTCAAAAATGCCCTCATGATATCTAATACCGTGTATGCTCATTTTAAAAATAGTATCAGACCATATAAATATTGTAAGTGGGGCATGAAAGTCTGGTTTGAAACACCATGAAGAATTCATGCAGACATTAGCAAAACAAAGGCAAGAGAATTCACTTGATAACCTGCCTTCAAAGAGTGTTGCTAAATGCAAAACTTCCTCCATTAATTGACAACAGACGCTTGAATCAAACTTTTATTAAACATCAGAATCCAAAGCACTGCGGTGGATGTTAGAGAAAACAATGTAGATAATAGAGTCCTTGCCCTAAATGACCAGAGTGCGTATATAAATCTCTTTGCTGAAATTTGGGAAGCACTGGAGTAGTCTGGCTTAACATCTCTTTGTTCTTATGTTTTAATTTTGAAAGTCTTCATTTAGTGTAGCTTTGGGAACCACTCCGAGAACTCCAGTAAGTATCTGGGAGAAGCATAAAAAGCTGCAGAAGTGTGGTATTGAGGAGTGGGGTAGACGTTTCTGGTGGTCTCTAGAAGTTGGAGGACTTTTACAGGGAAAACTGGCCTTGACAATTAGAGATGTCAACCGGTCTGTGTGGATGAGCCAAGAGGGGGGAGGGGTGGCTGTGGGGGAGGAGGGTGACAGTGGGGGAGGAGGGTGACCGTGGGGGAGGAGGGTGACTGTGGGGGAGGAGGGTGACCGTGGGGGAGGAGGGTGACTGTGGGGGAGGAGGGTGACTGTGGGGGACAGTATGCAAGAGGAGACAAGAGGAAATCAGTGTTGCAAGGCCCATAAAGCAACCGAGGGGGCTGATAAAGGTTTGGGATGTCTTGATTAGGTTGTTGGTTTTGATGGAAGCTTTGGAAAACTTTAAAGTTGGGACTGAAGCCAATCAAAATAATGTGTGATTAGCTTTATTCTTTCAACTCCAAGACATTGCTTCTGTCTTCTATTATTTCACATATCCTGCCCCCCCAATCTACCACAACCCATCATACTATGATAATCTTGGGTGGAAAGTTCTTAAATTCTAGGTAAGAAAGAGTCCAGAGGGAAAGAAAATGAAAAATGGAGGAATATGCTGAGCAACATATAAGCCCAATTGTAATTTCTTATAATGCGCAATTACAGAACTCATTACAAGGACCAGAGAATTTTTATTTTGTTTTGTTTTGAGACAAGATCACATGTACCCAGGCTAGCCTCAAGCTCTCTATGTAGTCCAAAATAGCCTTGAATTCTTAACTCACCTGCCTACACTTCTCCAGCGACCACAGGTATGTACCACCATGTCCAGTGGATGCAAGACTAGGGAGAGATCCAGGGCCTTGTGCAAACTCTTCTGACTGAGACTATAAAAGTTAAAGAGAAACTTACTCTGTACCTGGACAAAAGGAAAGGTGCATTGATGGCCAGACCCCACCCATCAGAGGCTCCAATATGTGAAAATATAAATCCATTTGAAAGAAGAGAACTTAAACTGAATTTGCCTCTTGGAGACAGCTGAGGAGGGAAGGGTTTGCCTCGGGTCAGTACCCAGAGCTTAGGCTCCATGTGAAGTTGGCAGGAGAAGTTAGCAGTGATGCCTACGTAGTACAAATTCTGCAGACATGAACAGTGAAAGATGGATTGTGGAGTTTTGGACCATGGTCCCAGAGAGCTTATGAGGCCAGTAACTGTGTCTCAGGGTCCGAGGCCCTATAAGGAGGCCACAGGATGCCACTGAATGAAGTTCAACAGGTGAAATCTAAATGCAGAGACTCAAGTGTGCTAGAAATGACATATGATCATGAACTATGCTGAAGCAAGCTGTGTGCGTTGAGTGGTACCTGATCAAGAGAGAGGCTACGCTTGCTCTGGGCAGCAGCAGAACTGCCTATGCTCTCTGTAGGCCAAATGATTCCATCATGAATCTCAAAGGCCACACAGAGAGTTGTAGTATTTGGTTTTTTGCCTTGCTGCGTTTTGGTCTTATTTTTATCTGATAATTACTTGCTATGGTCTCATCCTTCTCTTTCAGAATGGCATTGCTTATTCTGTAACATCATATATTGGAAGTATGTAATCCGTTGTTGATTGTTACAGGTAATCATAGTTAAGAAATTGCCTATAGTCTCAGCCAAGACTTGTTCTTCAGTTTTTTTTTTTTAAATAGTGTCCCAATTGTTAAGTACTATGGAACTTTTGATGTTAGACTCAAGATATCTTGAATTATGAGTTAGCCATGACCCTCTGGGGTTGGAAGTGTATGGTTTAAAAGTAATGTGTTTCATTTTCAAGTTGACAAGGGTGAAGTTTTGATAGTTTGGGTGCCATGTGACCAGCTGCTTCAAGTTCCCGTCCCCATTTTATCCTTGCTATAATGGTTTATATCCTTAAACTATGAAATAAAATCAGTACCTCCTTCTTTGCATCTCCATGTTAGATATTGTGTTGCGGCAGTGAAACGAGTAACTAATACAATAACCTACTGAAAGCATGAAGTAACTCCTAAAAAAGAATTCAAAAATCATTTTGACATTTTCAGGCTTGCCAAGATAGCAAAGAAGCTTAGGAGAAAAAGATTGCTCAGTCCCACATAAGTCTGAGAAAAGATAAGCTTATTGAATAAACACTAACACAACTACCTAGTGAGGGCTTAAACTCTGGCAATACATTTTTAAACTCTAGCTTTATATGAAAAATATATACACATACACATAGATGTACGATTAGGGATAAAGGAGGCATGAAATGGAAACAGGGCAAGGAGAGGTATAAGGGAGAGTTTGGAAGGGGAAGGAGCTGGGTGATGTTTTATATTATAATCCCAAAACAGAAGAATAAAAATAAAATAATACGGAAGGGAAAAGGTCAATTTATGGGTCTTCCTTTTGTGTTCCATTCTGGAAAACTTCAGCCCTCCAAAGAGGCAATGAGATTCCGGCGATTGCGTGTAGCTTTCCCACCAAAATCTCCCATAAGGTCAAAAGGCTGCAACCAAGGAACGGGGACACTTGACACTAGGGGGAAAGCAGGAAGAACAGGAGCCAGGGTAAGGGCGTGTCCAACAGGGAGTGTCCAAGTTCACACTAAGCAACTCATGCTCCTCCTGCAGCAGCAGGGAAGGAACGCATGGTCGTTTAGCACTGGACACTCAGCACTAGGACTAACGCTCTTCCAGTCCCTGAAAGTACTGCACGGCACACAGTTAAGAATTTTGGAGATGGCGCTGGAAAGAAGGCTCAGCGGTTAAGAGCTCTGACGGCTCTTCCAGAGGTCCTCAGTTCAATTTCCAGCAACCACACGGTGGCTCACAACAATCTTTAATGGGATCTGACGCCCTCTTCTGGTGTGTCTGAAGGCAGTGACAGTGTACTCACATTCATAAAATAAATAAATCTTTCAAAAGAAAATTTGGAAATCATAGTTCCCAAATCAAATATGAGTATTTCACATTTTGTTTTCTGGTGTCAATTTTTAAAATATTCTTCTTACAATTTATAAAATATTATTATTCCATAACTAGAAAAAAGTCAAGGATTTCCATAGAGTATATATGAAAATATAACGCTCCCTCCCTTCCAAACCTTGCCAAAGAACCTCAATTAACATTTTAAATGATATGATTATACGATTTTAGTGCTACATGTGAAATATCTATATAAACAGAATCATTTTTTCAATAGTTTGTACAATTGGTGATGTCACTTTTTAAAAGGAAAATGTCTTAATTTCATTAATAGTTGTAATGTCTCAAGATGCAAATATACCATAATTTGGTAATTTAGTTAACCTAACCTCCTGTTAGATGGTCTACTTTCAGACTTTGGTTGCTTATCCTCACACATTTACACTGTGTGTTATTTCTTCCGGCAAAATAATCTAAGTAGCCATGTCAGTCAACAGATATACACAATTAACATTTTATAATATTGCCTGATTGCTCTCTATCAAAACATGTAAAGTCTTTGCTTCAGTCCTCACTTTCCGAGAAGATGACATCACAGTTTCCCAAACTTTTACCCAACCCATGGATCGCAATTCTCACATCTGAGCTGGGCAGTGGTGGCGCATGCCTTTAGTCCCAGAGCTTGGGAGGCAAAGGCAGGCAGCTCTCTGAGTCCAAGGTCAGCCTGGTCTATATAAACAGAATCATATATTCAATAATGTTGTACATGTGGTAATAGAACTTTTTAAAAAGGAAAGTGTCCTAATCTCATTAATAGTTGTAATGTGAGTTCCAGGATGGCCAATGCTACACAGAGAAAACTTGTATCAAAAACAAAACAAAAGAAAACAAAACAACCCCCCCAAAAAAATTTCATGTCTGTCTATTTCACAAGTTTTTCAAAAAAAAAAAATTGTAGATGTTTTTAGTCTTTTTTCATATTTAAAATTTCAATTTATTCTATTATGAATCTATTCTGGCATCTTTTTCATTCTTTGGGTAGGGTGCTTAGGATATAAACATTTATTTTTGATATCAAAATGATTTTCTAGCCGGGTGGTGGTGGTGGTGGTGGCAGCGGCGGTGGCGGCAGCGGCGCACACCTGTAATCCCAGCACTTGGGAGGCAGAGGCAGGTGGATTTCTGAATTCGAGGCCAGCCTGGTCTATAGAGTGAGTTCCAGGACAGCCGGAGCTACACAGAGAAACCCTGTCTCGGAAAACTAAAATAATAATAATAATAATAATAATAATAATAATAATTTTCCAGAGCCAGATAGTGCTGCGAAGGTTCGAATGTGGACTGTGTGCACTTAGGCTCCTGTGTGGGAACACTTAACCCCTCGGCTGGTGGCACTGTCCGGGGAAACTTAGAGGTCTTTAGCATGTGGAGCCTCGCGGGTGAAAGTAGATTGCTGTGGGGCAGGTCTTGGGGTTGGGAGTCCAGCGTGGCTCTGTTCCTGCTCTCTGTATCCCGGTCGCAGCATCGGGGAATAAGTAGCCACATCTACTGTCAGCACGGCCCAGTCGGCACTGTCACGACTGCTCCCTCAGTCCCTGAATCAAAATGAAGCTTTGCCACCTTAAGTTGCTTCTTAGCAGGTATTTGGCCACGATAATAAAAGTAACACAGTAGAGGTGCCTATAGTACATGTTTTTGTTTTGTTTTTGTTTTTTAATATGCTCGGAACATGGAGATCCAAATGGAATAAGGGAATCCAGATTTTTTTTTTAATCTGGTATGAAATCATTAAAATAGACTCCGTGTTACTCAAAACCTTGACCATTAGTAAAGAAAAGCAGAGCTCCTCAGGAGATGAATGAGGTGAACATTAGGTGGGAACCTCTAATCAAGTCACTACGTGAATAGTTTTCAGGGCATAATGGGCGAAGGGCCCAGCAATCTTCCTGGGTAGAATGTAGATCTGGGAGTGTGGGATTTCCAAAAGGCAAGGGAGGGGTGAAGAGAGAGTTGCACGCAGAGAGCGCTGAAGGGTCTGCAGAGCTTGCTTCTAAGCCAGGTAATGATCAGCTCATCCATTTGCAGAATCACTGCTATGAAGTCTGAGCTGCAGTAGTATTTAAAAAGTAGAATGCCCGGACCAAAAAAAAAAAAAGGTAAAAAATTTATAAGGATGAAAAATCTCTTTTGTTTCAGGGTTTCAGACTGTGCTCATGTAGTCCTGTTGCTTTGGGCTCTATGGAGAAGCAGATTATATAAGAGAAAGTATGTGGTGGAGCAAATTTGCTCACCTTATGGGAACTCAGAGGCAAAGACAAAAGCAGTCACTGCTTCAAGGACACGCCCTCTGATCCAGCGTCCGGCCACTAGGCCCCGCCCACAAAAGGTTGCATCATTTCCGGACACATGGCCTTGGAGGAACTTAAAACAAGTTCCTTTCCACAACGCAGTGCAGCAAGAGGACCAGAGGTCCATGATGGACCCAGAGACCTTCTCGCCCTGCAAATTGTTCTTTCTGGCATGGCCAAAGCTGATCCAGTCAGCAGCCAGTAGGGATGGGAAAATGATTAAGGAGTTAGTTGCATGTAATGACATGATCCAGAAGATACAGCGCTCGCTCGAGCTCTCTCTCTCTCTTTCCCTCCTTCCCTCCCTCCCCTTAACCCCTCCCCATCCCGCCTCTTCTTCCTTGCCCCTCCCCCCCCATTTTCTAATCATTCTACAAAATAGATGAGATCACATGGTGACCACACCATGTTGTAAGGGAATCTAAAAATGACAGTTTTTAACTGGGAAATAATGTGCTCAGCTTAAACATACTAGCAAGAATAAATATTGGGAAAATTATTAAAGTCCCTCCCAAAGCAATCTTGAAACTTAGTTAAAACTAGTTGGGGAAAAAGCACATTAGATTAAGAGCTAGAAAATAGGGGGCACAGGCCCAGGGCCCTGTTAAACAAAACAAGTCCCTCATTAAATATAATATTCAAGTCATACATTAGCTGTGCTGCGTGTATAATCTGTGCCAGAGGTCTGAGTGGCTCTTGTAAACTCCTCTTGTATAAATGGAAAAAGAGATCCCAAAGACCTAATGAGTTCCATCCTAATCTTTTAGGTAAGTGCTATTTTTGTTTGTTTTGGTTTGGTTTGGAGTTTCACTAGAAAGTAGGATCCTTTGAGAGGTTATTAGCTTTCTGTCTACCAAGTCAAGAGACCACTGTGAACCCTGGACTCAGTCTGCCCAGCTTGGTAGAGCGCCTACTGAGAAGCAGAGCTATACTCCATAGGGAATACCAGACAAAAGTGTCCACCTGCAGCGAAGAAGGAATGCTATTTTGATGACACCTCCAGCATTTTCCCTGCAGAAATTCTAAGGAATGGTAACTAGGGACACAAGGCAGAGAGCCCCATTATTCATGAAGAAATCTAAGTGGGTGCAGGTAATGAAAGATAATGAAATAATTACCTCTCTCTCCATGTAAATAAGCCTCATCTCTTCACCATAGTCTTCATTTTTAAATGAAAGGGAGTTCATTTTAATTAACGAAAGTTAATGCTAATTAAACATGTGTTCTATTTTCATAGGCACACGCACATTTGCTCAAAGACCTCAGCGGCTCTGCAGAGAGCATAACAAAAGCATTGTTCTGCTACATGCACAACTCAAATTACCACGGAAATTAAACCAAAATGGGCTAAAATGCTTAATTCACATTCTTGAATGCATACAGCTCCTTTAAAAGTAGAGTAGATTTGGGGTTGATTTTTCTAATAAACTTTAACCCTTACGTTTGTAATGCCAGTAGGAATCAGAAGAACAGGTTTTAATGATATTTTTTTAAAATATCATTTTCCAAGCTTCATTCTTATAGTTTTCTTAATTTTAGTCAGCCAAGTGATTTTCATTATTAGTATTTTGGGCCTTCCACATATGGAACTACAGCCATCTACTTGGTGGGCCAGTCATTGTTCATTTTCCACTAGAAAAAAAAAAGCATTCCTCAAAAATGCTTGAGGGTAAAGGAAATTAAAATATTAACATATGTAGCAATTCCTTAATAGATTGTATTATATATACATTAATAATATAGATATTACGCGTGTTGATATTTATGAGAGATGAGTCAGTAAAAAAAAAAGTCCAGCTATGTTGAAGTTGAGACATAAATGTGAGAAAGAGACTTGTGGAGGAGGTGGTGGGGAAGTGGGGGGGAAAGAAGTGATGTGAGGGTGCAGAAATCAGAAGGAAGTTGACAAAAAAAAAAACAATTGACTGAAAGAAAAAAAAAGAAAAAAAGATCACGAAGCTGATTTTTTTTTGTATAAATTAGTTGTGGCAGGCGCAGGGAAGGCGTGTGTACATGTGTGTATATCCATGCCTCTAGAGGCCGGAGCTCCAACTTGGTGTGGTCCACCTTATTCCTTGAGATAGGACATCTCACTGTTCTGGAACTTACTAATTATGCTAGGTCCAAGAGTCCCAGGAATCTATTCTCCCAGCACCGGGGTTACAAAGACTCACCTCCAAGCCCTTTTCACTAGGGCACTGGAGAGCAGATTTGGGTCTTCGTGGATAACTTTACCAATTGAACTGTGTCCTCAGCCAGAGTACAAGCTATTCATGTAAGCAAACCACTCCCTCAAAATGTCTCATATGTTAGTGTTCTCTTTAAGAATTAAAGTAACAATTTGGGAGCTTGCTGCTGGAATTCTTTGTTTTCCTTTATGAGGATCAGGGTGGGAAAGTGGCTACTTGTATTTATCTCCATAGAGAAAAACATCTTGTTGCTACTTAGCTCAGTACCATAAATGTGTCATTACCTGAGTAGATACATAGTTGAAAGGATTTGTCTTAGTTGCTGTTCTATGGCTATAAAGACACTCCATGAGCAATGCAACTCTTTTTTAAATTATTTTATTTATTTACGTTGCAGCTGTTGCTCCCTTTCAGTCCCTCCTCCCACAGTTCATCTCATTCCTCCTCCCCCTTGCCTCTGAGAGGGTGCTCACACACACACACACACACACACACACACAAACACACACAGCCTCTCCCTTCCCTGGGACCTCAAGTCTATTGAGGATTAAGCACATCTCCCAGTGAGGCCAGACCAGGCAGACCTACATATGTTCCAGGGGCCTTGGAACAGCCAGTGTTTGCTTCGGGTTTGTGGCTCAGTCTCTGGGAGCTCCCTGGGGGTCTGGGTTAGTTGAGATTGCTGGTCTTCCTGTGGGGTCACCTTTCCTTTTAGCTTCTTCTTCAATCATTCCTGTAATGCAACCATAGCGGTTCCTGACTTCAGTCCAATGGTAAGGTATAGGTATCTGCTGTCTCAGTCAGCTGCTGGTAGAGGCTCTTAGAAGACAGCTATGTCAGGCTGCCTTCTGTAAACACATCATGGCATAGTAATGTCAGGCCTTAATGTCCCCAAGTTGGATGGATCCCAAGTTGGGCTGGTCATTGGACAGCCTTCACTCCAGTCTCTTCTCCATTTTTGTTCCTGCAGTTCTTTTAGACAGGAACAACTCTGGGTCAGAAATTTTGACTCTGAGTTAGTAGCCCCGTCTCTCCCCTTAATGCCCTGTCTATCTACCAGAAGTAGACTCGAGTTCCTCTCCTCACTGTTGGGCATTTTGCCTAAGATCCACTCCCAATGAGTTCTGAGAGTGTCTCACCTCTCAGGTCTCTGGTACTTTCTAGAGGGGCTCTGCACCTCTGACTCCCCGAGACTGCTTATTTCCATTCTTTCTCTTGGTCCTCTGGGCTTCTCTTCTGTCCCCTCTACCGCTCATACCTGTTCCTGTTCCCCTTTTCACCTCCCTCTTCCCTCTCCCACCCAGGTCCCTCTCTCCCTCTGCCTCCATGTGGGATTGAAACCTCCTCACTTGTGCATTTGTGCTTGTTACACTTCTTACAGTCCACAGGTTGTACCCTAGGTATCCTGAACTTTTTGGCTAGTATTCACTTATCAGTGAGTACATATCACACATGTACTTTTGGGTCTGGGTTACCTCACTCAGGATGTTATTTTCTAGTTCTATCCATTTGCCTGCAAAATTCATGGTGCCCTCATTTTTAATAGCTGAACAGTATTCTATTGTGTAAATGAAGCATGGTTTCTGTGTCAATTCTTCAGTTGAGGGACATCTGGGTTGTTTCCAGTTTCTGGCTATTACAAATAAGGCCACTATGACCATGGTAGAGCATGTGTCCTTGTGATGTGGTGGAGCATCTTTTGGGTATAGCTGGGTATTCAAGAGTGGTATAGCTGGGTATTCAGGTAGGATTATTTCCAGTTTTCTGAGGAACTACCACATTGATTTCCAGAGTGATTGTACCAGTTTGCAATCCCACCAGCAATGGAGCAATGTTCCTCTTTCTCTACATCCTTGCCAGCATGTGCTTTCACTTGAGTCTTTGATCTTAGTTTAGCCATACTGATTGATGTGACTTAGAATCTCAAGGTCGTTTTGATTTGCATTTCTCTGATGGCTAAGAACTTTGAACATTTCTTTAAGTGCTTTTTGGCCATTCAAGTTTCTTCTGTTGTAAATTCTCTATTTAGCTCTGAACCTCATATTTTAATTGGGTTATTTGGTTTTTAGAAGTTAACTTTGGGAGTTCTGTACATATTTTGGATATTAGTCCTCTGTTGGATTTAGGGTTAGTGAAGATTTTTTTCTGAATCTCTAGGTTGCTATTTTGTACTACTGATGGTGACTTTACAGAAGCTTTTCAGTTTCATGAGGTCCCATTTATCAGTTGTTGATCTTAGAGCCTGAGCTATTGGCATTCTCTTCAGGAAATTTCCACCTGTACCAATGAATTCAAGGCTCTTTCCCACTTTTTCTTCTATTAGATTCAGTATATCTGGTTTTATGTTGAGGTCCTTGATCCACTTGGACTTGAGCTTTGTGCAAGGTGATAAATATGGATCTATTTTCATTCTCCTACATACAGACCACCAGTTAGACGTTTTTTCCACTGTATGTTTTGGCTTCTTTGTCAAAGATCAAGTGTCCATAGGTGTATGGGTTTTCTTCTGGGACTTTGATTCTATTACATTGATTACCTTGTCTGCTTCTATACCAATACCTTGTGGGGTTTTTTTTATCACTATTGTGTTGTAGTGCAGCTTGAGATCAGGAATGGTGATTCCCCCAGAAGTTCTTTTGTTGTTGAGAATTGTTTTCACTATCCTGCATTTTTTTCCATACAAAGTTGAGAATTGCTCTTTCCATGTGTATAAAATTTGTGTTGGAATTTTGATGGGGATGGCATTGAACGTGTAGATTGCTTTTGGTAAGATGGCCATTCTCACTGTTAATCCTACCAATCCATGAGCACAGGGGATCTTTCCATCTTCTGAGGTCTTCTTTGATTTTCTGTTTTAGGGATTTGAAGTTCTTGTCATATAGATCTTTCACTTGCTTGGTAAGAGTTATACCAAGATATTTTATACTATTTATGGCTATTGTGAAGCATGCTGTTTCCCTAATTTCTTTCTCCACCTAATGACCATTTACAGAAAGGAAGGCTATTGATTTGTTTGAGTTAATTTTCTATCCTGCAACTTTGCTGATGTTGTTTATCAGCTGTAGTTCTCTGATGGAATGTTGGGGGACGCTTATGTATACTATCATATCATTTGCAAATAGTGATACTTTGACGTCTTCCTTTCCAATGTGTTTCACCTCGATATCCTTTTGTTGTCTAATTGCTCTAGCTAGAACTTTGAGTACTATATTAGATAGGGTGAGAGTGGGCAACCTTATCTTGTCCTGGATTTTAGTGGGATTGCTTCTAGTTTCCCTCCATTTAATTTGATGTTGGCTATTGATTTGCTATATATTTTATTATGTTTAGGTGTATGCCATGAGTTTCTGATCTTTCCAGGACTTTTAACATGAAGGGGTGTTGTATTTTTTGTTGAAGGCTTTTTCACTATCTAATGAAATGACCATGTGATTTTTTTTTTCCTTTGAGTTTGCTTATATAGTGGATTACATTCATGGCATTTCATATATTGAACCATCCCTGCATCCCTGGAATTAAGCCTACTTGATCATGGTGAATGATCATTTTGGTGTGTTCTTAGATTCATTTTGCAAGAATTTTATTGAGTATTTTTGCATCAATATTCTTAAATGAGATTGGTCTGAGGTTCTCTTTCTTTGTTGGGTCTTTGTGTGGTTTAGGTATCATAGTAACTGTGACTTCATAGAATGAGTTAGATAGTGTTCCTTCTGTTTCTATTTTTGTAAGAGTTTAGGGAGTATTGGTATTAACTCTTCTTTGATGGTCTGGTAGAATTCAGCACTAAAACCATCTGGCCACAAGCTGGTTTTGGTTGGGAGATTTTTGATGACCATTTATATTCCCTTAGGGGTTATTAGACTGATTGGTTTACTCGATCTTGATTTAATTTTGGTACCTGGTATCTGTTTAGAAAATGATCCATTTCATCTAGATTTTCCAGTTCTGTAGACTATAGGCTTTTATAGTAGGATTTGATGATTTTTTTTAAATTTCCTCAGTTTCTGTTGTTATGTCTCCATTTTCCTTTCTGAGTTTGTTAATTTGGATACAGTCTCTGTGTCCTTTAGTTAGTTTGGCTAAGGGTTTATCTATCTTGTTGATGTTTTTCAAAGAACCAGCTATTGGTTTTGTTGATTTTTTGTATCATTCTCTTTGTTTCTACCTGGTTGTTTTCAGCCCTGAGTTTGATTATTTCCTGCCTTTTAGCCCTCTTAGGTGTGTTTGCTTTTTTCTGTTCTAGAGTTTTCCCGGGATGCTAAGTTGCTTGTATGGGATCTCTCCAATTTCTTTTTGAAGTCACTTAGTACCATGAATTTTCCTCTTAATGCTGCTTTCGTTGTGTCCCATAAGTTTGGGTATGCTGTGAAGCATGTAATTATAAAAATGAACAATTCTACAAGATGTCCTGGTCCGCACAGCAACAGTGCTCTCCCCGCTCCTATGACTATCCCCATGTAGGGGTCTTCCCAGGTTCCCGAGATTTGTCCTGCTGCTTCCCAGGCCATGAACCACACTGGCTCTAATCCCCTAGCCCCTTAAAATGAAAATGCCAGAGGCCTGTAATTTGTCAGCCAGATTTATAACAGTAAATCTTCAACCCACAAAATGCCCACACAAAGAACTCAAAACCCAATTGATATAAATACAAGCTGCACACCTAGATGGAGCAGATATATCTTACATTACTGTATTGCCCTTCCATATCCATAGCTATCTGTGACTTTTTCAGCCCACATGTGGTTCTGATTCTTCTCTACACCCCCTCTTTTCCCTCCTCCCTCCTCCTTTTCCCCCACCCCCTCTCTCTGTCCCCTCTCTAAAACTTTCAGCTCTCCCTTCCCTTCCACTGCCCAATCACAGGCTCTAGCCTTCTCTAATTAAGATTTCACCTGCCCTCACCTACATACAGGCATCCTTTTGAGGGGGCAGAAAAAAACAGACAGCAATCCACAACAAAGATGTGTCTTCATTCTCATTGAATTCTATAAAGTCTTTATTTCTTTATTTCTTCCCTGAAGAAGTTATTGTTGAGAAGAAAGTTGGTCAATTTCCATGAATATGTGGGCTTTCTGTTGTTTTTGTTGTTATTGAAGTATAGCCTTAATCCATGGTGATCTGATGCAATGCATGGGAATATTTCCATCTTCTTGTATCTGTTGAGGCTTGTTTTATGTCTGATTATATGGTCAGTTTTTGAGAAGGTTCCATGAGGTGCTGAGAAGGTATATTCTTGTTTGGGGGTGAAATGTTCTGTAGATACCTGTAGTGGCTAATTCTGTTTGTCAACTTGACTACATCTGGAATGAACTACAATCCAGAATTGGAAGGCTCACCTGTGATCCTAATCTGGAGGCTAGGAGATGCAAGTTTCTGGCCTGGATCTAGGCATGGAGATCTTGAAGCATTGTGGCTATGAATCCCAGAAGATTAAGGCAGGGAGATCTCTGAGTTCAAGGTCATCTGGGACAAAGCAAATCCCAGATCCAGGCGTGGTGGTACACACCTTTAATCTGAGCCACATTTTCTGCTGGAGACCTACATAAGGACATTGGAAGAAGGAAGATTTGCTCTCTCTTCACCTGCTTGCCTTGTGGGACTGAGCAACTGCTAGATCCTTGAACTTCCATTCACAGCTGCTGATGATCATTGTTGGGGAGTTGGACTACAGACTATAAGTCATCAACAAATTCCCTTACTATATAGACTCTACCTATAAGTTCTGTGACTCTAGAGAACCCTAATACATTATCTGTTAAATCCATTTGGTTCATAACTTCTTTTAGTTTCACTGTGTCTGTATTTAGTTTCTGTTTCAATGATCTATTGATGAGAATGGAATGTTAAAGTCTCCTATTATTATTGCATGATGTCCAATATGTGTTTTGAACTTTAGTAAAGTTTCTTTTATGAATGTGGGTGCCCTTGAATTTGTCTCTGAGGTGTGTTTCTTGTATGCAGCAAAGTGCTGGATCCTGTGTAAGTATCCAATCTGTTAGCCTGCATCATTTTATTGGGGAATTGGGTCCATTGATGTTGGGAGATTTTATTAAAGACAGATGATTGGTAGTCCCTGTTAATTTTGTTGCTGGAGGTAGTATTATGTGTGTGATTCTCTTTTTTTTTTGGATCTGTTCTGAATTGTTTAGTTTCTTGTGTTTTCTTAGGTGTAGTCAGCTTCTTGTGTTGGAGATTTCATTTCAGCATCCTCTGTAGGAATGGATTAGTAGAAAGATAGGGTTTAAATTTGATTTTGTCATGGAATATCTTGGTTTCTCCATCTATGATGATTGAGAATTTTGCTGTGTATCCTGGGCTAGCATTTGTGTTTTCATAGGGTCTGGATGACAAGTGTCCTGGATCTTCTGGCTTTTAGAGTCTCTGTTGAGAAGTTTGGCGCACTACTGATAGGTCTACCTTTGTATGTTACTTGGCCTTTTCCCCTTGCAGCTTTTAATATTCTTTGTTCATTGTATGCATTTAGTGTGTGTTAGGGTAGCCAGGGCTTGCTGTGGTGGGAGAGAGAATTGGGTTCTGATTGCACCAAATTGCCTTGGGTTCTTTTGATTATTATGTGATAGGATTTTCTTTTCTGGTCCAATCTATCTGGTGTTCTCTAGGCTTCTTGTACATTCATGGCCATCTCTTCCTTTAGGTGAGGGAAGCTTTCTTCTATGATTTTGTTGGAGATGTTTTTTTCTGGCCATTTGAGCTGGAATTATTCACTCTCTTTTATTCCTATTATTCTTAGGCTTGATCTTTTGTATTCTGAATTTCTTGCATATGTAAGGCTAGGAGCTTTTTAACTTTGTATTTTCTTTGACTGACATGTCAATATCTTCTATGGTATCTTCTATGTGTGAGATTCTCTCTTCTGTCTCTTGTATTCTGTTGGTGATGCTTGCATCTAAAGCTCCTGATCTCTTGCCTAAGTTGTCCATCTCCAGGGTTGCCTCCCTTTGTGTTTTCTTTATTGTTTCTATTCCCATTTTGAGTTCTTAGACCATTTTGTTCAATTCCTTCACCTACTTGATTGTATTTTCCTGTATTTCTTTAAGGGATTTGTTTCTTCTTTAAGGGCTTCTACATGGTTGTTTGTGTTTTCTTGTATTTCATTAAGGGAGTTCTTTATATCCTCGTTAAAAATCTCTATCTTCCTGGGCGGTGGTGGCGCACGCCTTTAATCCCAGCACTTGGGAGGCAGAGGCAGGCAGATTTCTGAGTTCAAGGCCAGCCTGGTCTACAAAGTGAGTTCCAGGACAGCCAGGGCTACACAGAGAAACCCTGTCTCGAAAAAGCTTTTCATGTGTGTTAGGGTAGCCAGGGCTTGCTGTGGTGGGAGAGAGAACTGGGTTCTGATTGCACCAAATTGCCTTGGGTTCTTTTGCTTATGATCTTGTGCTAGCCTCTGACCATTTACTTCTCTCTGGTGTTAACTGGCCTGGGTGTCTCTGGCTGGAACTGGGCTCCTTGGAAACAGGTAGAGCTCTGTGACCTGAGTTAGAGTTGGTATCCTTGGAGACAGCCAGTATTGTCTCTGGTTAGTGTGGGCCTCTTGTTTCTCTGGTTAGAAAAGGCCTCCTGTGTTCCTAGTTACTGCAGACATCCTGGGAGGCTAGCAGGCTATAGACTTTGGGCAGGTTTGGGCCATTGGCCTGGCCCTTGGTGGGTGAATGGGAAGAAAGAAAGGTGGAGTAGGTCCTGCATCTGCTGGGCTGTGTGGGTGTCCCACTTGGCATGGGTATTTGGGCAGAATTCTCTCCTGTGTCCTTGGTCACTGAGGACCTCCTGGGAAGCATGCAGTCTACAGTGTTTTGGGCGGGTATCAGCCAGGCCACTGATCTGCCCCCGGTGGGGAAGTGCCTGGAATCCCAATGCAACTCTTATAAAAGGATTTGGGGCTTGCTTTCAGTTTCAGCTGTAAAGCCCAAAACACACCCTAAGTGACACATTTCCTCCAGCCAGGCCAAACTTACTCCAACAAGGCCCCACCTCATAATCTTCTCTAAATAGTTCATCAACTAGAGACTAAGCATGCAAACATACAAGCCTATGGGTTTAGACAGCATCTCTTGTGCCCTGTGTGGAAGCATCACCTGTCAATAAAAATGTCTATGGCCAATGACCTGAGGCAGGATTAGAAGGTGGGACATCCTAGAGAGAGAGAGAGAGAGAGAGAGAGAGAGAGAGAGAGAGAGAGAGATGATTCTGGGAAATGCCATGCACAGGGGATTTGCCTCCAAACTCTGAGAAAACAATAGCATGAAACTGAGGAGAGATAACCAACCACCTGGAGGGACTTAGAATAAAATAAACAGGATAATGAGTTATAAGCTAGCTATAACTCAATGCTTTTGGCCTAGGCATCTGTTATGGTTTGTACATGCTTTTTCCCAGGGAGTGGCACTATTACGAGGTGTGGCCTTGTTGGAGTAGGTGTGTCACTGTGGGTGTGGGCTTAAAACCCTCACCCTAGTTGCCTGGAAGTCAGTCTTCCACTAGCAGCCTTTAGATGAAGAGATAGAACTCTCAGCTCCTCCTGTACCATATCTGCCTGGATACGGCCATGTTTCTGCCTTGATGACAATGGACTGAACCTCTGAGCCTGTAAGCCAGCCCCAATTAAATGTTGTCTTTTATAAAACTTGCATTGATCATGGTGTCTGTTCACAGCAGTGAAACCCAAACTAAGACAGCATCTCTTGATAAATAATTCAGTCTGAGTGATTATTTCAGGACCTTAGACTCGGGTGGAAAAGCCCGTGGACACATATGGGAGACATTCTCTTTCAAACATCACAAAACAATTTGTTCACTCTTTCAACAGATGGGTATATTATGGAGTGAGATTCTGTGTAAGTATGATTCTGTGTGTGTGTGTGTGTGTGTGTGTGTGTGCGCGTGTGTGTCTCCTAAAGAGACACATGTCTAGTCTCCTGCTGTAAGGCCTCCCAGTGTTCCCAGACACAGCTGCCACCAATCCAAGTCACCTGCTAAGCAAGCCACCCAAGCTAGCCAGGACACTTGTCCCCAAGAGACCCAGCTGGAGTTCTCCCTCTGCCCCTTTTCCCTTCAAGCCTGGGCCAGAGCCTGCCCATGGGCCCACACTCTGTTCTCAGCTCTTCCATGACATCCAGCGGTGTCTGTGGTGTCTAGGAATGAGAACCTGTCATCCTCAACCTCCGTGAGGCTTGGGCTGGCTCCCCTGGGATCCCAAAGACTGTCCTTCCCTACCCCTGGAGCAGGGTTCTGCAGCTTCCCACAGCCCAGTGTCCACCCGGAGGTCCCGTGGGGATGCATGCAATCCAACTACCCACGTCTGCCTCGCCTTGCAGCCCTAGCCTGGGCCAGACTCAGGACCCCCCCACCTTTTAACCCACAAAGAAACACATGAGTTAAGCACCAGCATTCATCTCTTTCTGTGAAAGAATTTAAGGACACAGAAGAGAGTCATAAATTTTGCCAGATTATTGTATAAAGTGGCCTCTATTTCTGTTCCCAATAGAGTCCTGTTCCATTTTGAAAGCTGACAATACAATAAGTCAGCTCATATTGCTGCTACCATGTCCCATCATATAATGAGAAAAGTAACTAAAACAGGAAATTGTTGCTAAGAATGAGGGCCATGGCTGTCACGTACCTGACCATGTTGTTATAGAAGTTTGGAGATGGTTGGCAAATGTGAAAGAGTTTGGAGCTGCAGGCCAGAGAAGCCCCAGGTCCGTAAACAGAGGCTAAAGGCAATGGGAAATGTGGACCGTGGAAGCCCAGGACCAAGAGCTTTCAAAGTGGAGCAGAACTTTGCCAGGAACTGAGCTAGAGACCACTCTTTGCAAAACATGGCAAAGATTATGACTACCTTCTGCATCCTGAAATCTTGAGTGAGGCTGAAATCAAAAGTAATGGACTAAGTTGTTTGGCAGAGGAAATTTCAAGACAACAGAGTATCCAAACTGTGCTGTGGTTAGTGCTTACTACTCTTAGCTCTACAGTGAGAGAGCAGAGAAATAAGAAATACAGCTGTTTGGCCAGGAAAGGAGGGTAGGTGTCTTAGTTGGGGTTTCACTTGCTGTGAACAGACACCATGACCAAAACAAGTTTTATAAAAGACAACATTTAATTAGGGCTGGCTTACAGACTCAGAGGTTCAGTCCACTGTCATCAAGGCAGAAACATGGCAGCATCCAGGCAGATATGGTGCAGGAGGAGCTGAGAATTCTACATCTTCATCTGAAGGCTGCTAGTAGAAGGCTGATTGCCAGGCAACTAGGGTGAGGGTCTTAAGCCCACACCCACAGTGACACACCTACTCCAAGAAGGCCACACCTCCCAATAGGGTCACTCCCTGGGCCAATCTTATACGAACCATCATAGTAGGGGAGTTTAAAGACATGGACAAAGTAGGTACAAATAACTAAAGAGATTGGTGTCATTGAAGAGAAACTTCAGCCTCTTCACTGGGATGATAGAAAGGGTGCCCTGAGAGTAGGACCCAATCCACAGAAAGCTCCAACTTCTAAACTGCCAATTCATTTGAAAGGGGAGAGACGAATTAAGAGTACCACTGAACAGGTTCCATGCTCAAAAACCTAGAGAATTAGCCTCAGGCTCAGCCGTGTGAACACAGAGACCTCTAACTTCTTCAGTAAAGGGATAAGTATAAGTTGTATCCTGGACCTTTAATGGGTCTTAGGAACATCAACCATGTGGTTTCAGTTTTGCAAGTATAAATAATATAAGAGTTATAAAGTCATGGAAGATTCTATAAATCTTCCAAGAAGTCATTGAGACCAGACAATATGGTGCAGCACTGGAGTCCTTGCAAGGGGCCACTGAGAGGCCATTGTGTCAATCTGTGAAAGTCAAGTCTACCTTGCCATGGAGCCTTCAGGCTGGATGAGATGCCAGGATCTGGGGGTGGAAAGGCATCTACAAAGGAAAGAGTAGAGTTGCGCTGGACCATGAGAGAAACTACATGTGCTCCAGGTAGCAGGCTGGAAGAGGTAGGGATTCCCAAGGGTGTTGAGTCCCAGTTGATGCCACCAGAAGCCCATGGAACTGCTCAGCACGTCGGTCTTGCTTTAGCACAATCTGTCCTTAGTATGTCCCCATCCATTCCTTTCAGAATAGGAACGCTTAGTCTGTGCCTTGATCACTTGGGAGTGTGTGGCTTGTTTTTCATCCTTCAGGAGCTCAGAGTTAAAATGTTTCCTTAAGAAGACTTTGAAACAATGTTGGGACCCTTAAGAACTGGCAACTGTTAAAGGTGAGTAAATGAATTTTCCATTAAGAGATCAACATGAACCTTCTAGGGCCAGGAGTGAAAATGTAATTGTTAAAATTTAGGTTTGGGCATCAAGTTGACAGGAATGACAAGTTAGTCACCAAGGAGACATACCCCTGGTTCTGTCTGTGAGGTTCAACACATGGGAAAGGATGACCCTAGGGACTGGGATCTAAGACTGAATCAATCAATCTCTCTCTCTCTCTCTCTCTCTCTCTCTCTCTCTCTCTCTCTCTCTCTCTCTCTGCTTTTTGAGTCATGTGACCAACTGCCTGCCACGCCCTCCCTAGCCTGCCATACCTCACCCCATTAAACCATAAGCTGTTGTAAACCTTCCTAAGTTGCTTTTCTCTTAAGTTATCTTGTCACAGCAACAAGAAAAGTAGCTAATGCTAATGCCTACCTTTCACTTTCTAAGGGAAGGAAACAGACTTTTCTCACGGGCCCACTGCTCTCCAGAGTCCACATTATCGGTAGCCTCAAAAGATCTCTAACCCTACAGTGCCATCAGCACGCACTGAATCCAGAGGAAGTTTTTCCCATGAAAGAAGCTCACTGTTCTGTTCAGTTCTGAATCTGCATTTTGATTCTAATTTCAGATTCCATCATCCAGTAACCATCCTTTTTTGGTCCCGACTTTCACTGGGGCCTTGAACATGCTCTGCTAGATGAAACAACGGAACACCTGGAAACTAATGGAAGTGTTGTAAAAAGAAAGAAAATTTTACCTTTTTTATATTTATTTCCGTTGTTTGGCTTGCATGTATGTCTGTGTACTTCGGGACCCATGGAGGTCAGAAAAGGGTGTTGGATCCCCTGGATGTTATAAACCACCATGTGGATGGTTATAAACCACCATGTGGGTGCTGGGAATTGAACCCAGGTCCCCTGGAAGAGCTGCCTATCATTTTACCCGTGAGCCATCTCTCCAATCCAAGAGCAGAGAATTTTTAAGTGGAAAGGTAAAAGTACACACTGAGATGTTGTTGAATGAGCAGGAACTGTTTCCTTTTCCTCAAATACTATCCTCATCGCTAGAACAAGACTGAAGATGAAGAAAAGTCACCTAACGCTATGCATGGTAGGACATCCTATCATCTAACCACTCAGCACCCATCCAAGGCAGGAGGATCTCTGGTTCCAGTCTAGCTTGGGCTATATAACATGCCTCAAAAAACAAATCAAGTAAATGAATAATACCTCATTTAAGGTGTGCTCTTAACGTCTCTGAGAGTTAGGAGAATTCTGTTCACAGTGGCCAGACACTGCTTTCATCCTGTAGGTCTTCACTGGCAGGTACTGTCTGTGAAGGCTAAACTTAGCCTTGGTGACTGGCAGGCTCTCTGACTTCTGGCTAAGAAGTCTGCCTCCGCCTTTGAATGGTTATGCAAACCCACCTCTTCGTTCTTTCCAGTGCTTAGGTTCCAATGACCTAGACTTCCAGGGAACACTTTCAGCACACCAGACAGTCTACTGGCTTTCTTATAACAAATATATTTGCCTCAAAACCAATCTTTGATAAGTGAAGGGAATTCTTATATTTTCATGTTATTAATAAATAGCTACTGGTATGAAGACTGGAGTCACAGGCAATTTGGTGCTTCTGAGTAGCTCTGATGTTAGAAGAGCATAGCATTTCGTTCTGTTTGAACCCTTTTACTTACTTTGCTTTCCTAGGGATCAAATCCAGGGCTTTGTGCATGCTAGGTAAGTGCTCAGCCACTGAGCTAGCCCTAACCATGTGTACTGGCTGGTTGTATGTGTCAACTTGACACAGGCTGGAGTTATCACAGAGAAAGGAGCTTCAGTTGGGAAAGTGCCTCCATGAGCTGTGGGGCATTTTCTCAATTGGTGATCAAGGGGGGAGGGCCCCTTGTGGGTGGTACCATCTCTGGGCTGGTATTCTTGAGTTCTATAAGAGAGCAGGCTGAGCAAGCCAGGGAAAGCAAGCCAGTAAGAAACATCCCTCCATGGTCTCTGCATCAGCTCCTGCATCCTGACCTGCTTGAGTTCCAGTCCTGACTTCCTTTGGTGATGAACAGTGTGGAAGTGTAAGCTGAATAAACCCTTTTCTCCCCAACTTGCTTCTTGGTCATGATGTTTGTGCAGGAATAGAAACTAAGACACCATGTTTTAAACCCCACTCTCTCCTGAGGTTAGGTAAGGTCTCGGTTCAGACAACTCTTGGTTCAACCCTGGCTCTTTACTGAGCCATGCCAATGCTATCAGCTGCACCAGTGTTCTGGTGGGAACTCTGAGCAGTATCTTCACCCTTAAAACGGCGATAATTTTTAACCACCGTATTGGGCCACCAGCATCGTGAAGGACACAGTATTGGTTTGGCACCCAGGAAACGATCTTTTGTGGTAACTGTGCATTTCTGGCTTGTTTGCATCATTACTCAGTAATTTTTCTTTCCACCCACTAGCTGTTCCTAGCAACGATTATTCAACAAACTTCTCTGCAGGCATCAAAGGAGGGATGAGCCTGGTGTCTCCATCAGTGTAGACAACCTTAGGAAGCATTATTTGATACTCCTTTTCCTGTGATAGGCAAGGTAGTCCAGAAACTGGGGTTTGTTTTTTGTGACAAAGGATAAGAAGAGATGATACGCTGTGTCTAAAATAAGTATGTAAGTGGCAGATATGGCATATGGATATGAAAAACAAGTGTGTAAATACATACCCAGCTGTTTTCTTAACACAGCCTTTAGCCTTTAAGCCCATATTTGGATTCCAGACGCAAGCCTCTTTGCTTTGGCACTGACCTCACGAAATCTCCTGCCCATTCAAGTCATCAAACTCTATAAAGTAGCACGCACCTTTTACACAATACGAGGAAGGAACTCTGGGGTGTTCTCTGCGTCAGCCACCTGTAGATGGGTCATTGTGACGCGAACGCTATGGACACGTGGAACACCTGCCAGAGAGCAGGGGCGGGGTCATCTCTGGCAGCAGGTCCAAACGCCAGATACCCTAGAGATGGGGGTCACGGGAAGACCCCAGGGAGTAGAGAGAGGGACCCTCGCTCCTCTCATCCCTGATCCGCCCCAAACGAGGTGAGGCCACCGCCTTCCCCCCATCTGGATCCTTGGGTCCAGCAGAGAGCGGCGGCTCGGCGAGGTTCCCCGCAGGGAGGGAGGCGGAGGGGAGGGCGCCCGCTCGGGCCGCGGCGCTGCGCTGCGGCGCGCACGGGCTCTGCGCTGCCATTCCTGGCTGGCGGCGGCCGCTGCAGGAAGGACCGCTTCCTGCGCTCCCCGCCCCTTCCCTCGCCAGTGCTGACGCTGACGTCGGCGCAGGGAGCTGGAGGGACGCTCGGATCTCCGCCAGGAGGCTCCTGGGGGCCGGGGCTCCGAGGTACCTGCCCTCCGGGGCCGGGGCGGGGGCGAGCCGGGCGGGCTGCATGCTGCAGCGGGAGACGCCCGGCTGCCGGGGCGGTCGGGGGAGCGCCAAGCCAAGGCCGCCTCTACTGCCCTTTGCCGGCTGGGGGTTCCAGGCGGGTCACCTCAGCCACAACCCCCACCCCCAATCGGGCGCGGGAGGAGCATCATCCCCTTCCCTCCCGCAGATCCTCCCTCGGGCCTGGAAGTGTGGAGGATGCGCGCGCCCTAGGAGCGTGCGTCAGCCCCCAGGGAGCGGGAGGGAACCCGGAGAGCACCTGCGCCCACACCCAAGCCGCTTCCCAACTGTCCTCCGGCCTCGTTTTCTCCCAGCCAGTGCTGGCCTAGCCTTCACTCCCTCCCAGGTCCCCTCCGGGTTGGGATTTGCGTCTAGAGCTGACTTGTTGACAAGTTCACCTGCAGCGGTAGCTGACGTTTACTTCTGCTGTTCCCTCTATACTAGTCTTTGGCAGGGACGGCTAAGAGCCGATGGGCACCTTTTTTTGTAATGACTGGTGCCAGGAGGCCTGTGGTTGGCCCCTGCGGGCTACGAAGAGTCATTGAGCACGCCACGTTCTTGCAAACCCTGGCACGCGGGGTTTCTTTGCGTGCTGCGCTGCTGACTCCGCCTTTCCTGCCCCAGGGTTGATGCAGCTCCTGTTTCCTCTGAAAGTAATATCCTGTTAAGCCAGCCTGTCTCCCGAGCGGCTCCCGTTAACCTTCACACTATCTTTTGACTTGTAGAGTCCCAAAGCCTCTCAACTTCTCTTTGGGGCCTTTAACGCACCATAACAATAATGTTAGCAAATGACGTTTGGGGTCTTTTGGGTGGGCATTAAGGTTTAGAAAGGAGACTATAGTCTCCTTTTTTAGATAGTGTTGAATATAGCACAAGGAAGGGCTTATCCATCAAACCTGAACAGCAGCTAACTAAACATTTCGTGGACCTGGAAAAGCCATCACCAGCTGGTTTGAAAATGGTTACTAATGGAGGAATGGATGCACATGGGGTATTTGCTGACCATTGTGGTCCTTTAAGCGATAACTTACTGCATGTGTGAGTCTTTATTTCGGCAGCCTCTCAAGTTAGCTTCCATGGTCCTCTGGTTTAAATCTGACATCTCAGCCGCTCAGAAGTTAGGGGATAAAGTAGGACATGATTATGAAATTCACGCTCCAAAATGTTTCTTATTCTTTTTTTTCACCAGACACACACACACACACACACACACACACACGCACGTCTGTGCATGATGTGTGAACACATTTGCATACCCCACATGTGAAGGTCAGAGAATAATTTTGTGGCTTCGGGGGTCTCCTTCCACCTCTACATACGTTCTTGGTGTTCCAATTCAGGTTGCCAACCTTGTACCATAAAGTGCCTTTGCCTGCCCTGCCATCTCACTGCCCACCCTGAATTCTTTCTGTTTCCTTTGTAGGTCTCAGCATGTATTTGTATGTATTTATTTTCATTCATCATTTTATTCCTTTCCATTTCAAATGATATCTCCCTTCCCGGTTACCCCTCCACAAACCCCCTCCCCCCTCCCCCTCCCCTTTGCCTCTATGAGGGTGCTCCTCCACCCACTCACCCACTCCTGCCTCACTGCTCTAGCATCCCCCTTCACTGGGGCATCAAACCTCCACAGGACCAAGGGCCTCCCCTCCCATTGATAAGGCCATCCTCTGCTGCCTATGCGTCTGGAGCCATGGCTCCCTCCATGTGTACTCTATGGTTGATGGTTTAGTCCCTGGGAGCTCTGTGGGTACTGGTTGGTTCATATTGATGTTCCTCCTATGGGGTTGCAATCCCCTTCAGCTCCTCCAGTCCTTTCCCTAGCTCTTCCATTGGGGTCCCCGGGCTCAGTCCCATGGATGGCAGCGAGCATCTGCGTCCTTATTGGTCAGGTGCTGGTTGAAACTCTCAGGGAACAGCCATAGAGGTTCTATCAGCTTTTATTTCAAAAACATCTTTCTAGAGATTACTCTAGGGTCAAAGCAAGGTTATGATCTTTACTCTCTCGAAAACGTTTTGGCGTTAGCCCAGTTCATGCGTTTAGATTGCAGATGTTATTTTATAATTCATTTCTTACTACTTAGGAAAATGGTTCAATGTTATTAAAAAAATGAATCTTAAGAAAACATAGGAGTTAAACTTCAGCGTTCTGCTACTTGTAAGAAGTGGAGAAACCTGAGATTAAATAGATCACTGACCCTTGATTCTCTTCTGAAAGCTAAAGACACCAGCTGGTAATTGTCTATGATTTTATAGCCTTTCCTCCATCTCGTAGACCCAAGTGTCATGCTGTGGTGCCTAGCATCTTTATTTCTGTATCTAAACTTAGGGAAAGTGCATTAAATCATGTTCTCTAGTAGAAAATCTTGATCATGACCATTTTCAATGTGTCTGATGATACGAGTACATTGTTTTCTTCAGGTCAAAGCAGCTTTATCAGTGGAAAGGGTTTGTGACAAGATCTAGTAATCTAGTGTTGAACATGAACTCTGTTACAGAAACCCACAGGAGAGGGTGGGGAAGCTTACAGGTCATCTGATTCAGGAAACATGTCCCCACTGTGCCAGGTGATCCTGACAGCTGGAAGCCGAAAGATAGACAACAGTAGGGCTAGCCTGTGCTCACTGATGTCTCACTATATCAGGTACAAAGATGTGTGATCAAAGGAAGAGGATAAGTTACAGTTTATGAGCCTTATTACCCGGCATGCCCATCCAGAATCTGCCTAATGTAACCCCACACCCCACAACTGATAGAGGTGAAGCCTCTTTCTAACTTTTCTTGGTGCTCAATCCACTGTGTCTCACTCTACAAGCTCATCTAGTACCGAGGAAGAGTACAGAGAACTCACAGGCATTGAATTTCAGTTCTAGCAGGGTTGGAGCCTATGAAGAAATCTTTCCCAAAGCTCACACGCTGAAGGCTTGGTCACCAATGTAGTGTTCACAGATGGGGTTTAGGCACCAACCAAAGAGTTGATTAGAAGAACGCATGGCTCCAGCCATATATGTAGCAGAGGTTGGCCTTGTTGGACATCAATAGGAAGAGAAGCCCTTGGTCCAGAGAAAGGCTTAATTCCCCAGAATAGAGGAATGCCAGGGAGGTGAGGGGGAGGGGCGAGCATCCTCATAGAAGCAGGGGGAAGGGGGGTGGGTGATGGTTTAATGTTGTTAATTAATGTTGTTCCCGGGTTTCGGCACCATATGATGGGATATAAAAGAGAGAAAGGGGTATTAGGGAGTGTGGCACGGCGGCGTGGGGGAAGGGGGGTGCTTAGGCAGGCCCATGCCTAGGCACCCCTCTTCCCCCTGAGAGACCACGCACACACAGACATGGTATAGAATAGAGTTTATTTAGGGAAGAGGATGAAAGTTAATGGTATAGAGACTCAGAGAGAGAGAGAGAGAGAGAGAGAGAGAGAGAGAGAGAGAGAAGAAGAAGAAGAAGAAGAAGAAGAAGAAGAAGAAGAGAAGAGAAGTAGAGAGGAGTGGAGGCCAGCCATGGCCACGTGGAGGGGGGGGAGGGGAGCCCAAGAGGGGCAAAGAGGTGAGAGTGCAGAGAGGTAAGAGCCAAGAGAGAAGGATGAGAGAGAGAGAGAGGAGGGGCAGGCAGCCCCTTTTATAGTGGGCCAGGTAACTGTGGGGTGGAGCTTGGACAGAATACCAACAATGGGAGAGTGAGGTTCCAGAGGGGAAATTGGGAAAGGAGATACCATTTGGAATGTATATACACAAATTATCCAATAAAAGGGGGGAGGGGAGATGGGGTTTAGGGAAAGGATTGGATCATGAGAGCTTTAACATAATCCATGGATTGATTGATTAATGGACTCATAATCTGAAGGCAGTAGTGGAAGGATCTGATTGGAAGAGGTGATCCAGGGGGGTCATACCTTCCAAGACTGCACATGTATCAGATCGCGCCTCTTTTCTGGTCCCTCACTCTGCTTCCTGGATACCATGAGGTGAGAAGTCCTGCTCTGCCATGACCTTTAGCCTCTAAGTTGACTTTCTTCCTTTAATGAGATGTTTGTATTAATTATTTGAGAAAATATTAAGTATTTTGATCATACTTACTCCCTGACTCATATCTTAACTCCTCCCACATCCCCTTTTGTGCTCTGATTTTCTTTTTAATTATGATGGTTTTACACACACACACACACACACACACACACACATACACACACACCACTGGATCCATTTAGTGTTGCTTATATGTCTGTATTTAGGGATGACCACGTGATATCGGATAATCAACCAGGGGACTGAGGGAAACTAAATTTCCCTGTCTCTGAAGTCGTTAGTTGACTATAACTCTTGATCTAGAGACATGGTCTTGTGAGATATCCCCTATCCACAGTGGCTTGTCACCTGACGTTGTCATTATTCTGGTCTTTTTTAGGCTTCTACCATATTGTTGAGATTTTATGGATGTGGCTTCCCTGTAATCATAAAAGACATAATCTTGCAGGAGACATCCTGGTTCTCTGGCTTGTAAAACCTTTCCACCCCATCCCCCACAGTGTTTCCTGAACCTTAGGTGAAGGGTATTGTGTTACAGATTTGTCATTTGGGACTGAACATCCCACAGCAAGTTGTTCTCAGCATTTATCAGTTGTGGGTTTCTGTAATGGTCTCCATCTGCTGCAAAAAGAAGCTTCCTTGATTAGGTTTCAGAGCTGCGCTTGTCTGTAGGAATAAGGATAAGTATTTAGCATGCAGTTAGGAATTACACTGACTTGGAAAAATGCTGGTGGTGGGCTCTTCTCTAGGTTCCAGGACCACAAAGTGGGAGAGAATCTTTTCTGGCTATTCATTTAATAGAGGAGTAATATCCAGAATATATAAAGAATTCAAAAAGAGTCAAAGAAGCAATCCTAATATAATATAATATAATATAATATAATATAGAATAGTATAATATAATATAATATAATATAATATAAATAAAGTTCTCGAAAGAACTAAAAAAAGATAAGATCTGAAAAGAACGTACATTTTGGGGGACACACATATTAAAACTACTTTCATATTCCCTCTTACCTCCATTAGAATGGCTAAGGTCAAGAAAACCATTGACAATAAATGCTGACTAGGATGTGGGGAAAGGAAGACCCTTGGTCACTGTTGGTGGACTGTAAACTGGTGCAGGCACTCAGAAAGTCAGCGTCAAGAATTCTCAGACATCTAAAAATAGATGTACTGTATGGCCCAGATTTACTCCTCCTTGGCAGAGGCCTGGGGAACTGAGCGGCTGCTGCATAGACCCCTGTGCAGGTGTGCCCATGGCTGCTCTGTCCACGATAGCTAGAAAATGCAAACAGCCTACATTTCCTTCAGTTGATGGACAGATCGTGAAAACGTGCTCCATATACACCGTTGGATTTTACTGAGCTGAATAGGAAAATGAAATCATGAAGGTTTTTGGTTAGCTGTTGGCACTGGAAAACATTATACTGAATGAGGTGACTCAGACCAGAAAGAGAAAAGCTGCCTGTCCTCACATTTGTGGCTCCTGGCTCCGAGTCTTTACTTGGGAGTATATAACCTGGTGTATCCACAGGAACTAGGAAAGGAGGGTAATCTGTGATCTGGGAAGATTAAATACACCCATAAGTATAAACTCAGAATCAGTTTCAGTTATGTGCTGGGTAGTTGCAAAAGCGTTGGAGGGATCAGTAGGGACTAGAAGCTTGATATTTAAAAGGCGTTAGAAATAAGAGAGCCTTGCAGGGGTCTATTTTTGAATATAATTAGCCAAATACATGAAATTTAAAACAGAGTGATTGAAATTAAAAAACAAACAAACAAAACAAAACAAAACAAAAAAACTAAATGCAATAGATTGATGTGGAGTGAAAAAACAAAGAACGTGCATTTCTTGACGGACTACCGACCATACAGACAATACTAATTTTTATGATAGTGTCAGTTGAAGAGCAGAAAGGTCCCTGAGTTCTGGATGGTGAGCGTTTCGGAAGGAGCATACTGGAGCAGCATGCGTGTTAAACACTCACGCTTCTGCACGTTGTCTTCATCACTGCCTTCCACGTCTCTGTTCTCAGAATAGGGTGTGCTTAACCGTGCTTGAAACGTAATAGTGTTTTGGACTCTATCTGAGAAGAAATCCAGCCTTCTATGTGGGTGGATCCAGCCTTCTGGGTGGGCATCCTTAGCCAGAGAGCATTCTGCCAGTCCTGAGAAGCGGTGCCCCTTTTCCTCAGGGGAGAATTCCTTAATAGCGAGTGAGTCCATCATCATTTGAAAGTATTGTGTGTATAGTTGCATTGTAGTGGCCACAGACCAACAGCACCTGAGCCAGTGCCTATCTCAGACTATATTTTAGCCTCATGAGCCAGCCTCATTTTAATCTAGATTAATTTAAAAACAGGAAGTCAGAAATCCAAACATGGTTTAGTATTACGAGTTATCAGCCAAGGGGGATGTTGCTTTCTAAACATTTTTAAATTTTGTTTTATTTCTTTGCTTGCGGAATGGGAACGGACGGGCCTATCCTTGATCACGCCCCGCGGATAAAATTATTGTATTAGATGCTCGTCGTGTGTAAAGTGTTGAGTTAGTGACATCATGAAACTAGAACCTTTTGTCCGGTGCTCGCTGGTGCTGTGCTTGGTGATAGAGAAACGAAGATGAACTTGAGGGTTCTGGCTCTCAAGGGCCCAGCAGGAGATACAGATAGAACCAGCTCATGTAGAAGGACGGTGAAGTACAGTGGTAGTTATCCCACGAGTCAGTTAAAGGGGAGTACAAGGGTGGGGAGATCCCTGAAGAAATGGAGTGGAAGGCGTGTTGAGGGAATTTCCTCGAGGCGATGGCATTGAGGAGATTCTAGAACTGGAAGTTGTAAGTCAACTAACCCGAAGGTAGAAGGTAGGGCTTTCCACGAGGCAGAGGGTATTCTGGGAAGCTCTCGCTGTCTCAGATGGCCAGGAGGAGCAGGTCCTTGTGACATGCAGCACAAGCTGGGGGAAGGAGTCTTGTGGTTTTGCCAAGAGGTTTCGAGTTTCACTTGTGTCAAGAGACAGTGATGAATGCGTTTTGAGTCGGAGAACAAGCAGCAGGTCAAATGCGCATCGTACGGAAATCATGCAGAAAGCAGCGTGAGCGGAAAGGGGCGGGCAGGCACAGATCGTGCTGCTGCCTTTGGAGGTTCTGGACTGAGGCTTGTCTGTGTGGCCCGAAAGGGGAAAGATGTGTCGGAAGAGGAATGATGGACAGACCGCGGAGGCTGAAATCAAAGCGATGGCAGCGTCTCAAGTTAGGTCCCCTGGTGGAGGCAGCGCCAGCGGCTGAGAGCCTGGGTGGGAATGGACGGAGGGAGGATTTGGTTTTAGATTTACTGGATGTGAACAGTTTACCGGACTTCTGTATGAAGTCCTCGGAGAGGAAGGATGTAGCTCGGTAGTCAAGAGCTCACTTTAAGGGGGGAGGAGCAGAGGGAGGAGTGGGAGATGGAGGTGGAGCTGATGACGTGGACCTTATACACCGGAGCTTAATTTTGGAAGCCATTGGTGTATCTCTGGTGATTAAAAGTGGAAATACAAGCCGGGCGGTGGTGGCGCACGCCTTTAATCCCAGCACTTGGGAGGCAGAGGCAGGTGGATTTCTGAGTTCGAGGCCAGCCTGGTCTACAGAGTGAGATCCAGGACAGCCAAGGCTATACAGAGAAACCCTGTCTCAAAAAAAAAAAAAAAAAAAAAAAAGTGGAAATCCAGGAAATCACCTTGATAGAGCAAGTAGAGTGTGTGGTAAGACAGCTAAGGCGGGGCTTTGAATACACAGTGATATTTGAGATGTGGGCACGGAGGAAGAGAGCTACCGGGAAGGTTTCGCAAGGAGTGTTGTCTTGAGGAATCCTTCAGCGATTCTCCAAGAAACAGAGCGAAGGAAGAGGCTGGTACCTTGTCATAGGAGGGAATTGAATGTGAACAGAGAGCCGAAAGCAAGGGACATGAACTAATTGGAAATAGAAAGAATAATAGGTGGGCCAAAGGTCAGAGAGGACGGGGGGGGGGAGGGGGGCTCACTGTGCCTCTTAGTGAGCAGATGGAGAACCACGTGGTGCTGTATGGTTCTAAGGAAGTACACAGTCGGCACGGAGAGCAGACACTGTACCAGAGGTGTCCAGCGCAAGCCCCAGGCCGGAGTTCCCGGTGTACAGGAGCAGAGACAGCCTCTCTCCCCGCTGGGGAGCTTTTTCCCACTTGCTGCTCCCTGAGGCCAGGAGTCTTCTCATGCAATGGTCTCCACCTCGCCCTGAGCAGCAGCAGCAGCAGTGACAAGACTATCCCTCCTTGCCGTTTCCTGCCGCTCTCCTCCGTCCTGCTGACCTGGAGGCCTCATGCAACTTCCTTGTTCTTATAACTGGGCTAGCCCTACCAGGTATACACACACTGACCTGTCCTTCCAGATTCCCGCCCGAGCAACCAGACTGCCTTACGAGCTTTGGGCTTCGATCTTAATCTCAAGAGTGTGTGCACTGAGAAAGTAGAAAGAAACTGGGGAAGGTACCATGCATCGGTTCTCAAATACCATTAACTAGATGGCCCAGTTCATAGGGACGCCCCCCCCCCAAAAAAAATAATTGTTTTCTCCTTTCTTTGTTTCTGACTCCCAAGATTTTCGTTCCTTGCCCATGAGCTGCCCTGACCTCAAACAAGATTTAGTTGCCACAGTTTAACCGAGGAAAATTCTGGAATATGTGCTGTTTGCAGAGAAAGGAGGTGTGGTGGCTTGTTTACAGGGCCTCTGCACAGCACCGGCATTTTAAAACCGCATCCTGGGGTGTGTTTACTTCGGCCGTCTGTGTCTGATGACAGAGGCTTACTCTGTGCCTTGGGAAATTTCCTTCACCCAAGAGCCTCAGTTCCCTTCTCCCTGAAAACAGGAGGCGAGGCTAAACGACCCGTATATCCTCTGTAGTTCTCAGCCACAAGAGCCTACAGTCAGAGACACATTCTAACCTCTGTAGGAGGCTTTATTTTGTTTTGTTTTCTTTAATTAGGTATATTCTTTATTTACACTTCAAATGTTGTCCCCTTTCCTGGTTCCTCCCTCCCCTGAAAATCCCATAAGCCATCTCCCCTTCCCCAATCAACCCTCTCCCACTTCTCTGTCCTGGTATTCCTCTACACTATGGCATCAAGTCTTTTCCAGGACCAAGGGCCTCTCCCCCGTTTGGTGTCCAACTAGATCATCCTCTGCTGCTGATGTGTCTGGGGCCATGGGTAACTCCAAGTGTACTCTTTGGTTGATGGTTTTGTCCCTGGAAGCTCTGGGAGTTCTTGATGACTTATATTGTTCCTCCTATGGTGCTGCAAACCCCTTCAGCTCCTTTGGTCCTTTATCTCATCCATTGGGGACCCTGTGCTCAGTTCAATGGCTGGCTGAGAGTGTCCCCCTCTGTATTTGTTATGCACTAGCAGATACTCCCACGTGACAGCTATATCCGGCTCCTGTAAGCAAGCACTTGTGGGCATCCACAATAGTGTCTGGGTTTTGTAACTGTACATGGGATGGATCCCTAGGTGGGGCAGACTCTGGATGGTCTTTCCCTTGGTCTCTGCTCCACACTTTGTCTCTGTATCTCCTTCTGTGGGTATTTTGTTCCCCCTTCTAAGAAGGACTACTGTGCTGTTTTATATCACTTTGGTCTCTGTAGCCACAGTCTTGTTCTTTCCACTATGTTTACCACTCTGTTTTCCTCACGGGATGTATCTATATGTATTTCATCTGTAAATAGGTATCTATTTTATATTTGTATTTGTAAGTATATAAAGAGAGCGATAGTCAGGCTATAGAAAGGGATTCCTCTTATTCTTTTAAAAACACAGATTGAACCTTAGAGCCTCTCACCTGCTGGGCAAGTGCTTTACCGTGGCACTACATTGTCTGCCTACTCTGCGGGTTTTTAATTTGGAGATAGAGCCTCACACTGGAGCACAGACAGATCTTGAACCCCCTTTCTTCTTACCTTGGTCTCCCAAATATCTTTTCACTTCTGATGGTCTTTTAGTAGTCCCGTCTGCTCTATAACTTGTACAGATCATATGTGAATCAGAAAGTTTAATATGTAGACTGGGCCTTCTAGGAAAAGTTAGAAAACTGGGGTGGATGATCATTTTGCAGGTTAAGTCATTTAATATTAACATGTATGTTTTTTAATGAGATCTGTGACCAACTAAAATCTCAAATTCTAGGAAGGAAATAGATTAAAGGTGTCAAGTATTTAGTATGGAATATTGGTGGCTTAAGCTCTTTGCTGATTTGCCTAATGCCGAGTCATGGCACCAAATGATGGGGTTAATGTTCCCAGGTTTCGGCACCAAATGATGGGTTTTGTAAATGGAGAGAGAAGAAGGGGATTAGAGAGTGTGGCACCGTGGTGTGGGGGAAGGGTAGGTGCCCAGGCGGGCCCATGCCCAGGCACCTCTTCCCCCTGAAGGACCACACAGAGACATGGTATAGAATAGAGTTTATTCAGGGAAGAGGATGGGAGTTAATGGTGTAGTGGAGGCAGAGAGAGTAGAGAAGTAGAGAGGAGTGGAGGCCCGCCATGACCATGAGGAGAGAGGGGGAGGGGGGAAGGGAGGAGAGCCCAAGAGGGGCAGAGAGGTGAGAGTGCAGAGAGGTAAGAGCCATGAAAGAGAGAGAGAGGATTGGCAAACAGCCCCTTTTATAGTGGGCCAGGTCTATGGGGCAGGGCATACCTGGCTGTTGCCAGGTAATTGTGGGGCGGAGCTTGGACAGAGTACTAACACCAAGGCTATCCAATAAAAATCCTGTGGTAAACATACAGGTAGGATTTGAAGCAGTCTAGTTGCTGTAAAAGAAGCAGATGAAATGAACTTTTATTTTATATTATTCAATATGTAAAAATATTTCAGTATGAAGTAAAAAATTTTTAACACAGACATAGAATACAATTAAATATAAATTATCCATATATTTACGTATTTATGGTATATTCCAGTTAATATTTCTTTTATTTATTGTGTAAAGTCAAAGGCAATATAAAATACAATTTTATAAATCTTAAATATATATAGATATATAAGTGAACTACAAATGATTTGCATATACATAAAATAGAGATTTATTAATGAGATATTTTACTGTGTCTGGTTCTTTTTGTTTTGTTTTGTTTTCTTAAGTCTTTGAGACAACCTGTGAGTTTTATACAGACGCACATCTGAATTCTAACCGAATTTCCAGTGTTCCGTTGCCAATGGCTGCTACATTGGGCAGTCTTACACGATAAAGTCAGCTTAGCATAGATAATTTTTTCATTAAAAAAATCAGACTTGGTGTCCATGTTTTAAAGTGACATATGGAAGAGCCTTCCAAGTTTTCTATTTGAGTCTTAATTGGAATGCACGTGAAGAATACCATCTGTCTTGGTCATTAGTGATGCCCCGTGCCAAAATTTGAAAGGTGCATTGCTTTACAGTGGGTTATTTGGACATGTGGTTTTTGCTGGAGTGTTCTTTGTCACCTTGACACTTCACCTTCTCAGGTTAATGTTTTGGACAAAACACCACCGTTAAGTACAGATTAAAATCTGTATGCCGCGCTTGAATTAGCAGTTGAAGTCATATAAACTGGTAAAGCCGAAGGCAGACATAATTCACCAGCAGATCCTCTCCCTCTTTCCTTCAGCAGTTCCTTCTTTTCATCATCCCCTGGCTCTTTTCCTGTTTCTAGAGTCACAGTTGACTGACACACCACCTTCCCTGGTTCACACTTGCAGATTTCCTTCGAGGTTATTGTCTGCAAATGCCAGCCCCCTGGTATGGCTGCTCTGTTTTCTGTGACAGAGAATTTACCTAGGGTCGTCCACTGAAAGCAGGGCTGCAGCCGGAGAGAGGAGAGAAGCCTATATAGAGGAGACCCCTTGTGAGCACTTTGAATTTTCCGGTTTATTTTTAACCCATTTTCCAGTGTTCCCTCTTGTGAATCTGACCTTTGAACCTCGACTTAGACGTGTTATCTCCATTTTACAAAAGATGTGCTGTTTCCTAGCTCTAGACTTCTGTGAAAGAGGACACTTAGCTCGCCTGGCCATTTTTACCAATGGCCGATAAAGTCACACAGGTGAAGAGATTTGGAGAGGCACACGTTTTTCGTGTCGTCGTGGATGTACTAGCAGATTAGGAAGCATTAAAATATATTCATTAGGGGAGGTTGGTTTTAATGTTTTGTGGAATCATTAATGTTAATTATGTCCTGTATACTAATGCTTGAGTTAATTTAATATGTGAACAAAATGATTATTTTTAACTATACTAAGACCCTCATTAACATGAAATACAACTTTAGCAGTGACTTGCATCTGTAAAGGTTAATAGAAACTCAGCCATCTCTTAGCTGCCTTGAATAAGGTCAGAGTCTGTTTTCCTCGTGGAAGATTTTCTGACTCACAAAATTAAGGCATGATCCTGCCTCACATTTACTTGTGAATTTATGAAATGTCAAAACAACATTTCAGGGGATATAAACCCAGAAATAGAAGCTACTGAAATGTTCAAGTAGTTGTAACCTTATGGAAATCTGAAGGGTAGCCCTGTGATTTGGGGACGAGCAAAACACCCACTAAATCTAGTCAGAACCATCTTCATTTGTTTACCCTGTGCAGAGATGGGAAGATGGGAAGGTTAAGTTAGGTTCCCCTCCTCCATGGCATGCCCCCCTTTTCCAACCATGTGAAGATACCATCTGATGAGCCAAGATTTTAAAAACGCAAATGCAATTAATTATCCTTGAAGAAATTGTTCCTTTAAAAAAAAAAACTGTTCTCAATGAAACTAGTTTAATATGTATACATAAAACACACTTTTGGTCCCAAGAAATTATAAAATCCATTATTGACATACAGGAGTGTGAACATATAGGGGAAAAAAGAATTGAAAACATGCTCTACCAAACCAATCACAGACACTTGGTTCAGTTTTACTTTGATATCTAGACCTCCTGATACTTTTCTAATGCTTACAAGCCCCAGGACATGCAGTGCACACCCAGTCTGGTTAATTTTCTCTGGCTCACATGTCCCCACTTCAAGAAAAAAAAAGGAGCCTCATTCCATAATGTCTGTGTTATGACTGACATTCATTCTGAAGTTACACACCAGAGAAGTAGACTCAAGGTAGGCTTAATCCAGATCATTTGAAAGCAACTAGTGGTTCTAACTAACTGAAGAAAAGTTAGGTACAGTTGAGTTTTATCAAGTGATTGCCAAACATGTAGGCTTGGGCTTATGAAAGACACAAATTTTTAACAACTGCCCGGCTGCTTGTGGCTGGTTACACCCACCACTATATAATTCTATTGCAGAAAATTTTGTTTTTTTCTTTCCCTTTGTACACACACATATCATTTGCCAGATGGTAGCCACTGATTCTTAGAGACTTGTCTCAGAAGCAATATAGCACCCGAGTTCTATTCCCCTCTTCAATGTCCCTTTAGCAGAACTGCTCCTTCAGTGTGCAGAACTGACTGTTCTCTGACTACAGGTCTCCCTTGCAGCTATATGCACATGTGATATATAGACTGATGCGCCATTTTTACAGAGGCCTCATTGTAAATGGTGGTTCTCTATTTCGTCAGATGCAAGAAATCATTGCTGTGAGGCCGATTGTTTGCGTTCCTTGGCTAAGGAAAAGTGGTCGCCAAACATTTGGCAAAGCAGGGATGATTGTAGCACACACACACATCCAGGTTCAGGACTGTTGAAATGTGAACAGTTTTGCACCGCAGATTTGATGTTCCGTGGTCTAGAGATGCTGGTGTTAGAGAGGAGAGGTCTGACCGAGGGACACTTACAGCATGCTACCGTGTTCCTACATGGTGTGCAGTTATGGGAAGATAGCAGGTGTCCTTCCCAGAGAGACCTAAATGGTGATGTGCATAATAGAACTGAAGAGCTGAAGAGCTCTGAGATGGTAACATTTTTATCTAGAATGGATACATTTTGAGTAATTAGAAAAACATCAGAACGTCGAAGCCGCTGTTCAAGGCATGGTGCCATAATCTCAGGACACACCCAAGGACTGGGTCTCTGTATTCACGGCCTTCATCTGACAGAAAATCCATTAACTACAAAAAGATGCTGAACCTGGAGGGGGAATTAGAAGCATGAAGGCTTCTGCGGGAAACAGGACACACTTAGAAAATATCCCTCGGGAGCTAGCTACTTGCCTTCAAATATCGTTGTGGGTTGCTGGCACCAGTGTGCAGAATAGTGACCCATCTGCCTTTTTCCTTGAGTGTGGGTGGACTCAAGAAATTTAGATTACTATTGTGTTCTTTTCTTGTAATTTATATGTAATCAGAGGGGCCACCAGCCACCATCACTGCCAGGAAGACTCACAGGAAAATGTTCTAGGCCAGGACAAGGGTTGATCACAGTTGAAGGCAGCCTGCTTGGAATGAAGATGCCCTCTGTCATATCATGTTGGCAAGAAGAATCCAGTATCATGGTTCAAGACAGCAAGGCTAGCCTGACTCCTTCAGTGTATAGCATTCTGGGAGCCTCAGACTATTGTGGGGGCAAAAATCAAAACAAAACAAGAACAAGACTTTCGTTTATGCCTATAGTGTGCTGTTATTTAAAGCAATTTTAAAAAGACAAGTGGGGTAGTTAATGTCTTTTACTCATTCATATTCAAAGAACCAAATTGAGCTCACTACAGAAAGCATCAATAAAGAAGGAAAAAAAGTGTAATGCAAAATATAAAGTGTTCCTCTTCCCTGTTCCTGGGCTCTTCCCACAGGGCGTGCTGTCCTCTCAGCCTCATGCCATAGCTAGGAGAAACAAGACTCTTATGTCTAACCTTGGGCAGAGAAAAAACATACTGCCTCACTGTAAAGGTGCATCTCGGAAAATCCAAGGGAATGGTTAGGTTGGTTGTTTTAGTATCACCCACATGGCAGGTGCTGACCTCTGGGCAGAAGGGCATTCCTCACTTCTGCCTGTCTTAGAGCAAGAACCACTGCCCAGGAAATCATTACTGCCTTTCTAGGATTGTTTTACTGAAGTTAAAAACGTATACTTTATTATTAACTTGTATAGCCTAACGTCTTTGAATAAGATCTATCATCCTCCTCTTCTTCTTCCTCCTCCTCCTCCTCCTCCTCCTCCTCCTCCTCCTCCTCCTCCTCCTCCTCCTCATCATCATCATCATCATCATCACCCGTGAATTGCTTTGCCTTCCTTGAGAAAAAGAACACAGATGGCCTTTTGGGCAAGATGTGCCAATTGAGATACTGGTGCCTTGTCTTCATGACACTTAAAAGTCTGTGATCAGCTTGATACTGTTTTCAACTTTGTTCTCTATTATGATGAAATATGTTCGCAGGAAAATTCACAGATCTACAGCTCTTTGGTCCTATCATATGAACCTCTTAAAATTCAAATGTCTTCTGATTCTCTGAAATATGTCTTTATATCTGCCTTTACTACTAATTGTATACTCTCTAATACTGTACTCCCCAATCCCAGGAGGCTGTTGAGTATTTAATGTTGCTAGCCTCAATTGAAATGTAATGTGGGGGTAAAATACACATCATATCTTGGACTTAGTGCAAAAATACGAATGTGAAATATATCCTGGAAATTCTTATATTGATTACCTTTTTGAGTAGTATTTTTGGAGATGTTAGGTTAAATACCAATTTTTAAATTTCACTATTACCTTTGACTTTTCTTCTACTATGGCTATCAGAACATTTTAAACTATGTTGAGGCTAATAGTGATTTTTTTTAAAATTGGGCAGAGCAAATTTAGATATCAAGTCATTTCATATTAGAGCAATTTCTGTTTTCATGATAATTACCATTTCATAGTAATGTTTGCTTAACTATTGAGCAGAAATGAAAGAGTGAAACTTTATGATGGTTTTAATTTTATTTTGTCTATTATTATTATTGATGTGGGTATATGAGAGAGCAGGGGAGAGGCTTGGGTGTAGACATCAGTTGACAACTTTGTAAAGTTCTTTGTGTCAGTTCCGGGGATCAGATTTGTGTAGTCAACTGGTAAGGCAAACATTTCTAACCTCCTGAGACATATCATTAGCCCCACAATGATTTTTAACTACTGACAGTGGCACTGTCAGTTTAGAAAATGATATGGCAAGATGGGATAGGTTAGGTCTAGAAATCTGACGATTCTTATTAGTTGTCTTTGGTGTGTGGTGTCTGAACATGTGTAGGAAGAGATGCAGACTCTAACTGTAGCTATGCTAGCCTAAGATAGTTAGATATACCTGCATGGTTTACCTGTTTGGTTACCCGTGATTTTATTGCCCCATGCCATGTTGGTTCAGGAAAGACCCATTTCCTGAATGGTTTTCCTTGCATTTAGCCATAGTTCTTAGACTTTGTGTGCTTAGAAATCACATTAATATGTAAGCTTTGTTGTAAGTATGGGCCTCCAGATCCTGTCTCAGAAATTCTGGTTCAGCAGGGGAGGACCCTCGGAATCTAGAGTTAACCCCCAGAACAGCTCAGCGCAGTGGCTTCTCAACAACATTGGGGAGGAATACTGCCGTATGATGTGCAATCAGGGGAATGCAAGCTAAAACCATAGGAGCTGTCAGCTAGTGCGTAATAGTGCGGCCTCTGGAGAAAGGTGGTGCTGAGGGGCAAGGATGTGGAAAGTTTGGGACCAGATGTGCTGCTGGACCAGGCTTCAGTGAAGACATAGGACCTGTAGAAATTGCTGCAGACAATTCAAAAGAAAAAAAGAGAAGAGAAGAGAAGAGAAGAGAAGAGAAGAGAAGAGAAGAGAAGAGAAGAGAAGAGAAGAAACTATCCCATATGAGTTAACTATATGAGTTAACTATCCCACTTCTGATTATAAGTCATACTTATACAATAGAAGGGTCTTGAGGAGAGGTCTATGATCCCTATGTTCATCGCATCAGTATTCGCAGTAGCTAGGTGTGGGAGTAGCCCATCAGCAGCGTCTGAATAGAGGCAGTGGACTGTTACTCAGTTTTGATGGGCAGGGAAGATTGGACTTTATCATGCTACAGGGCACTGTACAAAGTGAAAGAAGCCAATCACAAAGCACAAATACTACACAGTTGCACTTGTAACGAGGTCTCTAAAGTTATCAAATTCACAATCAGAAAGTTGAATGGCGATTGCCGGGGGCAGGCAGGGGCTGATGGTGAGTTGTCAGTTCAGTGGGGATGAGGTTTCCGTCATGCAAGATAAAAACATTTGAGAGATCTGTTGTGTCACAGTGTATTGCAATACGCTGTCCTGTGCATGTAAAAAATGAAAAAGAGGTGGGTCTCTCAGCCCACAGAGATGTGAGTTTGATCCCAGGACCCACATAAAAAGTCAGGAGTGGTGGCATGTGTGTGTAATCCCAGTTTCGGAGAAGAGGAGATTAGGGGTCCTCTTGTCATTCTCAGGTCTCAGTGAGAAGTCTTGTCTCAAAAAGCAAGGTGGACAGCTACACACACACACACACACACACACACACACACACACGTACATGAACATACACGTTAATGCACAGATACCTGCAAATACACACCCTAAAAAGTAGATTTAAAAATGTTTTACTCTAATAACAAAAAAATTAATCAAAAAGTACTAATTCTCTTAACAGTTCATGGTAAAGCTAACTCAATGAAAGAGTATCATAATTTCAGTTTTTGAGCATTTTATGTTAATTTTTGTTGGGAGTATTCAGTGAATGTACCGAGAGAGAGAGAGAGAGAGAGAGAGAGAGAGAGAGAGAGAGAGAGAGAGAGAGAGAGAGAAGGTGAGAGAGAGCTTGGATGTATAGCCATTCTGGGAATACACAGAATAACCACAAAGTACACTTACCTTGAGTGTGCTTCCTGAGGTAACTTGTCTCAGTGCTGGATGCCCTCCATGAGGAAGAGAAAAAAGAGAAGTATCAATGGGTTGCTGTCATTGCAGATTCTAGGAAGAGTCTGTTCTTCCTTCTTATTCCAGTATCTGATTGAAATACTCAAAGCCATTCTCGTAAGACATTTTTAAAGGGAAACGATCAGCAACTCAAAATAAACAAAAGCGAAAACATTCCTGTGATTTTAAGGGTGCTGGCCACCACACTGGCCTAATTATGGTGATCAGTTGATCCGAAGGGCATCCAGAAGTGTTAGCACACATACTAAATGCACACTTGGCAGACAGAGGTCTTACATTGGGCCAGAGACCCTTCCTTTCCCCAGAACTCCCAGGAACGCTGAACTACTGTAGGGCAACTGGTGAGCTTTGCCTCTGGGGCTGGTCTGCTTCCATGAGATGAGGCAAAGACATAAGTGGTTCCCATATTCTCAGAAAATGAAAATACATTGCTAGCCTGATGTATATATCACCCCTACTTCTGCCCTCTTAGAATCCAGTTCTGTCACATTGGTCTTTGGTGGGGGGGGGAGTAATATTTTGTATGTTTTTGTTTTGCAACACTAATTTCTCTCTTTAAGAACTTGAGTATGAAATGATTCAAGTGTAATAAAGAGGCATAAAATGATAAGACTCACCTTGTATCTTAAGCAACGAGGCTCTGCATCCTCTCAAACCGTATTGTGTCCCCTCCCTACAGAACAGCATATGCACTCCATTGGAATTGTATCGTTGTATGTTTTATGTAACAGTTAAAATAAGCTTAACTTAAAATTAAAGGGAAGAGGGAAATAAGCCTGGGCCAGTAAGAAAGCTCGGCAGGTGTGGATCTTGCTACCCACGTAACAGCCTGAGTTAGATCTACAGAACCCAGATGGTACAAGTAGAAAATTAATCCTCAATGCCCTCTGTTGTGTGTGCGTGTGTGCGTGTGTGCGTGTGTGCGTGTGTGCGTGTGTGCGTGTGTGCGTGTGTGCGTGTGTGTGTGTGTGTGTGTGTGTATGTGTGAGTGTGTGAACACCGTGGGATGTGCATTCATACACACACACACACACACACACACACACACGCCCGCGCACACGCGCGCGCAATATATGTCTTTATAAGAATTGTGATTTTAATGTTTTAATATGCACTGTTGGTGCAAGTCCATGATCTGAATTCTGGCCTCATGACAGCTAGACCTGTTTATTTGGTGATATTTGTTTCCTTTCAAACAACTGTATGTTTTATAGAAAAGATGAGTACTAAAGACTTTGAGGCATACCTTTAAAAATAATTCATACAATATTAGCATATGTCAGTGATGTATTATTTCATTATTTTAAGCTTTGTATAAATGACAGCACATTTGATACAGTCTTATGAAACCTGCCTTTAAAACCATCATCCTGCCTGTTCCTTTCCTAAGCTTCCTTTGGGATATTCACTCTAGTGTTGCTCAGCTGAACCATTTTTGACATCAATATTTGATATTATTGTAGAATAGTATTTGGTTCCTATCATACAACTAGATCTGAGATGCAGTGAAAATATTTTTTCAAATTAATGTACAGTTGTGATATAGTTTATAACCATTCAATGTATTTCTTTTATTTCAGGTTTAATATAACATATCCTATCATGCTTTTTCTCTGCCCCTTCACAAATCATCAGCAGTAGAAAAGAGAAGAAAACATGTCAGGACACAAATGGTAAGGAATTCGTTGCCTTTTCCTACACTGGATGATGCTAAGTGAGAACTGCCTAGTCTGTGCTCAGTGAGTGGGGTGAGATGGACAATCAAGCGACTTTAGCAGTAAATAACCAGCTATCCCCTTTCCAGTGTTAGTGGACATTGTTTCAATATCTCTGCTAAATGTGGGGGAAAAACCCCAAGTAACAAACATTTTATATTCATGTCATTTATATTTGCAAGGAAACTTGGGTGGAAACTTTCTCTTAGGAATCTAAACATAATTTTAAAAAAAAAAAAAAAAGAAAGAGAAAGAAAAAAAAACTTTTTAAAAAAATTTTTTACTTTTGTTTTCTATATTCTTTGTTTACATTCCAAATGATTTCCCCTTTCCCAGTTCCCCCCCTCCCCAAAAGTCCCATAAGCCCTCTTCTCTCAGCCCATTCCCCAATCACCCCCTCCCATTTATCTGTCCTGGTAATCCCCTACATTGCTGCATTAAGCCTTTCCAGGACCAGGACCCTCTCCTTCCTTCCTTCTTGGAAATCATTTGATATGCTAATTGTGTCGAGTATTCAGAGCTTCTGGGCTAATTAATATCCACTTATCAGTGATTGCATTCCATGTGTATTCTTTTGTGGTTGGGTTACCTCACTTAGGATGATATTTTCCAGTTCCAACCATTTGCCGAAAAATTTCATGAATTCATTGTTTTTAATTGCTGAGTAGTATTCCATTGTGTAAATATACCACATTTTCTGTATCCATTCCTCCATTGAGGGACATCTGGGTTATTTCCAGCTTCTGGCTATTATAAACCAGGCTGCTATGAACATAGTGGAGCATGTGTTCCTTATTGCATGCCAGGGAATCCTCTGGGTATATGCCCAGGAGTGGTATAGCAGGGTCCTCCGGAAGTGTCATGCCCAGTTTTCTGAGGAACCACCATACTGATTTCCAGAGTGGTTGTACCAGCTTGAAATCCCATCAGCAGTGGAGGAGTGTTCCTCTTTCTCTATATCCTTGCCAACACCTGCTGTCTCCTGAGTTTTTAATCTTAGCCATTCTGAGTGGTATGAGGTGAAATCTCACGGTTGTTTTGATTTGTATTTCCCTAATGATTAATGATGTTGAACATTTCTTAAGGTGCTTCTCAGCCATTCAAAATTCTTCAGGTGAAAATTCTTTATTTAGCTCTCTACCCCATTTTTAATAGGGTTATTTGGCTCTTTGGAGTCTACTTCTTGAGTTTTTTGTATGTATTGGATATTAGCCCTCTGTCAGATGTAGGGTTGGTGAAGATCTTTTCCCAATTTATTGGTTGCCATTTTGTCCGATTGACAGTGTCCTTTGCCTTACAGAAACTGCAATTTTATGAGGTCACATTTGTCAATTCTTGATCTTAGAGCATAAGCTATTAGTGTTCTGTTCAGGAAATTTTCCCCAGTGCCCATGTGCTCTGGGCTCTTCCCCAGTTTCTTTTCTATTTTTTTTCAGTGTGTGTGGTTTTATGTGGAGGTCCTTGATCCACTTGGAGTTGAGCTTAGTACAAGGAGATAAGACTGGATTGATTTGCATTCTTCTGCGTGCTGACCTCCAGTTGAATGAGCATCATTTGTTGAAAAGGCTATCTTTTTTTCCACTGGAAGGTTTTAGCTCCTTTGTCGAAGATCAAGTGACAATAGGTGTATGGGTTCATTTCTGGGTCTTCAATTCTATTCCATTGATCTACTTGCCTGTCACTGTACCAATACCATGCAGTTTTTAGCACTATTGTTCTGTAGTACTGCTTGAGGTCCGGGATACTGATTCCCCCAGAAGTTCTTTTACTGTTGAGAATAGTTTTAGCTATCCTGGGTTTTTGTTATTTCAGATGAATTTGAGAATTGCTCTTCCTAACTCTGTAAAGAACTGAGTTGGGATTTTGATGGGGATTGCATTGAATCTGTATATTGCTTTTGGCAAGATGGCCATTTTTACTATATTAGTCCTGCCAATCCATGAGCATGGAAGATTTTTCCATTTTCTGAGGTCTTCTTCAATTTCCTTCTTCAGAGACTTGAAGTTCTTGTGATACAGATCGTTCAGTTGTTTGGTTAGAGTCACACCAAGATACTTTATATTGTTTGTGGCTATCGTGAAAGGTGTCATTTCCCTAATTTCTTTTTCAGCCTGTTTATCCTTTGAGTATAGGAAGGCTCCTGATTTGCTTGAGTTTCCTTTATAACCAGCCACTTTGCTGAAGTTGTTCATCAGCTGTAGGAATTCTCTGGTAGAGTTGTCTAATTGCTCTCGCTAGAACTTCAAGTACTGTATTGAAAAGATATGGTGAGAGGGGGGTAGCCTTGTCTAGTCCCTGATTTTAGTGGGATTGCTTCAAGTTTCTCTCCATCTAGTTTGATGTTGGCTACCAGGGTGCTGTATATTGCTTTTACTATGCTTAGGTATGGGCTTTGAATTCCTGTTCTTTCCAAGCCTCTTAGCATGAAAGGATGCTCAATTTTGTCAAAAGCTATTTCAGCATCTAATGAAATGACCATGTGGTTTTTTTCTTTGAGTTTGTTTATGTAGTGGATTGCATTGATGGATTTCCATATATTAAACCATCCCTGAATCCCTGGAATGAAGCCTATTTGATCATGGTGGATAATCATTTTGATGTATTCTTGGATTCGGTTGGCAAGAATTTTATTAACTATTTTTGCATTGATATTCATTAGGGAAATTGGTCTGAAGTTCTCTTTCTTTGTTGGATCTTTGTGTAGTTTTGGTATCAGTGTAATTGTGGCTTCATAGAACGAGTTGGGTTGTGTTCCTTCTGTTTCTATTTTGTGGAATAGTTTGAAGAGTATTGGTGTTACGTCTTCTTTGAAGGTCTGATAGAATTCTGCACTAAAACCATCTGGTTCTGTGCTTTTTTTGCTTGGAAGACTTTTTATGACCACTTCTATTTCTTTAGGGGTTATGGGACTGTTTAAATAATCTATTTGATCCTGATTTACTTTTGGTATTTGGTATCTGTCTAGGAAATTGTCCATTTCCTCCAGATTCTCCAGTTGTGTTGAGTATAGGTTTTTGTAGTAGGATCTGATGATTTTTTGAATTTCTTCAGTCTCTTGTTATATTTCCATTTTCATTCTAATTTTGTTGATTTGGATACAGTCTCTATGCCCTCTGATTAGTCTGGCTAAGGGTTTATCTATCTTGTTGATTTTATCAAAGAACCAGCTCCTGGTTTTGTCGATTCTTTGTATGGTTCTCTTTGTTTCTACTTGATTGATTTCAACCCTGAGTCTGATGATTTCCTGCCTTCTACTCCTCCTGGGTGAATTAGCTTCTTTTTGTTCCAGGGCTTTCAGGTGTACTGTTAAGCTGCTAGTGTATGCTCTCTCCAGTTTCTTTTTGGAGGCACTCAGGGTTATGAGTTTTCCTCTTAGCACTGCTCTCATTGTGTCCCATAGATTTGGATAGGTTGTACCTTCATTTTCATTGAATTCTAAAAAGTCTTTGATTTCTTTCTTTCTTTCTTTCTTGACCAAGATATCATTGAGTATGTGAGCTTTCTGTTGTTTTTGTTGCTATTGAAGGCCACTCTTAATCCATAGTGACCTGATAGGAGGCATGGAGTTAGTTTGATCTTCTTATATTTGTTGACATCTGTCTTGTGACCAATCATAGGGTCGATTTTGGAGAAGGTACCATGAGGTGCTGAGAAAAAAAGGTATATTCTTTTGATTTAGGATGAAATGTTCAATATATATCTGTTAAATCCAATTGATCCAAAGCTTCAATTAGTTTCACTGTGTTCCTGTTTAGTTTCTGTTTTCCTGATTCGTCCATTGAGGATAGTGGAGTGTTGAAGTCACCCACAATTATTGTGTTAGGTGCAATGTGTGCTTTGAGCTTTAGTAAAGTTTCTTTTATGGATTGAGGGTACCCTTGCATTTGGAGCATAGATGTTCAGAATTGAGAGTTCTTCTTGCTTGAATTTTTCCTTTGACCAGTAAGAAGAGTCCTTCCTTGTCCCTTTTGATGACTTTAGGTTGAAAGTCATTTTTATCTGATATTAGAATGGCAACTCAAGTTTGTTTCTTGAGGCCATTTGCTTGTACGGTTGTTTTCCAGCCTTTTACTCTAAGATAGTGTTTGTCTTTGACACTGAGGTATGTTTCCTGTATGTAGCAAAATGTAGGGTCCTGTTTATGTTGCCAGTCTGTTAGGCAATATCTTTTTATTGGGGAATTGAATCCATTGATGTTGAAGGATATTAAGGAATAGTGATTATTACTTCCTGTTATTTTTGATGTTATTTTTATGTTTGAGTGGTTATCTTCTTTTGGTTTGATGAAAGAAGGTTACTATCTTGCTTTTTCCAGGGTATAGTTTCCCTCCTTGTATTGGCGTTTTCCACCTATTATCCTTTGTAGTGCTAGGCTTATGGAATGATACAATGTAAATTTGCTTTTATCATGGATTATCTTGGTTTCTCCATCTATGCTGATTGAGAGTTTTGCTGGGTATAGCAGTGTTAGCTGGCATTTGTGTTCTCTTAGAGTCTGCATGAGATCTGCCCAGGATCTTCTAGCTTTCATGGTCTCTGGTGAAAAGTCTGGTGTAATTCTGATAGGTCTTCCTTTATATGTTACTCGGCCTTTTTCTCTTACTGCCTTTGATATTCTTTCTTTGTTTAGTACATTTGGGGTTTTGATTATTATGTGACAGGAGGTATCTCTGTTCTGGTCCAGTCTGTTTGGAGTTTTGTAGGCTTCTTGTATCTTCATGGGCATCTCTCTCTTTAGGTTAGGGAAGTTTTCTTCCATAACTTTGTTGAAGATATTTGCTGGCACTTTAAGTTGTAAATCTTCACTCTCATCTATACCTATAATTTTAGGTTTGGTCTTCTCATTGTGTCCTGGATTTCCTGGATGTTTTGGTTTATAAGCATTTTGCATTTTGCATTTTCTTTGATTGTTGAGTCAATGCTTTCTTATGGTATATTCGGCATCTGAGATTCTTTCTTCTATCTCCTGTATTCTGTTGTTGATATTTGCGTCTATGACCCCTGATTTCTTCCCAAGGTTTTCTATCTCCAAAGTTGTCTCCCTTTGTGATTTCTTAGTTGTTTCTACTTCTGTCTTTAGATCCTGGATGGCTTTACTCAGTTTTTTCACTTGTTTGTTTGTGTTTTCCTGTAATTCTTTAAAAGATTTTTGTGTTTTCTCTTTCATGCCTTCTACCTTTTGACCCAAGTTTTCCTGTATTTCTTTAAGTGATTTTTGCATTTCCTCTTTATTGGCTTCTATCTGTTGACCCATATTCTCCTGAATTTCTTTAAATGATTTTTGTGTTTCCCTTCTATGGGCTTCTACCTGTTGATCTATTTTCTCCTGTATTTCTTTAAGAGATTTATTTATGCCCTTCTTGTGTTCCTCTAACAGCATCATGACCAGTGATTTTAGATCCAAATCTTGTTTTTCTTGTGTGTTGGGGTATCCAGGACTTGCTGTTGTTGGAGAATTGGGTTCAGGTGCTGCCATATTTGCCTTGATTTCTGTTAGTAGTGTTCCTACGGTTGCCTTTTGCCATCTGGTTATCTCTTGCATTAGTTGGTCCTGTTGTCACTGTGCTTGAACCTCCTGTAAGCCTGTAAGGCTATTTCTGCTCCTCCGGATGACTGGGTTTCCCCTAGCACAGATTGCTGATAGGCTGCCCTTCCTTGGGTGCCTTCGGAGCCCTGGTGTGCCTTGCCCCAAGCAATGTTATACTGGGGGGGGAGGGTTGTCTCTGTATGCCTGGTGTTGCCTGTCCTGTCTGTCTGGGAGCGAAGATGGCAGCGGAGAGCCACTCCAAGTGCCGATTACTCTGCAGAGCAAACAACCCATGACAGGGCTGGCACACAGAGGACCCACAGAGCTGCCCAGGTCTTGGTCTGGCCTTCTGTGTCCCAAGTGATGTTAAACATGGGAGATCTCTCAAAAGATAACTTTCTTACCACCATTTCATAAAACCTAATTGCTTGATCCATTTTTTGCTCCTATCTTGCTTATAAATTCCACAGCTGAAGGCAAAGTACAGTGTTATATAGGGTGTGTAAAGAATGCTTGTACAATCAGGCACTATTCAGTTCCATTAAGGTGTAGACACTACTTTATCAGGTGTGAATATTCAAAAGTCAGTCAGAGTGGGACATGGTATTCATGTTAGCTCTATCATGTGTATGCCTCTAACACATCTAAGCAGCATGTGGGCCTCTTAGAAGTCCTTTAATTGCTATGTCTTAGTTTGGTTAACCTGTGACCAAACAACCTAAATGCTGTCAAGGTTTACCTCTTTAATTTGTGTCATGAAAAAACCAATTAGTAGTTTTATTTTCATCTGTGAAAATAGCTATAATAAAAAATATGTTTTAATTCTTGCCTTCTTACCAAGAAAAATATCAGGGTCAAAGTCCTCTATACCATAATACTTTAAAAGAATTTTTTGTATCTTAAAATATAGTAAGCTTTACAAAATTATTTAACAAATGGATCTGACACTTTATATCCCTGAGCATTTCATTGGACATTCACCCAGCAGTTGCCAGATAGTTTTATTACAGTCCTTTCATATTGCCATGTATATTCATGCGCTGGGCTCTGTCTCATCACCCTTCCAGTGACTGACATGTCCTGGCATGCTCAGTAGTTAGCCCTTTGGAAACTGGAATGTCCCAAGATGTAGGTAATCCCTTTTAGTACTCCACTTTGTGTCTTGTTGAAGATATATTGCATTATCTCGGTTTTTCATTCTGTGTGACTTTGAGCAAGATCCTTAACATTTTGAAACCTGAGTTTCCCATTTGTTATATGATGGTTGCTTACTAGATTTCTACAGCACCACCATCTTTTCTACTCCAAATTGAACTTTTTTTCCTGTTGATCTATGATCATTGACAAAAAGAAAAAAGAAAAAGAAAAGAAAGAATGAAAGATCCGATAAAAAGTCTAATACCTCATTTCTTTTTTTTTTTAGAATCTCATTTTCCCTGAAATAATCTCCTATTTGACTAGATCCTTTCAGTCTTTTAATTGTGTACATTGTGTAGAAATGTCACCTTTTGTATACATGGTACAAGTGTTTCTCTTATTTTCTCTAATATGAAACCAAAATCAACCTCTTCGCTAACGAGGAAAGAAAGAAGTAAACCTTAGCACACTCATAGGCTCCCATTTCTCTCACTGAAGATAAGTTTTATTAAGGACGTCATCAGACAGGTTTTTCTGATGTTTTCAGACCAAACATGTGGATGGACATAGTAAGTAAACATAATGAACCTACAAATCATGAGTATAAATCAAGTTTGAGATATGGTCATTTTGCTACAAGACTGTAAAGCAGCTCCTGCTTTTGGTCGTCAGCTTGGCACATCTAAAGTGGTGATGGGTGAGAGTGGGAAGAAGCTTGATTTTGGGGGACCCTGTGTGGGCCTTTGAAGCTGGACTGAGCCATGTAGGATGTAGACAGCCAGGAGGGGGGATGCAGCAGCAACAGCAAACCTTCTATCTGTATTCGGGGTACTCTGATCACTGTAATGGAATCTGGTGTCATTCCCAATCGTGATTCTAATTCCTCTTTACATATTTTTATTTGCTTTTTATTAAAGTCTTTCTAAGGAATGGCTTCCTATCTATATATTTTCAACCTTTATGCTGAAGAATTTAGTTTTTAACACCCAGAGATCTGTAACAGATTGTAGAAATTAATTTTTTTGGTCCCATTGTTCTAAGAACAGCTAGTAGTAAGTTTACACACTTAAGAAGGTTTGGAGAGCACAATCGGTATTGATAACGACAGGCCCAGGGGTAGCAGATCTCCAGAACTTACGCCTTCAGCATAACGGACACCTTCTGGCTTGATTAGCCACTCCACGTTTTCCTTCCTCCGACCCAGGCGCCATTCTTCTCCCTGACATCCAGTCTGACAGTTTCAGATGCCTCTGTAGCAGATTTTAGACATGCTATTTTTCAGCCCCTTATCTCCTCTTCTGCTGTCACCCCACTGCAACATAATGGAGGTGTGGAGAGATGTGCTGCTGTCTGTCCTTATCTCTGACTCACTGGGCTGCCTGACCTAGTTAGCTGACTGCCTGGGCACCACTTTTTCCACACCCAGAAGGAGCATGTCCAAACTAAGATATACGTGTATGTTCTTGTTGATATTCAATGTCTTGATTTTCTTAAAAATTCTTTTTTGGAGGTATTTATTTTGTAGAATAATTTTTTTAACAGCAGAATTATTTTTTCTAATAATTTATTTCTTATTCATTTTACATCGGGATCACATCCCCCCTCCTCTCCTTAATTCTACTCTAATAAATCCCTCCTCATATTGCCCCTTCCCCTTGGGTACAACTCCTGCCCCAGGCACACCCTTCCCCCATGAGTCCCAAGCAGGAAGTCTAGGTAGGGGGAAGGGGGGGTCTAATGACAGGGAACAGAGTCCAAGACAGCCCCCACTCCATTTATTAGAGGTTCTACATGAAGACCAAGCTGCACATCTGCTACAAATGTGTAGGGGCCCAGGACTAGCCCTGATTGCACCCTAGTTGGTGGCCCAGTCTCTGTGAGCCCCCATGGGCCCAGGTTAGTTGACTGTAGGTCTTTTTGTAGTGTCCTTGACCCCTCTGACTTGCTCAGTTGTCCCCTACTCTTCTTCACGACACTCGAGCTCAGCCTGATGTTTGGCTGTGGGTCTCTGAATCTACCTCCATATGCTACTGGACGAAGCCTCTCAGGAGCTTCTATCTGTATTCGGGGTATGTACAAGCATAGAGTATCATTAATAGTGTCTGGGGTTGGCTGTCTCACATGAGATGGGACTCAAGTTGGGCCAGTCACTGATTGGCTGTTTCCTCAGCTTCTACTCCAAATTTAATATTCAATAAAATTCTTTAAAAGGTGCAGAATTTTCTAACTCTTAACTTTTAAAATTGTGGAGTAAGTTAGAATTCACTGAGGTTCGTGGCATAATAATCCCATAAGAGAGCATTTGTATGTTTGTCAATAATGTAAATATATACTAGAGCCTCATATGTAGCTCTAATACCTTGTAGTGCACTATCTCAATCCTTGAAGGTCCTTTGAAAGCCGTGAGTAAGATAGTTCTCTACTGTTCTTAGCAGTTATTCCTGGGAGTTGCAGGACCGGCTTGCTCAAGATAAGTCAGTTGTCAATAAGATGCAACAGAAATATTGGGAAACGAAGCAGGCCTTTATCAAAGCGACAGGGAAGAAAGAGGATGAGCACGTTGTGGCTTCTGATGCAGACCTGGATGCCAAGCTAGAGGTAAGTTCTCCATAGCTCTCAGACCTAGCAAAGGCACCTTGCAAGAGGCAAGACCTTCATGAGGAACACTTGGGATCAAGTCAGTTCAATATTAGCATATTTTTTAACCCACAAACTCTCCCCCCCATGCCTCTTTTAATGTGTCGTGTTTCCAAGCACTAAGCTAGAATGCATGAAATAACATAAATTCAAGTTTGCGTTTGTTGACATCCTAAGCACAATCAAGATCTACTCACTACATCTCAGAAGCCACAGTTGAACACTCAGGCCAGGCAAATGTTTAGTTAACAACAAACCGAATGACCTGTAAAGAAGATTCTAGAAATACTGGTACAAAGTCATGGAACATTCTAGAATGGATTAGCTAAGCAGCTAGTTAGTTGATCTAGGTAGCAAGTGTTTTAATATCGGGTTGATCACTGGGTTCGTATAATGAATAAAAGTCCTGCTGCCTCATTGTCTTGCTGAACATTTTTGCTTTCAGTTTTCATTACATTTTGAAAGCAAGCATCAGTGCTGTGAGTGACAGGACACTGAGAAGAATAATGTGTTATGTGGATGATAGTCTATAGGATCTCTAAGTTCTCTATGGCAGCTGAAGTTAATGATATGCTGCAGTTAAAAGCTCAAGATTTCCAAGCCTTTTCAAGAATCTGGAAACATTAGCAAAGGGCTAAGAGCTCATAGAGAGTAGCCGTCAGTTCTACAGGATGGCCTTCGGTGTGGAAGAGGGATATGACTCATTCTGTGACTCTGAGGGCAGAGGCAGATCTAGGCAGAGCTTTCAACGGTTTGTTATGAGAGATGGGCTGGCCTTGAGACCACTTGTGCCCTGCCCTGCCCTGCACGGTGGGACCTGAGCTGCTGCTGCCTCTGTAACAAGAATTCTTATGCGTTCTAGCTACTATGGGGTTAAATTAGACATGATTTCAGTAATGGATAGTATTGAGTGAGTGCTTGTCCTGTCTTGACAGCCTACTTCCTGAAAGCTTCTGACATACCTGTCCTTTACCCCTTCCCTTGGGTTTTTCCTTTCCTTTCCTTTCCTTTCCTTTCCTTTCCTTTCCTTTCCTTTCCTTTCCTTTCCTTTCCTTTCCTTTCCTTTCCTTTCCTTTCCTTTCCTTTCCTTTCCTCTCCTCTCCTCTCCTCTCCTCTCCTCTCCTCTCCTCTCCTCTCCTCTCCTTTCCTTTTCTTTTCCTTTCTTTTCTTTACTCTTTCCTCCTCTTTTCCCTTTTCTTTTCTCTTTCCTCTTCTTTTCCCTTTTCTCTTTCCCGTTTCATTCTTACACTACTCACACCACATTCCAGACACTAAGGTCTTTTCTCAGATCCCTCCGTATGATCAGCTAGTTCAGGCTTGTCAAAGCCATTTCTGTGGTCTGCCTGGACACTTTGCCCTATATCCTTCCTTGCCTGACTTGATCTCATAGTTCTCACATCCTAAAGGTGAAGTCCCTGGCTGTCGACCCGCAGACCATCTGCTCACTGCCATGTGGCCTGGCTTCCTTTTGTATACAGTACTCATTTCTGCAGCAGAGATCCCTCTGGTGGGTAACGCACTATGAGGCAGGCGACATCCTCTCATGCACAGTCCATGGAAAAAGCCCCAGGTGTGAGTTTGTTTGCCTGCCTCCTCGCCACTAAGAGGTCAAATTCCACGTTCGCTCTTACTCACCACCATGTCCCCAGCCTGTCCCAGGCACAGTTTCAAACTGAACGACTATGTAAATAGTCACTATATATTAGAACAAACAAGTCTCAGTTCTCAGCCACCTCTCCTCTACCACTGGAAATTGTGAAATAGCAGCCGACGGGGTGCTGCTTCTGAAGAGGTTCACCATGGAACAGGGTAGAAAGAGGAAATAGCTTGTCTGATATTTGTATTGTAAATACTGTTTAAGCCATTCAGAGCTGTATCTGCTTCTTATATCTCAGTGCTGTTTTTCTTAAACAATCTAATAAATGCAAACATTTATCCAAAAAGCAATTTAAGCTTGGCATAGTGGTAGTCCTGTAATCTTAGGAGGTTGAAGCAGGAGGATTGCCTGTCTGGGCTTCACAGCAAGAACCTATTTCAAAGATATAGTAATTTAATATTTAATTTAGTTTACTACTGTCTTAAACGTATCTGTTTATCTGGAGATCCTTGCAGCAGCATTTATTAATATAAGTATGCTCTTATCTATGTCATAGACTATGTCATAGACTGTCATAGACTATGCATTCAGCATACCAGGACTTAGTGTTTTGTCCACCCAAGGGACATTTTCATAAAACGAATTTACCAGTAGAACGTGAGAATTGTATGCCAACTATTATGGAGTGTTCTTACACTGTATGGCCTGCAGAAGGCTAATTTACTCTGCTGGCCCAGAAAATAAGTCCCCATACCAAACTCGATTAGTAGTTAGATTCAGGGCTGTGGAAATGTTTGGTGTACAAGCACATGGACCTGAGTTTATATCTCACGTGAATCAAGACATGGCTGTGTGTGTGTGTGTGTGTGTGTGTGTGTGTGTGTGTTCAGGGTCACTCAGCCCCATTGCTTTTAGTGGTATGAGGAGATAGCTTAGCATGACAGAAGTGCCTGGCAGAAGAAACTTGTTTACTGTATAACAGCCTAGAAACAGAGAGCAGGCTGGGCTCCTAATACTCGTCAAGACCATGTCCTCCGTGAGCACACTTTCTTCCACACCGCTCGATTCCTTAGAGGTCCTTACACTTCCTACAGGCAGAAAATTTAGCATAGGGCTTTGGGAGACATTTGCTCTCCAAACCAAAACATCTCTTCTGTTTTTCAAGAATGCTCTCAGTTTCTGAGGGAAAGAACAGGATTACCCCATCAGTCAGGTTTCCCTAAAGGAACAGAGCTGACGGAATGAGTATCTATCTGAAAGGAGGGATTTATTAGAGTGGCTTGCAAGTATTTATCTAGCTGTGGTGTAGCTAGTTCAACAAGGACAGTCTTTCTAAGGACAGATCATCAGTCCAGTAGTTGTTCAGCCCACAAGGATGTCTTTCTCAGCTGATCTTCAGTCTACATTAGAAACATGAAGAAATAGGCTTGACACCAGCAAAGAAATTCAGTAGAGATGAAGTTGCTCGTGAACATGAAGGTAAACAGGGAAAAGAAAAAAATTTCTTTTCTTCTCCCGTGTTCTTTTATGTCACCAGAAAGTATGGCCCAGGTTTAGGGTGCTCAACTCCAATGATCTAGTCAAGAGCAGTCCTCACAGGCATGCCCAGTAGCTCGGAGTTTAGTTGATCCCAGATGTAGTCAGGTGAATGTAACCATCACAATGACCATGGGCTCAACTTTAGTTAGATTCTTTGTTTTTATTTTAATTTTAATTTTTTTATTTTTTTGAGACAGGGTTTCTCTGTGTAGCCCTGGCTGTCCTGGAACTCACTCTATAGACCAGGCTGGCCTTGAACTCAGAAATCTGCCTGTCTCTGCCTCCCAAGTGCTGGGATCAAAGGTGTGTGCCACCACTGCCCAGCGTTAGATTCTTTTCCATATAGTCTTCCTGCCTTCTCCCTGGTTTTCTTCAACATGGTCATAGTCTAACATGAGGTTGTCTCACTGTGTACTTTATGATATTGTTGGTAAATAGGTGGTGATGTTTGCTCTTAGCCTGGTACCTTTCTAACAGATGTCTTCTTAATACAGAACATTTGGCCAGCTGAGTTTTGCTTGCTTTGTCCAGTTGCTTACATATATCATATCATAAATGACACTGAGTTCATCAAGTAAGTTAATGTCATCATTTAAATATGACACTTAGCCAGCAGGACCACTTTTTTTTTTTTTAACGAAAGACAGTAAGTACTGAAAATAGCAATTAGGTTAGAATGAATATTGGACCTCTGGTGTACCAAGCCCTCTAGCTGGGCCCTTCCCTGAAGTTTTGTTTTTCATCTGTTATTTCAAGAGTCTCGGGGGAAAGAACTATTCTGTAGAACTTAACGTAGATCGTAGAGATGAGCAGTTTCAGCGAGTACAGATTTAGGAGCATTGATCACTCGCTGTATGTTTCACTACGTGTGACACCAAATACACTCAGACGTGTGTGTCTTTCCGAGGGAAAATGGATGTGGCGCTTTTGTCCTTCCTTACACCTTTATGCTCGCGGGCTCGCGGAACTCCCCTGCACTGTTGTCTGTTCACGGCACTGTGTTGTGTTTCCTTACAGCTGTTCCACTCCATTCAGAGGACCTGTTTGGACTTGTCTAAAGCAATTGTGCTCTATCAAAAGAGAATATGCTGTAAGTATGGTTTCAGTATGTTATCGAGCCAGTCGTGAGAAAGAGCAGGATGTTCTGTTTGAACATATCATTTAATAAGTTCAGGAACTACACAGGGGGGGTGTGTCCTTGTTATTGCAGATGGGAAGAAGTCTCTATTAGTTTTTCCATTGATTTATTTAGCCTCTTTTCAAATCAAGTATCCGACGAGGAGGATCTTTTTGAACTGAATCGTCCATGAATGCAGACATGCTTTTCATTTACTCAATTATAAACTTTTATATATTTGAATTTTTTATCTTGGGATTTTTTTTATTAGGGGTTAGTTTTTATTTGATTTCTTTGGTTGTATTATGGTTTTTGTTTGTTTGTTTTTTCTTGAAATGACAAGTAGGGACAGGAGTCACAGTGAGCTAATTCACTGAATATATTTTGTCACCAGAACTTCCTCACGAGCATTTCTTATGTTATCTTATAATACGTGGTTGAGATTTTGTCCCAACCCTGGGGCCGGAGTGATGGCTCAGCAGTAAAGAGCACGTGTTGTTCTTCCAGAAGCTCTGCCCCAACTTGGTTCTCAGCACTCACACTGGGCAGCCCATAGACACTGTAACTCCAGCGACAGCAGATACAGCACCCCTTTTTGGCATTTTTTTCTGTTGGCACCATACAGTGGTCTGTGGGTTGTGGCAGTAGGGTCTGGCTATTGGTTTGTGGCTAGACCATGGCATCACAGTTGGGAAGAGGAGGAAGAGTTCTCTCTGCTTAGACTGATCAAGACCCCAGCTTTGACGGAGGACTAGAAATAGAATCATCAGTGTGTGAGTGTCGCTGTGAGGCTGCCATCGAAGGAAATGCGGTAAATCTCTATGAACGGACATGGCTTGATCTTTAAAGGTAACATTCTAAATGAAAGAAAACAAGCAAACATGTATGTACCATGCTGCCTTTCATGCAGAGAAAGAGAGATTGATAAAATATAAGTATGTAAAAAGGACACACAAAAATACGCAAGCTGAAGAAATTCAAGAAAAATAAACCACAAGTGGAGTTAGATTCCAGTTGAACAGTGGTGGAGAGTGCTTGAGAAGAGAGGAGAGGAGAGGAGAGGAGAGGAGAGAGGAGAAAGGGGAGGGGAGGGGAGGGGGAGAGGGGAGGGGTGGGGAAGGGAGGAGAGAGGAGGAGAGAAGAGAAGAGAAAAGAGAAGAGAAGAAAAAGAAGAGAAGAGGGGGTGTGGGAGGTGGGGGGGTAGCTTTACCTCAAAAGGTGCACAGTAAGTCTGACTCTTAAAACCATAGTGTATTTTACACACTCACAAAAGACCTAAACCAGGACACGGGTGGGGGCGGAGAGAGTGGAATGCAGACAGTCACTGATTGGCTGAATTGCACTGCAGATAGCATCACTGAGCCGGTCAGATGAGAGAGAAGAGAACTCACTTCATTAATGCAGAGGACAGTGTGTTTAAGAGGACAGTAAAGCTAAACAGAAAAATGGGGGCAGATAATACATTTATTGATCCTGAGTGAGTGAGTGAGCATTCTAAAGCTACTTTGTATAAGGTTAAACAACTCATTGTGGTGTCGTTGAGAGTCTGCTTCAAAAGCAGCTGCAGACGCGGAAAGAAGGCACAAATACAGCGATTGTATTAGAACCCGGTCAAAAGAATGACCCATGATGAGCAGAGCCTTGGGGGACTGTGGAAGGCTCCAGGAAAAAAGGCAGAGGGCCCCTTACCTCAGGTGCCTTTTGTTCCTAAGATTGTTCTGGGGTATGGTTTCGTACCCCTGTGACAAATATTTAAATTCAATTTATAAGGTAAGTTTCTTCTTGTTGGATAGCATAGAACCCGATCTGGTCAGCGGACCCTACACCTGGATCTGGCCTTCCGCCTTGCGTTCCTGCTTTCCCAGATTCAATCTATAGCACATGCCAGGCGATTGTGCTTCAGCTGGTCTGTCCTGAGAACGTTCTGGAAAGGGGCTGCTCTGTTAGCATTTACTATGCGCTGGCTGGAGTTTGTTTACACGTTTTTCTGATCATGTTTTTTTGTGATTCTGTTTTTCTGATCTTAAACAATCTTCCTTGGATCACTGTTTTCTTTGTTACATTCATGTATAAAAAGTACAGTGAAACGGATGCAAGATTATCTACAGCATTGGGCTAGAGTCCACCCCATTCTTGCAAGGGCCTCTGATCCCAGGTCTAGAAGAGAAGATCTGTGCAGGTCAGCTGAAAGAGGGCAGGGCTTGATGAAGTCATTGCTGTTAACCAGTGCAGATCAACATGCAAAGAAAGGAGCTCAGATGAGCGTGTGCGCCCTGGTTGGTTCTTGAAGCATCTAGAAGGACCTAGAGCCCATAGCACTGAGTGTTCCTGTGGCTCTCTGTTAGTTTTCTACATACCCTCTTCCATACCTTTGGGCAAATGACTGGTTTCAGGCCCACTGCAGGGACATTGAAGGTGAGCCTTGCAGGGCGGCAACCTAAGGAAGTCCTTGAGAAAGGATGGGGACTTAAAGGACTCAGAAGCAAGCCGACACAATCTGATCAACAAAGCAAGGATAGTAATAAACTGCAAGCCATAGGGCAAGCAGCTTCTGAGTGTGTCCACGTGGAGATAGATGCACAGGTAGACGGATGGATGAGCGCTCGCCTTGGTGTAAGCGGAGAGATAAGACAAGTCCTTTCCGCCGGGTGTTGGTGGCGCACGCCTTTAATCCCAGCACTTGGGAGGCAGAGGCAGGCAGATTTCTGAGTTCGAGGCCAGCCTGGTCTACAAAGTGAGTTCCAGGACAGCCTGAACTACACAGAGAAACCCTGTCTCGAAAAAAAACCAAAAAAAAAAAAAAAGACAAGTCCTTTCCTTCCTGGTCTGGTTCGTGTTGCTGTGATACATAGTATGACCAAAAGCAACTTGGGGAAGAAAGGTTTAGTTCATCGTAAAACCGATAGTCGTGCAGGGAAGTCAGGGCACAGGCCTGGAGACAGGAGCTGAAGCAGACACCAGGGGGATGTGCTACTTACCTCCTTCCTCGTTTCCCCGGCTTCCGCTCCGCCAGCTTCCTTGTAGAACCCAGGACCCCCTGCCCAAGGGTGGTGCCACTTCCATATGAATGCAGGCTTGACCCTTCCGCATGTATCATTAATCACAGAAATGCTCGCGGGCCAATTTGATGGTGGCAGCATCTCAACTGAGGTTTCCCTCTTACAGCTTGGATATCGTTGTGAAATATGATGTGTATGGGGGTGGGGGTATATCTACCTGGTGGGCCCATGCCAAGGTGTCCCCCTGAGAAATTACACCATGCAACAGATCTGGTATGAGGGGGTTTATTTGGGGGAAGGAGGAGGTGAGGATCTAGAGAAGGAGGCAGACATGTTGGCAGGCAGATAGATAAGAGCAGAATCATGAGGGCAGAGACAGAGAGAGAGAGAGAAGCTGGCAGGGGGAACACATGGGGACAGAGAGAGCTGGAGTGGGTGGCAGTCCTTTTAAATGCTGCCTGCCAGGTGGCGGCAGGTGATGGCATAAACCCTGGAAGGAACCCAGTGGAATCCATCCCTGTAAGCTAACAGCTATCCTTAGAAGGCGTCAATGTCTTAAAATGCTGGAGTCTGAGGAACTGTCAGAGCTTGAGGGAAATGAAAGAATCTCTCGTTGCTCTGTATGATCCAGGGCTAAATTCTGGAACAGGGGGAAAAAAAAGCAATAATGGAAAATCTGGTAAAAATTCAAGTAAGGACTGTACTATAGTTGATAGGATTGTGTATATGATAATTTTCTAGTTTTAAACCTTGAGCCATAGTAATAATTTAAAAAAAAAAAAAAGAGGAGAAGAAGCTGGGGAAGGGTATATCATGATCTGAATACTGTGGCCTTTAATTCTACCATTGTTTTAAGAGAGATTTAACCAATTGAAGATTAGATCATACTGCCACTTGCTTTAGAACACTATAAAATTTATCACAGTTTGTAAATTAGGAAGAGTCTAGCCCCAGCTCATCCCTTGGGCCCATCTGCTTTGCCCCCCCCCCCCCGGTATAGGAGGTCTTTTATACTCTTTTATACTCTGTTTCTACTGCTTGGGTTGTCCTTGCCCTGATAATACTAAGAATACCTCCCTCTGCCACACAGAACTCAGCCGCTGCTGGAGCCTTCCCTGACTACCCACTCTAAAGCAGTCTCTGTCCGACTCAGTTTCCCTGGCATTTTTCCTTTTGTGTCTTGAGTCTGTGCTTATGCGTGCTTCGTTTTTCTATCACCTGACACTTGAATGTGAACTCTGGAGGGGTGGGCACAACCTATGTCTTCTTCATCGTTACTGGATTAGCTATAAACTGGGGCAGAGTTGGTTAAGACTGTTAAAGAAATTGGTTTCCTAGTTTCAGTGGCTTTTTAATCTTTAGAGGACACATCTGAAAATATTTAATCGGCAAGTAAAATGTGAGTGGGTTTTTATGTGAAATCTTAAGACCTAGTTAATTGGACCTCTTGAACAAGTGGAGACTTTGAGTTATCTAATATGCATGTTGCATGAAAATAATCATCGCCAGCCTTGACTCTGGCTGAGCTCAAGGTCTCTGGGAAGCACTGCCAATTAATCAGAGGCAGCGCAGAACACAGGGCCCGTTTGCCACCACGTTTAATCCTCCAGTGTGTGAAATGACCAAAAATTATTCCAGGATACTTCAATCTACTTTGATTATTTGAGAAAGGCACAAGTTACCAAGTGTGTATTGGTATTCTGGGTTGGTTTCTTTTGGTCTAAAGTTAAATGTGTGTGTTTGTATGTGACTTGAGTCTTTAAGGGTGTTTTGTTTTGTTTTGTTTTGTTTTGTTTTGTTTTGTTTTGTTTTGTTTTGTTTTGAAGTCACAGTAGCCAGCTGCTTTTAGAAGCTAAAAAGTGGGAATTTACTCTCCATAGAAAGCAAAAGGTTCTCGGTTGAATTGAAATTAGTCCATGAAGAGAAATACATACCGCATTGAAAAGAAGATTCTACAGACATTTTTTTAAGCTACATAAAATACATATGGCACGGATATGATGAAACAAGCATTTAAAATGAAATAACAGTGTTTGGTAAAAAAAAGTGCAGAAACTAAAGCTAATGCAGTTTCACAAACATTCAGTTAGTGCCACAAAGATAGGGTTCTCTGCTAGCCTGGACAGAAGGAAAAGACTAAAGAAGGCAGAGTCTCATGGTACAGACAGACACGGGCCCAGGCTTGCACGCTCTGACATCCACTAACTGTGCCAAGGGCTAATTCCTGAGCCCAAAGGGTGCTGCTGTCCAGAAAAAAAAAAGGGGGGGGGTATTGACCATGTCTCCACCAGAGGAAGCCTTTAACTCGGCTTGGATCTGTGATGGTTCTGTGAACTTTATTTATTTGATTACTTTTGTTTGTTGTTGTCGATGGTGGTGGTGGTTTGTTTAGTTTTGGTTTTGGCCTTTTTTTTTTTTTTTTTTTTTTGAGACCAGAGCTCTTCTCTGGAGCCTTGACTGACCTCATTCTTTTAAACCCCCAACCTCTACCTCCTGAGTGCTGGGATTATAAGCATGCCTCACCAGGCTTTGGAAACTTGGATCGTGAGAGGGAGGCGTGAAGAGAGGCATTATTTATCTTAGTTTTTTTTTTTTTATATAAGAAATAGGTTTCAAATACCCTTCCTTCTGCTGCAGGACTTTCTGCTGCAACCCAAGCACTATAGTCACATGTGGGCAAGCAGTAGTGGGGTCTTTGGACTGCGGTTCCCATCCAATCTTGTATAGTTGTGGGAGAGATTGATATGAATAATGGGGTACAGCTTTGAAGAGCGGGGAGACTGATGGGCTGGTGCAATAACTCAGCCTTCAGATCACAGAGGAGATCAGTTTTATTGATTAGAGTGCATATGCATTGTGCGAAGAATCGACTGCAGGAGACAAGGGTTGTGATCAGGGGGCTACATCACTTCCCCTGAATAAGTCCCCTTATTGCCAGGTCTGTTGCAAGACGGTGTAAAACGGACAAGAATTCTAGTGACATTTCAGATGTGGTTACAGAGACAGATGATATACATGTGTACATCTGTCTCCTCGGTGTGGATACATCCATCGAAGGCAAAGGCTGAAGAACGTTGAGTGATTGGGAAGCTGAGGCCATCTTGAGCTACACAGCAATATTTTGTCTCAAAACACCAAGGATGGGACTAAAAAGATGATTCTGTGAATAAAAAAACAATTGCTTTGTAAGCAAAGCATGAAAATAATTAAAAGACTTCGGTTCAGATTCCGGGGCTCAGAAAGCCGAGTCCATGTGTACTGGTTACCCGATTGGGAGAGGTTAGGAGGTAGAGTTGGGAGGATTTCTGGGGCTCACTAACCTCTAGCCTAGCTCCATATTTAGTAAGAGACTTGTGTCAAAGGAATAAAGTACAGAGTCATAGAGACGGACACCCACCATCCTCCTCTGGCCTCGGTGCAAGCACTACTGCCCATACGCCCCATGTACCTTTACCAGCAATGTATGTAGCTCAATGGTAGAGTGTATGCATTGCAAGCACATGGTCCAGTGTTTGTGGCTCTGACGATGGTGGAGGTTTGGGTCCTTTCTGGTGCTTTCATGGATGCTCGGGTTTTATTGAATCAGTTTCTAGATATTATATTATGAATTATATTATATTATATTATATTATAAATTATGGTGCTGATCATTTTTGTGACTTCGTTGTTTACCTCCTGAGAATGTACTTAGTACTCCTAAAGGTACAACAGTGATATCAAAAGAATCAGACAGTTCTGTGACTTTTTTATATTGCCTACCAAATCAGTCTGTAGAGGGCGGGCGTGTGCCAACTCACTGTCTTAGTAAACTGCCCCATCTGTCCTTGGCTCTAAAATTAAAATCAAGTTTAAGTAGAACCAATCCAGATTTGGTTCCAGCTCTGTATTTTTAAAATTTACCAAAATGGTCTCCCTGGGGGCCTATCACACCTTCCGTTCCACCTCCAACTCCAACCTGCTTCCTAGTGGTCGAGGGATTTGAGCTGATTGACAGAGGACAGAATGTAACTCAAAAAAGATCAAAAGTCAGCAGGAGAGAGTAATCAATCGGAGGCAGCTAGCACCACTCTCTAGGCAGCCACAGAAGGTCCCCACCACCGTCTGCCTTGAAAAACCCAAGTCCTTCATTTCGGCTGGAAGCAGCACATTGTGGGCCCGCTTTTCAGTACAGAGGTCATTTTCTGGTTCTGATTACAGGGCACCAAACTCACTGACAGATGTATTCGAGTGAATTTGATCTCTCCCACTGTAAATGGAAGGCCAGCATGGACTTTAAATGGCCGGGTGGGGGAGGTGGAGGGACCTTACCTCGCAGCCTGCCACTTGGGTTTAATTTCCTCTCATCTTTGCTGCAGAAGAGAGAGGGCCTTGTGAGTCGTCTCCCTCACTTGGTTTGCCATAAGAGATGCTCATTGTTCACCGCCTCTTTTCCCTGTTTTCTTCCCCAGTCCTGTCTCAAGAAGAAAATGAACTGGGAAAATTTCTCCGATCCCAAGGCTTCCAAGACAAAACCAGAGCAGGAAAAATGATGCAAGCCACAGGAAAGGCCCTCTGCTTTTCCTCCCAGCAAAGGTGTGTGAGTGTGTGTGTGTGTGTGTGTGTGTGTGTGTGTGTCCTTCCTGGAAGCTCTGTTTTGGGAGACCCACAGAGAACCTGGGACCTGATTCTTCCTATGGGGAAGCTGCACAGTCTAGAACACTTTAGCCGAAGCCTGAAGAACTATTCTGTTCTTAGAGGGTTCCCACTTCCCTCTGATTTAGAGAGCATGTAGGATTTGTTTTCTTCCCTGGTATTTAATCTTGTTTGTCTTCTGCTCTGCGGGAGGTGGTATGTATGCCAATCATTGTGAGTGATTGCGTTTGACCTGCGAGTTGTTCATAACAATCAGGCTGATCCCCTTTCAGCATTTGATTAAAGCAGGAGTCTAATGAGACCTACTTGAAAGGTTCCCTCTCTGCTCCCTGAGGGCTTAATGAATGGTAAAGAGGTAGTGAGTGACCTGGACGCCCAGGACCACTCTCCTCAGGTCCAGGGCCAGCAGCATCACCTGGGAGCCTGTTAGGAGCAGAATCTAGGCCCTGCCCCCACACCTGCAAACTCTACCGCAGCATTTCAAACAGATCGACAGTTGATGCTGATGTCCGGGAAAGTTTGACACTCTCCAGTACAGAGGAAATTGTGACAGAGCTGCTGCATTTCAAAACACAACCTCAACTAAGGCATCTGGCCTTTGTTTGAAACAGTCCTGAGCGTTGGTGCCACACAGCTGCTCTTTTGTGCTAGAGAGAAGAGACTCGGTCTCTCCTCCCTACTAACAAGCCCAAGAAGTTATCTCCATTAATAGCACACAGAATTATACCTAAAGACAGCCTTGCGGGTAGTTTCCAAGACTATTTAGGCTTCAGAAATTCACGTACTCCGGTTGTCCTGCCTGTCTCCCCTCCTATTTGCCCGAACTCACTGCTTTCCCACCCTGTGATCCAAGATGATTGGCAGCTCACACGAGCGTACCTATGGAAACCCAAGAAAGGTGGCCCAAAAGATGGGGGGTGTGGCAATATCCACAAGCTTTTCAGTGACCCCATTCGTAGGCATCCTGGTTCTTGCTAATAGTTGGACCCTGACTTGACCCAGCAGTCATAATTAAATATTGCCACTTCCCACCGTTCTCTACCACAGGCTAATTTTTTAAAAGTATTTTCTTATAATCTTGAATTGTACCTTTAGTGCTTAAAACAAACAAGCCAAAAAGAGAAAAATTCTAAAACGGCTACATTATGACCCCTTGATAGATGATTCTTTCGTGTACATAGCCTCTTTATTACCAGGATAATTGCTTCCTGGGAAATCAGAGAACAAATGTTCTTAGGTTAAGATTGTCTCACTGATTTCAGTGAGGAAAAGTTCAAGTGTGTCTATGCACCAAAACTAATAACCTGTTTATGAAAAAGTGTTAAAACCCCATCACATGGAGGATTACTATTATCAATCACATTTATTGCTCTATCTTATGCCTGTCCAGTTAGAGTCTGGATGATTATGTATGAAAATGACCCCACAGAGGTCATATATCACCTTAAGTTACTGTTTTCTTAAATCTCTCAGACACTATCTCTCTCTCTCTCTCTCTCTCTCAGACACACACACTCAGACATACATATACGGACACAGACACACACACACAGACACACACACACAGACACACACACACACACACACACACACACACACCAGTAAAAACAATCAACAAAACAATGCAAATACTTGAAAGTATCTACCATCGATACAGCAGTCTCCACTGATTTAATGAGGTGCCCCCAGCTAGTTGGGAAGGTGGCCTCTTCCACAGTGGCTTTGTTTCACAGCTGCTTGCCAGCCACATGAAGTCACACCTAGTTCTCCTAGACGTGAAGGAGGCAGGAAAACTTCATGAAATCACTCTGAATGTGAATTCCTAGTTTACTGAACATGATTTAGAGTATTCCAGAATGGTTTTTTTTAAAGACTTATTTTAACTGTATGTGTGTCTGTCTGTATGCCTGTGTATGTATGTGTACATACAGGTGACACAGAGGCCGGGGGAGGGTTCAGGCCAGGGGGAGCTGGAGCTACAGGCAGTTGTGAGCCACTGACATGGGACCTAAGGACCAAACTTAGTCTTCTGTGAGCTGTATTTGCTCTCAACTGTTAAACCAACTTGCCAGCCCTACTGAATATGTTTTAAGCCTAAACAGCACCATAGCAAATAGATTTTGTATGTTATTGTGTATGATAATAACTTAACAAATTGATATTTTATTAAATAATGCTAATCTTTTAGATTTTCAATGTGTAAACATTTGGGGGGTGTCTTAGTCAGGGTTTCTATTCCTGCACAAACATCATGACCAAGAAGCAAGTTGGGGAGGAAAGGGTTTATTAGCTTACACTTCCACACAGCTGTTCATCACCAAAGGAAGTCAGGACTGGAACTCAAGCAGGTCAGAAGCAGGAGCTGATGCAGAGGCCATGGAGGGATGTTCCTTACTGGCTTGCTTCCCCTGGCTTGCTCAGCCTGCTCTCTTATAGAACCCAAGAATACCAGCCCAGAGATGGCACCACCCACAAGGGGCCCTCCTTCACTTGATCACTAATTGAGAAAATGCCCCACAGCTGGATCTCAGAGGCACTTCCCCAAGTGAAGCTCCTTTTCCTATGATAACTCCAGCCTGTGTCAAGTTGACACACCAAACTAGCCAGTACAATTGACCCCTTGTCAACTTGACACACCAACATATCACTATTAAGCCTCAACCCTTACTTTCTTATTCATCCCCAAGATCTCAATAATGTAAAAAGTCCCACAGTGTTTACATATTAAAAGTTCAATCCCTTTAAAATGTCCAATATCTTAAAATTCAAAGTCTTTTAAAAATTCAAGTCTCTGAACTGTGGGCTCCACTAAAATACCTTCTTTCAAGAGGGAAAAATATCAGGGCACAGTCACAATCAAAGGCAAAACTCAAACTCCAAAGTCTGGGATCCAACTCATGATCTTCTGGGCTCCTCCAAGGGCTTGAGTCACTTCTCCAGCTCTGCCCTTTGTAGCACACACCTTGTCTTCTAGGCTCCAGCTGCCTGTACTCCACTGCTGCTGCTGTCCTTGGTGGTCATCGCATAGTACTGGCATCTCCAAGCCTCAACTCTTTTGCATGACCCCTTCAGTCCTGGGCCATCAATTACAACTGAGGGTACACTTTCACCAATGGCCTTCCATGGCCTCTCACTGTACCAAGCCTCAGCTGTTCTTCATGATGCCTTCATGCCTTCAAAAGCAGTACCACCTGGGTGACTCTTACACAGTACCAAGTCCTGCTACAGCATGAGGCACAACCTTGGCTCTCTGGAACACACTCTCTGTGCTCTCAGAAAACACATCCCAGAAGATTTCACCTCAGTGATGCTGGTCTCTTCTTACTCACCGCTAATTTCTTAGCTCCAGCTAACCAGCATCAATAGTCCCAGTAACACAAAGGTTGACTTGAATGGTTTTGGTATCTTGTTACTCACAGCTGATTCTTCAGCCCCAGCTAACCAAAACCACAGAATCTTCATGGCCCTGATAAGAGTCTTTAATTTTCCCTCTGAAACTTCACAAGCCAGGCCTCCATCTTCTGCCTTGTTCTCAACATTATCTTCCAAGCTCCTACACAACGGTCTCACAGAGGTCTCATCACTGAATGGACCATCTAGCCCAAAGTTCCAAAGTCCTTCCACAGTCCTCCCCAAAACATGGTCAGGTTGTCACAGGAATACCCCACTATGCTGGTACCAATTTGTCTTAGTCAGGGTTTCTATTCCTGCACAAACATCATGACCAAGAAGCAAGTTGGGGAGGAAAGGGTTTATTAGCTTACACTTCCACACAGCTGTTCATCACCAAAGGAAGTCAGGACTGGAACTCAAGCAGGTCAGAAGCAGGAGCTGATGCAGAGGCCATGGAGGGATGTTCCTTACTGGCTTGCTTCCCCTGGCTTGCTCAGCCTGCTCTCTTATAGAACCCAAGAATACCAGCCCAGAGATGGCACCACCCACAAGGGGCCCTCCTTCACTTGATCACTAATTGAGAAAATGCCCCACAGCTGGATCTCAGAGGCACTTCCCCAAGTGAAGCTCCTTTTCCTATGATAACTCCAGCCTGTGTCAAGTTGACACACCAAACTAGCCAGTACAGGGGGGAAAAAGCAAAATTAAAGAAATAAAAAAAAAAAAAAACCTACAGGATTCTATTACCTGGGCATGCTCTGATATACTTAGCCTGAGCCTCCTGTTCTGTTTTTTGTTTGTTTGTTTTAAGGATGTTGGTTTTATGTGTGTATGTGTGTGTTTGTGTTATGTTGGGTCAGAAGACGACATCCAATACCCTATGAGCTAGAGTAACAGGCCCCACCCTGGGTGCTAACGACAGAGTTCAGATCTTGTGCAAGAGTAGCACTCACTTTCAACCTCTTTAATCCAGACCCTCTATTATTTAACGTTCCCTAGTCAGGCTAAATATCTTGGTGTAGCCCTTTAGTTATTTTTATTAACTATTCCCTCTGGGTAGATTTTCATAAAGGAAAAGGTGATTTAAGCCTGCATTGCAGGATCATATTTTCAGTTAGGAAGAATATCTTTCTTTGCTCTAGACCCCTTTTTCTTATACTCCAGTGAATGAATTGTCACCATTCTGATGTGTATGGGGTGGTGGCAGAGATGAGGGTAGATGTGGTTTAGTATATGCCCTTTTTAATTTTCTAACATCATGTTATTGTAACTTTAAGGTATCTGCATAATGTCCCGCATTCTAAGGGATTGAGAGTAGTTTATTCACAGCATTCATCGTTAGTAAATGCAGGAAAGTATACAACATCTAAAGGAAGAGGAAAGGAGTCAGAGAGTGAGCGTTATCCTCTGGGAACCATCTGAGGACTGCTTATCCTCAAGTAGATGTCGTCTGCGCTATAAGCCTTCACACTGGCGACGCTTCGCATCTGCTACATGCTATGTGGGACATAAAGCACATATTAAATTTAAACCACCAGTACAAAATGCAAACTTATTTCATGGCACAGTGACATTTTTTTGAGAAGACTTCTAGCATCTAGGTAGGACAGTGTGGACAAGCTGTTATCATAGATGTGATATACATTTTTTTAAAGATTTATTTATTTTATGCATAGGAGTACACTGTAGCTGTCTTCAGACACACCAGAAGAGGACATCAGATCCTATTACAGATGGTTGTGAGCCACCATGTGGTTGCTGGGATTTGAACTCAGGACCTCTGGAAGAATAGTCAGTGCTCTTAACCCCTGAGCCACCTCACCAGCTCCCATGATCTACATTTAAAACAATACATTACCATTACGGGTGACAAGAAACCTGGGGAAAACAGGAAAAGAGATTTTTTTTTTCTTAAGGTTTTTAATTTCTTAAGCGTTTATACTTTCAGAGTACTGCACACATATAAGGCATCGTAGACACAAATGGAGCTTCCGGAAGCTCACTTCAGCTTACCAATACGATTGTTCCATTTGGCTGAGTAAGTTTGCATGCAAATGGGATCTTAAATGTTCATCTTGTGTTTAATGTTTTCGCCTTTGTTCCGAAACTTCATAGAGAATATGTTTTATGTGATGGCGTGTTTAGTGGCTAAGGGTGTGTATTGTTCATGCCAAGGCCTGACGTTTGATTCTTACCACCAGGTGGCTCACAACCACCTATAACTCCAGCTTCAGGGAGTGTGTCATCTTTAGCCTAGAAGAGCACCTATATTCACACACAGATAGACACACACACACACACACACACACACACACACACACACACCAACATAGATAACTCAAAAAAAAAACAACAAGTGTTTGAAAAAAGAAAGAATATGTTTTCAAAATGAGTCACCTGACATTGCTTCATTGGTTTCAAATGTAGAAGCAGTATTTTGTAACCCAAATGAATATTTTACCTAAAGTTACAGTATACATTCCTTTTTTAGATAAATAAATGAGTTTGTTATGGCCAATGATCATAATAATTTTACACGTGCACAATATACACTCATTTCTGGTATGACGTTTGTTTGTTTACTGGCAATGCTTGAGAAGGAATCCAGGTCTTTGCTCCTGCTGGGCAAATGCTGGACCACTGAGTTGAATGAGGCTCCGAGCCTCTCTTCCTCCCTCCCTCCCTTTCTTCCTTTTCTTTCTTTCCCTCTCTTTCTTTTAAGCCAGAATCTCAGGTAGCCTAGGTCTGCTGAGGATAATCTTGAACTTCTGTTGCCCCCTGTCCTGTGCCTGGATTAAGCTGTGTACCAGCACACCTGGTTTACTCTATTTATGATGATGAAATCATAAAGCCTGTCTGATAATCCTGACATACCATGGACCCTCCCTCAGTCACTGTCCTTTTCTTCTTTCCCAACTCATTTAAGACAAAGTCTATGCCTTAGCCTTGTGTCAATTAAAGCAAATTGTAGGTTTTGACTGAGGTGTGATAACAGTGGCCAGGTCAAGGATTCCAGAGTCATCCCTATCCCATCCCTCCCTCCACACAGGGCCCAAATTCAGCAACAGAAGAGACAGGGAGGAGCCAGGAATGGAAACAGGGAATGACCATGCCTTGACTATCCTCCCAGTGACATAGGCTTGGTTTCAAGTTCAAATAAACACTGTGCAGGTCTGAGACAATGCAGCAACACTGGGAGTGCTTCCCAGTGACGCAGCTCACTAAAAGCTAAACGATCAGAATGCGGGAAATCTCTGGATGGTTCCCCCACCCACACACATTCTGATTAGCATCTGCCTCCTGACAAGGCATCTGTGTTCTAGAGAGTGGACTAAGTTCATGGGTTTATGATGCGTACAGAATGTCCGGATTTGGAACCTGCTCCTTTCCTTTGTTTTACGATTATAGCTATGCCCTCTTGTACAGGTTGGCCTTGCGAAACCCTTTGTGTCGATTTCACCAAGAAGTAGAGACTTTTAGACATCGGGCCATCTCTGATACCTGGCTGACAGTGAACCGCATGGAGCAGTGCCGGACAGAATATAGAGGGGCGTTATTATGGATGAAGGACGTGTCTCAGGAACTCGATCCAGACCTCTACAAGCAAATGGAGAAGTTCAGGAAGGTAGGAAGCTTCCCGAAGGTTGTCAAAAGGGCCACCTGCTCGAAGGCAACCAAGTGTGATCTGAATCCCCCTGGTAAAGAAGACATGACTCAAAAGCACCAAGGATGCAATTAATCATTGCTGACATTTTAAAAAATGTGACAGAATACCAATTAATGTGATATATAATTCTCTAAGGATAAGCGAGGAGACAGCTGGAAATTGCTGGGATTTCGTAGCTGGTTTTAATTGAAGTCAGATTTTCATAAAATGTGCACTTTTTTTATAAGGCTGTCACTTGTAAATGCTTCTTCGTGCGTAACTAAAAATCCAGAGTAGATTACATTCATCTAGAAAGTGAGACTAGACTGTTTAACAAGTCTTTTTAATTGATGATTCATGTCGAAACCAGTAAAATAATAACAATTCTTGTATGATCTATTAGAGTCACTGGGATACAGTTGTGTGGAGAGCTAGAATGGTATTGACTGTACCTGCTATTGATCTCTTCAGAAATTTCTCTGAGGAACATAAGTGCCAAAAAAAAAAAAAAAAAAAAAATGAAAATCCTGTTTAATTTTCCTGAGGAATAATCTTCAGTTCCATTTTAAAAAAAATCACATTGTGAGCCTTTTGTCCACAGGAATACATCCTTCCACTGGGTGGCAGCCGCACACTGAGCATTCAGTGAACATGTGGTCTGATTTAGTAGTGGTTGTGTACACTCTTGGTAGTTCTTTGTTTGGGCAACTGGGTGTGTTTTAGGGCATGAAGGGGGAAAGCGGCCAAATGTTAGGCTTGACATAATATTGTGTCAACTCCCTTCGTCATTTCAGATGATCCATTCATAATTAGAAATGTTGTTTAAAAGGCTTAGATTCCTTTTTTAGGGTCATCACTTTGGAACTATAAACCTGGAACCCTGGCCGGTATGTGGGAGGTTGAGTGGGAGTCAAGGGATGGACTGACTGAAAGAGCCTCTCTTGCTCAAGGCAGTGGCCACCGCTTCTTGAACTGTTAGAGCCACAGGAATTCCTCCCGAAGTTAAGTTTCCTCTTGGTTTGTAGTTCAGACTCTCTCTCTGTAACGGGAACCAGCCTCATTTTCTCTCCATTTTGTTTTTTCTGAATGTCATCATCAGTCTTCTCTGTAAGGCAGGCTGCTGTGCCCGGGCAAGGGTGGGGCTGTGAAGCTTATCTCATCGACAAGCACGTAATGGAACTCATTCAACCTCTGAAAGAGAAAAAAAAAAAATCAGACGTCTGGTAGTGAACAAATCAAATGTTTATGGTTCGGTAACTAGAGGCTAGTAAACCCAGGCTGTCTTGCAAGTTTTCTGACTTCATAATTAGGCCAGTCGTCTATTTTGTCATTAGTATTTTATTTGGGGACTTAGGATAATGCGGGTGGAATTGGTATTAGGGAAAAGAATGAGAGAAAACTAAAGCTGCCTCAGGGCACGTTACCAATGACCTTTTATTTAGTGCAGCCTTAATGTTTGCCGTAATCCACACACATTTGTTTGTTTTGTAGATGAGAAAGAAACCCGTGGGTAGGTAGCTAACCTGAGGTGTCAAACAAGGAAATGGAAGCCAGAATCTTTGAAAATAGATAACAATTGCCCCACCAAGGGACAAAGGAAGTCAGACAATGTACCTAGACATGGCCAAGGCGGTTCCATAGCAACCCCTTGCTCGGGAGGTCCTGGATCAGTGGCGTTTCTGGGTGCCTCCAGTGTACCAGTACAAGGCAGCAGTTACTCTGGAAGGCGGAAGAATTTGGTGGGGGTTTGTGTTTATTTGGTTTTGTTTGGTGGGAGGTGGTTGCTAGCTGTTTAAGACTGAAACAAAAACCAAGTTCTTCGTCATTCGGTTTGAACGTTGAAACATTTGCCATCGTTTAATGCCATCAATCTCTTGATCCTGGAAAATATGGGTGGTTTGGCCTTTTTAAAAAAAAAAAATCTTTTACTGTGCAGTAGTAGCTGAAGCTGTGCCCGCCTCCCTAATCCTGTGGGTGCTGGATTCAATTTGATAGCTGGATGTGGTGGACTTGGACTTGGGGAAAAGAATTTTTTTTTTTTTTTTGAGAGAAGAGTATCTTCAAGAGTGTACTTGATTGTTCTCGACTCAAGGAGGACAGGAGACGACATTGGTCCTCTCCAGAGCCTAACCTCAGTCAGTCCTGTGCCCAGCCCCAAGCGGCAAGCTTCCAGGGGCCAGAGCCACCTCTCCTCAGATCACTCATTGTCCCCACTGCATGTAGTTGACCTGGTGCCATGGAAAATGACATATGTGATTGCTCAGGTTAAAAACAAACAAACAAACAAAAAACCACACACACACAGGACAGTTTTGCTACTGTCTTTGGGGGCCACTCTAAGTTTTCCGTTCTGCTACAGTGTATTTGCAGATTAAGCTCACTGTAAGTAAGCTTTAGAGGCCTGTCCGGGTGAGATCCCACCTTAAATAGAGTCTCTGTTTATCTCTCAGGAATGTGTTGCCTAAGTCACTTGGCACAGTGACCCAGAGTGCTCAAGGTGTGTCTTTTAAGGTACTGTGTCCTCAGCGCTGTCCCCTCCTCCACAGTTCAGCTGATAAAGCCAGGACGTTAAGTTTGGTTGCGTTCACACATTCCGGAGGAGACGAAGCTCTAATTTTTACTTCATGGTTATGGCCCCCTATCTGGAATTTTCAGAATGCATCCGTTCAGTCGTTTGTACATTGAACAAATGATATTGAATCCAAGTAACATGCCAGTTAGCCTGCAGGAGTATAGCTTAGCACCAAGTCCTGTCTCGTGTGATCATTTGGGCATAAGACAAGTAAACACGATACAGTGTGTTGAATGATTATCTGAGATGAAATGGTACTACAAATAAATGTGGATGGGGGATCCCAGGTGAGGCAGCACCCCTCTCCCCCCAACAAAAAGAAAGAATTAATAGTGTGGGGGTTCACGTTTGTCAACTTGCCATCTGGAGACCTGGGAGCCGGCCTCTGGGCCGTGCCGGAGAAGATAATGTTATCTTAATTACATTCATTGATGTGGGAAGAGCCATCTTAATTGTAGGCGGAACCTTTTCATGGCTTGGGTCCTGGAGTGAATGAAAAAAGGAGAGTTGAAGGAGCATACACTCCATGTTCTTGTCTGTAAGAGAGGCTGTAAGGGTGATAGGCCCGCTCCTCCGAGCTCTGCCGCCTGTACTTGCTGCCAGGACGGCCTGTAGCTGGAACAAGAGGCTCAAATAAATCCCCCCCCACCTCCCCACCCCATTCAGGTGCTTTTGTCAACAGTAAAGAGATAAACAGATAAATAGGAAGGATCTGCACAGAGCGGTGAGACAGCAGTGCTTAGCTGGACAAAGGCCCGCGTGGAAGCAACATAACATCTAGAAGCAGCATCAGGTGACGCTAGGGTAGAGACAGAGGCCCCTAAGCAACAGGACCTTCGAGGGAAGCAAGACTAGAGGAGGAGGTATAGTATAGATACACACACACACACACACACACACACACACACACGTACACACATCTGTACAAACACATCTGTACACACACACAAACACACACATGCACACACACATCTGTACACACACACAGAAACACACACAAACACACACACATGCCCACTTGCACACACACACACACACACACACACACACACACACACACACATATCTGTAAGGAGGGACTGGAAAAGTGTTGAGAAAGGAATGGGTGTTACAAAATTAGTGTTCACAGCTCAGTCAGATTTCATGTTAGACCAGGGAGTAGAAGAGTAGAAACCAAATAAAACATGGCGTGCCTGGGTCCTGGCGGGATGGAGACCAGAGAGAAGCACACTGTTCTGACCTCTGGCAGACTCCGCCAAGTGTCACTTTGATTACAAAGCTCTTTCTTATTTTTAGAAATAAGCAGAATAAACATAAATGAAAGTCAAATTGGAAGGGAATTTTCACCTCCAACGGAGATTAATTTTTTCCCCCAGCATTTCCCAAATGTCATGAAACTTTTTTAACAGCACAAGTCACAATGAGCAAGACAGAACCGGTGAATGAAAGTTTCAAATTAGACAAAGCAAATGATCTGGCGCTCTCTGAAAGCCAGGGGCTGAAGAAGCCTCCGCATGTCAACATTAGTTGTTACTAAGCGTTCCTATAGGGAACTAAGGACCCAGAGAGGAAAGCTTGATCCTAACCTTCTGGAAGAACCCTGCTGGTCGCCTGCTCCTTGCCAAAATGACTCGGAGGAAAGAGATACCTGGAGAGTCAACCCCACGGGCCTGCTCTCCAGGCTGTGGAGATTCACACAGGTACGGCTGCGTGTCCCTGTGCTGTTGGAGGCTCCTGACATCCCCTGGTACCACGAGGTCTTTTATGAGCGAAGTTAGTGTGATATATGTGCCCTTTGAAGATAGAGTAAAAGGGTATGACTTAAAAATAGAACCCAGCTTCTCGTAGCAGATTACATCAGCTGAAGCTGTGAGCCCAGCCGAGAGAGCGCCTCTGAAGCCCGTGCCCTTGAGAGCTTCTGTGGTCAATTAAGTGTCTTGTTTTTCTTGAAAGTCAGAAATGAGATGGAAGGCAATTATTCTAAATGGAATAAAAGCTAGCCTAGGTGTAAGAAAATAGTTCTGAAGCCTCTAAAGAGATAGCATGGAATTGTATATGTGGGCGTTTGTAGGACTCAGCCTTTAGAGACAAGGATATAGGAACCACTGTCTTAACCTGAGCCATTTACTAAATAGTTTAATTAAATCCTGCAGCATTAGCCTAGTGTTTCATTACAGTAATTCAAAAGGATACCTAAAAGGCATTCTAGGAACCGTGAGTGGTATATGGTGGGATTCTTAGGCCTGTCTGTCTCCATTAGAAATACCATTAGGTTGGAGAGCCCTGTTAATCCACTGGTTGTTTCATCAAAGGACACGTTACACTAAGGCTTTTTAACAAGCATAGGCAGTTTACTAGGTAAGATCTTACTTCGAGCCACGCGTCAGTAGGGACCCTGTGTCCCAGTGGTGAAGGTTTGAGTCAAAGAGTTTGGTCTGCAACTGATAAACAGCAGAATTGATAATAGAGGTTTCTTTTTCTTTTTTTTTTTTCCCCCTGTGAACAAAGACTTGGGTTAATTAATTTGACAGTTTTATTAATTACTGCTGAAATCATTGGTTCTTGTCAGAGGTCAGGCTCCTTTAGCAATTGAGGGCAGGTCCCAGGGGAGTTGAGCCTCTAAGTATTACAGGATTGTTCCATCCACACCCCCCACACACACACACCCCAGCTCCTTGACCAGTGATAGAAACCTTCAGTTTATGCCTTGCATCTCTGCTCTGTGGATAAAAACCAGTTTGTGCTTCAATTCAAAGCCTCAGTAGGTCTGAGACCCACCAGGGTTGACTGAATCGGTAATCTTTTGTTTGGTCTGTACAGTTGGCCAGTGTTAAGTATCTAAGCAGAACGTTAACCTTCCTGGGCTTCTCCTTGTTCCTGTAAAAAGAGGATGGGGGCTGACTCCATTGTCTCCTCTGCCTCTGCTCATTCTCGAATTCTACATATGGGTTGAGCCCTTTTATGAAGTGAGGTGAAAATTCCTTTTGTAAAGTTAATACGCTTTTAAAATGTATCTGTTTCGTAGTTTTGGGGGCTCATTGGTTGCTCTTGGTATGTGCCTGTGTTTGTTTTGCCTTAGATGTTTAACTGGGGCACTAGTTATTTGTGGTCCCCCAAGCACAGTGGCTCTTGCTGCCAAAATGCCACAGGAAGAAGCCTACATTTTCACATGGCACAACTTGGAAGGGAACTGATAATTATGGGCTGGCTTTCAACTCTGACTCTCACAGGATGAGGCCTTTGGGCCTTTGGGTCTCTTTTGTTGATTTTTCTCCCTCTGAACTTAGTAAATACCAAACCTCTGCTTGGGGGCTACACTAAGACTACGTAGATTAACACCCTCAGAAGAGATACTGGCTGACAGAACTGGTGACTGCTGCCCCTGACTGAAAACAGGAGGGAAGATGGAGCCTGTGTCCTGAATCAAGCTCCCAGCACTGCCTGCACCATCTGGGGACACTTATGCCTAAGTCTGATTTTGCATCTACTGAATGTAATCAGGCTTCATCTCTCTCTGTGCGTGTGTGACATTATTTTTCTCTAGCCCATTAAGCTCTAAAATCTGTAAGCTCACCCGTGAAGACGTACCGCCACTGGGAGGGGCAAGCACTTACTTCCAAAGTGTATCTGCCTTCTACCTCAAGGTCATTCTCATCTTGCTAAGACCACTTACCTCCTTAGATGAATGGGGAAAAAAATCAGACGGTTTCATCCATAGTCCTTGGCCAGAGGAGTCTTTGATGTTTGCAAGCTGATAATACTCATAGCATACAGATATTGTTGCTTTTATTATTGTTGTTGAGGAAGAATTCATCAGGGGTAGAAGGGCATTGATATATACCTTTCTCAATGTATTCCTTACTGCCTATGGCTGATTTCACAATACCGTGGTAGAGTGGAGAGACCACAGACAGAGGCTGAAGGCCTGCAAAGCCAGGAACACTCAACCTCTGACCCTTTACAGCTTGCCAGCAGATGCTGACAGCCAGGCATACCGCGATGAAGAACTTGATGATCAGTTCACTTTTCCTTGTGGTAAAGACTCATGTATTTTACCTTCTAAACCAGGTCCGTTTGAACATTATTCCTTTGTCTGATACCTAGGGATTGCTGGCTCGTATGGTGGTGCTAGTTTCAGTTTTCTGGGAGGACCTCCTGTGCTGTTGATGGTAAGAAGTTTCGCATTAGGAAGTTGGCTTGCTCTCTGTCTTCTGTTGTGCAATCGTCAACTGTCCTGGAGACAATAGTTCATACAAACGCAGAGGCATATCTGGTTTTTACATGTGGTGTTTTCAAACGGTGCAGCCTTCACTGCGGACATTTCTAATTCCATACATGGCCATTCTGTGTCAGGATGACACATTAGAACATTAGAGAACCGGCCAGAGAGATGCCGCTAAGTATCATATAACTCCCTTAGTTTAGACTCTACTCCATACATTTCTTTCCATTTTTTTGAATAGTATCTTAACTATCATGCGTTCATTGTATATGATGCTGAGTCTTAGAAGCATCATATACATTTAATATATAATGTGCTTTGAGCACATCCTCCCCAAGCCCCTCCCCTCGCTTCCCTCTCTCCCTCCCATCCATACCCTTTGTAACGCAGCACAATTTTCACTTTTGGGTCATGTCCTATACATTCACAATTGTCTATAGCTATAGAAAATGTAGGATCTTAAAATGACAGAAAACATGATACCTATAACCAAAATGATGATTCCAGTCCATTTCTGTGTCTGGGGCCTCAAGGACATTCAGACGTGCAGGGAAAGCTGAGACTGTATGGGAAATAAGAACAGCTCATACTGGTCCCTCACCCGAGAACAAAGGAAAGGAAACCACAAAGCTATGCAATTAAAGTTTTAATTCTGCACACCCATGTTTTCTAGCTGCTTGCCTCCATTAGGCCAGTGATTAAGAATTGTCCCTCAGTCCCTGACAGGACCGAGGGGCTTTTCTCCACGGGCAGATGCAGTGGCCCCATATGTGTCTGTGGAAGTGGAGGTGCAGTGCCAAGCCCCACTCTTCCATTTCACCTACTCGTCATGGAATTAACTGCTGTGTATCCTGACTTCATGGAAGGGACAAACGGATAGTGCCCTAAAAAGCGAAGCATGGTCAGGGAAAAAAAAAACAGAATGAATGTCTTGTTGGACAACACTGCACAGACATGTAGATATGGGGGAATGTGAACTGGGAAGTGATAGTCATGCACATGACTCAGTTCTTTGGCTGAAAAGTGCAAAAGCCTCTGTTATCATTAGATATACAATAGAGATAATACAATGCACTTGATTTATTATTATTATTATTATTATTATTATTATTATTAAACACAGTGGAATCTGCATCTGGCACTATTCCAAGCTATTTGCTAGTATAAACTTACTTAATCCTTATAATAAACAGACCAAGAGAATATCGTTATTATTGATATTTTGCAGATGAGGAGACAGGCACACCCAGGAGGAAAGCTAGTTCAGGCTCTCCCGCTTGCTCATACCCCAGGCACTCTGGCTGCACACTGCGTGGCTTACACAGCATCCCTCTCCTGGAAGTAACCTAAATGCCGCCCCCATTTTAGAGACATGAAAATGCCCAGCCTTGTGGGGTGAAGAACCCGACTGTGGTCCCAAACAGTGTTGAGTCTCTTCGTTTACAGAACTCAATAACAAATAGAAATCCAGGGGTACCACATCTCCTAAACCCCAAACCAGAAGGCTCATTCTCAGCATCAGATGCTGGGCAGGGTAGGTACTGAGTTCACTCTGTGGACTGTGCCCCCCCCCATCCAACCCCCCCCACACACACAGGATGACAGATTCCAGAGCATGATTTACAGGAGGCGCTTAGCACACTGCAGTGCAAGTGCTTGGTGCCCATGAACTTTTGTGTTAGTCACTGTGTTTATTACTGAGTCTCCTGGAGAAAAATCTGACACCCAGTGAAACACATGCTAAATAAACCTCCTATGGGGTGCTCTGGCTAGAAGCAGCCACAGCCTTGAGTGTCCCCTCAGAGCTGAACTAGAGGAAGGCCGCTTGTTGTTATGGGCTGTCAGATAAGAGTGTCTAGGTATGATGTCACTCCTGTGCCTTCTTCCAACACAAGGTACAAGTGATTTTCAAAGTACCTACGCCAAAATTTTCTCTCCGTGTGTCCCCCACACTGCCTGGAGATGCTAAGGTTCTTTGCCCATTTTGTGTAAAAGTTGTCTTTTGTTGTGGTGTGAATAACAACCCACCTCTCTCTTCTCGGGACCATTTGTTCCTCTTTGCTATAATCTGCTTTCAAGGGTAGAGTCTTCGAAAAAAAAATGGTGGTTGGATATAATTCTGACTTTACAAATGCATGGCCTGCGAAATTAAACGGTAGTGTCTGGGCCTTTTTCCCTTGATACACCTTCACAGCTTTTATATTATTTCTGTTTTTAGTTAGATTTCTTGGCAAGAAGGATTTAAATTTCAGCAAACAAATGTTCATGGTGTGTTTACATCTTTGAAAGTTTGGGGGATATTTTTGTCCAAATCGAGTAAACATATTTACACACATCCCCAAAATAACAAGGAAGCTTAAGTACATTTCTGTCACATCCTGTTCTGTTTCCCAAGCTGGAGATTCATTTTTTCAGCGCCTGGCAGCGATGAATCACTTGCCACATGCAGGGGGTCGCCGGTTTCTAATTATTCTACATCAAGGGATTTGTTGAATTGGTTCCCTGCTCGGACCCTTACTGCTGTTTCTTGCATAGAGGCTTCCTCAATCTGGACCTCTGTAACAGGTTCCCACCCTCCACAGTAACTATAGCCCTCCTTCTGTGTTCCTGGGTAGAAACTTGCAATGCCTCTTACTCAGCCACCTTGCAAGTCCAGACTCTACACCATGCAATGACTTACCACCATTTTTCTTCATTCCTCTGGAATGACACTCCAGCCCCCTGCCCGTTACCTGCACATGATAGGTATGCGTGAAATATGAAGCCTTGCTAGAAGTTGTTCTCTTTTCCATACCCTTGAATACCCTGCCCAGTACTGGAGATCCTCCCTCCCCCGTTCTTCTGTCATTCCTATAGAACTCTAAGATGCCATTTAAAGCCACAGCACCCTAAGGGGCCCTTGCTGACTTTGCTGTGTTCCCATTGCACTCAGCAGGCACAGCCTGTCAAATGGTAAGTTGGTAAATGCCTGGGTTTTCATTTCCTTGAAAGCAGAAGCAAGAGAGAGCACATCTTGGAAGAACCCCAATTGTATAATAAACAAATGCAGTGTGTGTGTGTGTGTGTGTGTGTGTGTGTGTGTGTGTGTGTGAGATAAGTATCTGCTTTACTTAATAAAGTTTATTCCCACTATTGAGTAAAAACAAAACTCTAATGGACAACCGAAGAGTCATTGATTGGAAAGAATCTACACATAGCAACACACAAAAATTCTGTTATCAAAATTCTTAAGAACATTTTGGTATGGGTTGAACAACTAGTATTTTATAAAATTGAAAGAGCTAATATATTAGCTTAAAGTAGATTTTCTTAAGGCCAGCTTCCTTATGGGTGAGCATTGAATCTATGCATAGGATAATTGTCTAATTGTTTGAGGGAAAAGTTGCTTAATCAAGTTTCAGAGAGGACTCTGGACAAAAGTGAGTTATTTAATCGTGTGCTGGTCTGTGAAGAGTTTTCATTTTGCCAAACTGTCTGGCTTTCTTCCTAAGACCTCTGGGTATTAGGTGGCCTCTGAGGCAAACCCAGTTTCTAGAGTTTCATAGAGGACAGTATACAAGCCTCCAGACTGTCCCTAGTTAGAACCATCAGACTCTAGGTTTGAAAAAGAATTCTGTCATTTATTAAGCTCAGTTTTAAAAAGAGCATCTGTCAGCCCCCTCAGCAGCTAGAAGGTTTTGGAGGAATTCATTATTTCTGTGTTTCCATCACGTTGTGCTTTTGGCTAAAACATCAGGGGTGTCTGGAGCTCATGATAACTACCCCTACCCACGGCCCCCAACCACAGTCTGTTCCATTGGCCTGTGCCTCTCTTGGAAGCTCCTGAAGGAAGTGTCATCTTAGATTATAGATCCTTGGAAAGTCACTGTGTTCCCGTAATACGATTTTCTCGTTACTGTCTTTGGCCTGCCTAGTTTCTATCCAAGACTGTCATAGCTATACATCTCCCCCTCTTCTTGGTTACCAGCTTGGATGACAGCTAGCCCTTTTATTTTCCATGATGAATTAGGTGTAATTTCTACCATCTTCTAGAATTCAATATAAAAGAAGAAGAAAGTTGCATCCTTATATGTTAACCTAGCATTTTCATGTTTAAAACTGTTATGCTTTAGGAGATCTATCACATACTATTTACTTTTATTTTTTTAATGATGATTTATTTTGATACTTGAAATAGAATGTGGGTTTTATTTAATCTCAAACAGGAACAGTAAATCCACTGTGCCCTCAGTCCCAATAGATGTTCAGAACTTTAAGTTGCTTCTATTCAAGCCAAAAAGAATTTTCTCTGAATCCATTCTTTTCCACAGAACTTCCAGTGATAGTAGAAATAACATGTAATGTATGTACATGTACTCTGTGTCCAACTGGGTGTATAAATGACTACTGAGAATGACTCTTCCAGAAAGATTACAGCAAAATTACTGTTTTTTTTTTTTTAAAAAAAGGGGGAAAACCACTATTTTCTCTGTTAGTTTGTCAAAAAGGACTGATAAACAGTTTTAAATGGTACTTTATAAAATGATAGAATTGTTGTCTGTTAAGTCTCATAAAAACATTCCCCAGTGAGTTTGTGCAGGAAGCACCAGCCCTGACGTGGAGTTATGAAGGTTCTGCAGTTCTCTAACAGCAACATTCGGAATCATTGTCTGTCTGAAGTCCTAAGTCTGTCCGAATACTCATTTAATCTGTCAGAAGAGTGACTGAATAGAAAACTGGTATTTCTCATTCTGAAGACTGGGATTTCTTTAAAAACATTCTGGATGATTGCTTGGTTCTTAAGGAACTAATATAATCTCTGTCTAACAGGGAAAGGAGAGGGTGGACTGCTGATTTGTAGCCTGCTCAGTGCCTTTGAGCGTACATTTTTTTAGAAGTTCCAGGTATAATAAAATGATCACAGCTGTCAATTCTGCCTCTCCTTCAACCTGATCCTTAAACAAGAAGAGTAGAAATCACTGATAGGAACCCCCAAATCTAAATGGCCAAATGGCATGTGGTATTGAGCAGCCCTAAAAGAAGGGAGCCCTCTGGGCCCTTCATCATATCTGTGAACGGAAATTTCCATGATCATTAATTGAGCTACGTTGTTCCCGTCCTGTGAAATATGACTTTAGGAATTGGTAACACTTCACAGTTGATTGGCTCTGTCTATTCAACCACTGTTCTGTCTCTCCATCCATCTTTTCAAATTCTCACCCCAGCTGTGATTGTGAGACAACATTGTCATTTAGACATTGGCTCCTGACTGGTGTCTGCTGACATTGAAATAAGGGATATTTCTCAAGACAGATGAATTGCATAAAGGGATTTAAGGATAAGGGTTTCTTATGCCTTGGTCTTTTCTTTTTTTCATTGAAAATGAAATATTTTTAATACAGTATATTCTGATCATGCTCTCCCTTCCCTCACCTTCTCCCCCCTTACCCTCTCCCAACTCTCCACCCACCCAAATCCACACACATCCTTTTCCTCTTTCACTAAGATAAACACAGACATCTAAATAATAATAATAATTAGGTGAAGTAAAACCAGAATAGGACCAAACAAAAGAACAGAACCAAAGAAAAAGCCCAAGAAACACTTACATGGTTGGAGACACCACATTCCCACACAAAGAAATCCCATTGAAAAATGCAAAACTAGAAACCATAATAGATCCTCAAAAGACTTAAGGAGGGTTCAGGAAAGTCTTGACAAAGCATTGTGAGGCAAAGAACCTCCAAAAATGCCTTTGAGTTTGTTTTGTGTTGGCCATCCACTGCTGGGCATGGGGCCTGGCCTCGAGAGTGGTTTGGTTATACAGGTCGACTGCCTTGGAGAAAACCAATTATTCATTTGTGAGAAGCTACTAAGTAGAGATAGTCCAGGGGTAGGGATGTGGGCCATGCGCCCTTTGCCTCTCAGTGCTGAGACCCCATTGAACCTAGACCTGAAGGCCATGTGACTACAGCCATAGTCTCTGTGAGTTCACCCGTGCATCTGTCCTGCTGTGTTTAGGAGATCTAGTTGCCTTGGTGTCCCCAATCCTCTCTGGCTCTTAAAATCTTTTTTTTTTTTTCATAAAATCTTTTCTGAAAGGTTCACTGAGCCTAGAGGGTAGGTAATTGATGGAGACATGCAATTTAGTACTGAGTCTTCCAAGTTTTGTTACTCTCTGCATACTGTACACTTGTAGCTCTCTGTATTAGTTCCCATCTACTGCAGGAAGAAGCAGTTATGGCCGGGTGCCTCACTGATTTATGGAGATGGAAGAATATCAGTAGAAGTCATTTTATTGCTAGGTTCTTTTAACAGAACAGTAATTTGTTTTGGTTTTCCCTTAGGTCTCTGACTTGTTAAGTCTCAGGTTCTTGGCCATCTAAGGACTATCAGGGATGGCTCTCTCTTACAGTTGGCCTTAAATCCAATCAGATACTGGTTGGTTGCTCCTACAAGCTCTGTGCCAGTATTGCACCAGCATATCTGGTATATGGGTCAACAGTGTAGATCAGAGAGTCCTCAGCTGGCTTGCTGTTTGGCTTCCTCCTCTGGTAAGATGCAGAGTACCTTCAGTACTGTGAACGCTATACAGTAGGAATGAAGGTTCCACGCAGTCACCAGCTCCAACTTGTCCTTCTTCATTGAGTTGTGTTGGTGTCACCATGAGTTTGTGGAGAGCAACCAATAGTCTTGATTGGGTTATTTGGGGGTTCCCATGGGATCCCTTTTGGCCAACAAATTGATTAGAGATCATCCATTCCCAGAATGGGAGGCTTCATTTGGATGGATTGCCCTGGGAGAAGGAAGAAGAGGAGATATGGATGGATGGAGGGGTGGAGCTAGAATGGGAGGATGAAGGGGTGAAGGACGGGGGTCAGGGAAGGCATGTGGAAGAAGAGCTAAAACCAAGGGCCATTGTGAGGGACCATGTGATCAGATGCATTGTACCTGTACACTAGAAGTTTCTACCAAAAGTAGGCACTTCCTATAATATAAGCATATATGAAGGTGGTCTAATTAGAATTGCTAAGTAATGGAAGATGTCGAGCTCCACCTGGGCATCTGTAGTCACCCAACACTTCGTTCATTTCTATAAACTTTGTCTTAGACTCTCAGGATAGAACCCTGCCACTCTTAAAAGCTAGAGTCATTTATGAGTATTTATTTATTTTTTGAGAAGATCTAGGACCAGAGTCTTAGAAAATAATATTTCATATACAAGCAGGAAGGCACATGGGTGATAGACGTAGAGATTGAGTGCGAAATCATGAAGACAATCCTCAAACAGGGAAACTGAAGAGAAGCTAGTAGGGAAAATTATATTTGACTCCGATATTTAAATAGTGGGTATTTTTATTCAACGCCTTGTCCCATTTAATTTTGCCCATTTTAAATGCAAGAGGGACAGATACAGGAATAGCTCCTAGGCCAGATGCTTGCAGGGCTGGAACCAGGTTGGAGATGATAGGAGAGGAGCAGATATGAAAGCAAGCCTAGGCTGAAGGTCCACAATATGCCGTCTAACTTTTGGGCCATGTGTTAGCCACTAAAGCAATTTATAAGAAAAATAATGAGAATTAATGAGATTAGAGTAAAGGAACAGATAAGATTTAGTCAAAGAGAAAAATAACAGAATCTCTCTTTAGTGGCATAAAATTGGGAATTTTTTGATTTATTTTGTTTTTGTTATGAGCAACAGTAAGGGAAGGGAGAAGTCAGGCTGTGGGGGCTGAGAACCCGAGTCTCGTGGTGATGTCATGTGGACAGCTGGATGGAGGAGGTGGGGGATGAGGTCACCTTTGAAAGCCATCAGCAGGGAGAGCCATGTGAGGAGGCTAAGTCCCTGGGGAATGAAAGGATCAAAAAGAGCAGCCAGCGCCCACGGGGAACTCGGTGAAGCGAAGAGATGGTGGGAACCAATCTTCTGAAAGCGTTCTCTGTGCTAGGAGGACCTCGATGATCAGACCGAAACGGGAGTGGGGGGTGGGGGTGGGGAGTGGAGGGGATGAGAAAGTAAAGAGAGGATGTTCCCCATAGCACCCCAGTTTTATCCTGGCATAAACATGCTTTGTGTTTTGTACCAGTGAAAACAGAGAGACAGCCTCACCCAGCAAACAACTGGAGTGTCGGGAGCCTCCATCTTCCCAGCAGCTTGGAAAGTCTTCCTTACAGTGTCTCTCTCTCTCTCTCTCTCTCTCTCTCTCTCTCTCTCTCTCTCTCTCTCTCCTGTGTGTGTGTGTGTGTGTGTGTGTGTGTGTGTGTGTTACATTTGGGTACACATACCAGTGCATGCACACAGAGGCTCAAAATTAATGTTGATTGTCTTTTCTCCACTGCCCTCCACCCTATCTATTGAAGCGAGGTCTTTCTCTGGATGCCAGGCCCACCTGTTGGCTAATCTGTCTGGCCAGCTTGCTCTGGGGAGTCCATCTCTGCCCCCTCCCTCAACGCCTATGCCTGGGCTTAGCAGTGGACCGCCACAACCACCCAGCTTCTACGTGGGTTCTGGGTATCCGACCTCGGGTCGTTGAGTTTGCAAGCTCTGCCCGCTGGGCCCTCTTGCCAGCCTCTACTCTATTTTCTAGCTTTTACAGTTCTCTCTTTTTCATTTGGAGTCTTCCAGATCTTACATTCTACACCCAGAGCCTTTGTACACCTGTGAACCCTAATTTTGTCCTTAGCATGTGTTTTTTGAAACTGTCTACTTCCATGAATTCAACCACCTGGACTTGGCTTCACAGTGTTCATTTTTTTTCCCTGGGTTAAAATTTAAGATTCTCATCAATTTCTCTTCATGCTCAAGTTTAAAAGAAATTGCGATATCATATATATGTATATATATACATATCTCTCTCTCTCTGTGTGTGTGTGTGTGTGTGTGTGTGTGTGTGTGTATATATATATATATATATATATATATATATATATATATTCTAAACCAGGCATCTTTCTGCATGCATGTCACAGGCATGACTCCATCTGACAGTGTGTACATATATCTGCATAAGGCCCAAGAGAAGGCAGAAGGACATGCCTCCTACCACCGCAGTTTCCTAAGACTGTGGAGAAAAGTTAGGTTTCACTAGGATTTTATCCTGGCTACTGCAAATTGCAAATTGTTTCAGAGGAGGCTGAGAGCATCTCTCATTTTAAAGGTTTCCACATCTTCTTCATCCATGCTGCTCATGGCTGCATCCTGAACCTTCTCCCTGCTTCCTGCCAGGGAAGCAGGAGACAGTTAGTATATTGAAGCTACGTCAGCTAAAGCTTGTATTGGTACTTATTATCCAGGCCTACGTCTGCTTTTAATTCTCTATAGAAAGAACTATCTTTGCTCTTTTTCTTCTTTCTTCTGTAAAAACAAGTCTTCGCTTCAAAAGTTAAAGGGGTAGCTAACAGTCGTGACGTGAAGCCAGATAAAGAGTAGGCTTCCTAGGGTAGACCCCCTCTTCTTTGTCCTTGGTGTATTATTAGCTTTTAGGTTCGACATCTTGGATTGTTTAAGGACTTCTCCCTTGTGTCTCCCTCTTTGCCCCCTGTTCTTTAATTTCAGCTAGTAAATCATGGAAGGAAAGCAGGCATGAAGAAATTTATGAGAGGCAAGTGTTTTAAAAATAAAGCAAAGATTTGATCCACTTTTTCACATCTTTTAATCTAGAAAATAAGAATAACGTCGTAGGATGGTGTTAAACATAGACTGTTCATTTTTTTAAATCTAAAGATGCATCTTTTTTTTTTTTGTAGCACAAAAGCACAGCCGATATTTAAACTCCACAATGAATAATATGATAGGTTTGTGTAAGATAATTAGCATATTTGAGGTTTTTCCCAGCCTGGAATTTTGCTTTAGCATTCTGTCTTATAGATAGATGTAACAGCCATTTAAATATGTACATCGTACAGAGTATTTCTAGCTAAATATTTGTAAAATGCTCTCACGTTTAGCATGCTGTTTCATATTCATTACTTCATCAAGGCTGCATGGAAGTTCAGTGAGGATGTAGTTTGTCTGTTTCATAAGCAGGACTACTAGGGCGGTAGGAGTCTGTAGCCACAGGGCCACACTAGACCTCCAGCCCAGGTATTGAACTCCAAAGCCAATAATCTTTCTACCCTCTCTCCCTCAATTTCGTCATGATCCATATAATGTGTCTGTGTCTATAGTGGTAGTTCTCTGTGAAGGACAATGTCCCTGAGGTACAGGGACGCTTCTTTGTATTAGGTAGTATCCATGCCAGGTACTGTGTTCTGTGGCCTGTGTATCACAGACCCCATGAGCTGATTTTACTGTCACCCTTAAGGAGTCTTTGGATATTTTCCCATAAATGCATTTGTCAGTCTCAGTATCTTCTGAACATCTACACGTGTCTCTATTGAACATTTAGCCCTCTCTTTTACCTTGGCTTGCAACTGTTATTTTGAGGTCATACTTCTTGTAGAGCATGGATTCCTTAGAGTCATTCCTCCACGAGTAGGCTTTAAGCTTGATGCCAAAAATCTGGAAGGAAGGCAGAGGTTTATAGATAGAAAAGTATATGTTAGCAAGGCATGCTGCTCAGCCCCAGATCCTGTGCACACTGGCTATGACAGGCCCAAGGCCAAACTTCTTCTGAAAGTTTGTCACACAAAGAGCAGCTGCCTGAGGTCACCTCACTGTTCAACTGAATCTTGGTTAAAGCCTCTCTGGCCTGCTAAGTTGTAACAGTCCCCTGAGAAACAGGTTGGATATGGAGAATCCTGAGTCTCACCTATGATGTACACACAGAAATAGTCAATTAAATGACTTGACTTCCTAAAAATATAAGTCTATCACCAGTGTTCTGTTTAGTATTTACCATTACATTAGCCCCAGAACCTGGAAAGTTACATACCATACACACTCAAATATTGCATGTTAATAGTGTTAACTAGGTTAAATAAAGCTTTCTTCTTGTAACTATTTTCCCCTAACCTAGTGTTTACCACATTGGCTCAGAAAACTGTAAGACCTAGAACAAACCCATGAGTCAGTTAATATCTAGAATGTCAATAGCAGACAAGTCCAGGAATTAATTCAGGTATAAATTGGGCATTTCCCAGGATCAGTGAGGTGTGGAAATGTCCTGATGTGCACACTGGAAGCGCCTGCTGGGTCATAGAGTGCGTTTCTCTTTGGCTTCCGTCTACATCAATGTGGCTTGTTGGCCAAAGTTGGCTGGCTAGTCCTCGGAGGACGAAATCCACTGCGACACAGCAGACTTCACCACGTCTGAAGATATTTCTGTTGTCTGCTGCAAGCCAGCATGATTCAGAAGGAATATCATCCTAGCTTTGAGGCGATGTCTGTACCAGTTTGAGGAACAAGATGTTTACTTATCTGCAAAATAGTGCGAGATGGTCTAAAACAGGAATCTTCATTTATTCCCGCCTGGCATTTGCATGCCTGTGAGACTGCGTGAGAACCTATGAAATCAGAAATGAAGAAAGTTGGGAATATAGTTCTTTGATTTTTTTTTTTTAATGTCCAAACATTGTTTAAACCGAGCAAAGGAAACTTTGTTGTTGAAGGTAATATAAATGCTAACAATATTAGCAAACACATAATTAACATTTTATTTCATGCCAACTACAGTTCTAAGCGTTTTATATGGATAGTTCACTAACATTTCCCAAGACGGGTGTGTGTGTGTGTGTGTGTGTGTGTGTGTGTTGGGGGAAGGGTTAGCAGCAACTGTTTCTTCTTTACAGAGGAGGTTCCCAGGCTCAGGGAGTTAACTTTCTCAGTGTGACAATTTTCAGATAGGGTGGGCCAGGTGGGATTGGCTCTAGCTTTATGAAGAGCACGTGGTCACACACATTATATTTTCTGGAACAAAAGCAGTTTGTCTATAAACATGATGGGTCTTCCTCCACCTTTTGATTCATTCGGGTTAAGTAGCCTCTTTGTTTCAGTTTAAATGTTTAATCCAGTCAACATGTGTCTTTGTATTAGTAGCACTGGTTTCGATGGTATCTTTGCTCTTTCAGAAATCTAGCATGCTGTCCTAGGAGGGCAGTGCTATCACCATGTCCTAGAAGTATGCGAGGGATATGGTATCCTTGTGGCCACTCTGCCCTCCAGACCCTTTGCTTATTTCACACTGGCATGGCTGGTCTGCACCTGTGTGGTGTTTCCTGAAGCCCATGGGCTAAGGTCTTTCTTCAACTCCAGGAATGTTCTAGTCACCTCAGCCACGTTCCTTGATAAATCTCCATAGCAACAACTTACATGGATTTCTGTTTGGCCACCGGACCAGGGCAACTCCCTGGCCAGAATCCTTAGCCTCCTCTATTTTCTCTCCATAGGACCTCTAAGATCCTTTGGATTTATTCATCTCTATTCTCCCAGAATTCACGGAGGTAATAGGTAGCTGGGCTTTATTTTTTTTTCCACAGGGAAAATCCTGCCACACTCACCCACTGAATGGTTTGGCATCAATCAATAGTTGATCCTTTTGGAGCAAAAACAGACCTGTGTAGGAAAGCCTCATGGATTCCCAAGCAGCCGGTGGGTAGACCAGACCATTTGGGGCTTTTATTTTTTACTCAGAGCTTTTCTTAAATGGCATAATGTTGGGCATTGTGTCTCCTTGCCCAATTTCCTGATGTCCCTAGTCCTAGGCAGAGGTGAACAGACTTTCCATTTCCTTTATCTTATTAACCCATCACCACCACCATTAGAACACAGCTGCTTCCCAAGCTAGCCTTGAACTTACATAATAGCAGCCTTTAGCTTATAACTATCCTGTCTATGCTTCCTCACTATCTGGGACTCTGAGCCTGAACTATCAGGCCTGCCTTATTTATTTATTTTTGAGCAGTTGTTCTATACCAAGGGTATCCTGAGCACAAGGCATGCAAATGATCAGTGCAAACATTGTCATTATTAACACTTTTGACGGATTACCACGGCCAGTTTCTGGATGAAGGAAATTTTACATGCTTCCTGTCTTCCCAGTGATCCTGTGAACTAAATAGTATTCAAGCTCCTGTTTCACTCATTTGAGCCAAGACACATCTTAGCAGGGTAGTGGTATGGTTTTGTGTGCTTCCTTTTAAAACATAACAGGAAGGAAGGAGAGTTCTTCATCTTTTCATCTGAATATCAGAGGGGGCAGAGTGTGAAGACTCCTGAAGGAGGGAGGACGGGAAAGGAAGAATGGTTAACCTGAAGCAGTCGCCTCTTACTGCGCACTCAACACTCCGGAATGTACCGTGTTAACACATAGACAGCCATCTCTCTACATTCATCCTTGGCGTTGGGTCTCTTGGCATGTAGCCTTTCCCTGGAAAGATGCTCTACACGGACATGAGCCATCCAGATACACACACACCAGATACACACCTCCTTCCAGAGCAATGAAGTCCACCCAAAGTCCCCAGCTGGAGAAGAAAGAACTAGCCCTCAGCACCTCACTGGTCAGCCGAGGTGACTGAATTTCCTTTTCCCCTCTTCTCTTTCTCAAGCTGACTGGCTTGTAATTCCCCGAAAGCTTTTTGATCCACTCCTCTGCTCTTCATCCTCAGAGTCTATAAACCACTTCATGGGCTCTCAAAGCACACCTTCCGTGCGGACCATCAGATTTCCCCCCTTGACAGAGGATTCTCACTGAAAGGGGTATGAAGACTTCTGGAGCTCAAGGTCACCGCCACACCTGCATTCCTAATATGCTGTTGTAGCATCAAGTCTGGACAACTGTAGACAATTGGTTGTTTTTGTTGCTGCTGCTGTTGTTGTTGTTGTTGTTGTTGTTGTTGTTGTTTGTAATTTAAGTGGCTTTATTGATGGCTCACCTGGAGACCAGTTTTTCAAACTCAGAACCTGCACACCTGCACCGTTATCTAGTCAGCTGTCCTCTCCTGCTTGGCTTTCTTTCACAGTACATTGTCCTCTTCACTGGGGATTCGATGAAAGACTCATAGCAGACTTTTTTTTCTCTTCTTGACCCTTTCACCTTTTCATACCTGTTCCCCATTCTCTCCTTTCTCTTACTCTTCCCCACCTCCTCCTCCCCTTAATCCCTTTTCCTTTCTCACACACATTAACCCTCAATTTAATATAATTTTGCTGTACCGTGACTCCTCCGAAGGATATGTCCCTGAGCCCTCCCCACAAAGTCACTGCTTTGGGACCTTGACAACCTTTCCCATAAGATGCTGCCCACGCTTTCCCGGCCACGGTGGAACTGCTCGATCCCCTACCCAGGAATCTTGAAGAAATTAAGCATCAGTGTGGAAAGGGGCTGAGACAGACCAAAGAATCCTGACATTTGGTTGCATCTATGGTTTTTAAAGTAAGTTGAGGTAGAAGTTTGTTTGGAAGTTTATTTATATATAGGCACTGATGCCTGAGCCTGTGTCCTGTGTTTCCTCCGGATGTCTTTCTCTGTCCACGTGGTAGTTGCTTTTCTATTAAAAAGGTCTTGAAGGCTATTAATTAAGCTAAAGATATCTACCTAATCTGAAGCATACTTCAGTAATGAAATGTGAATGTTTGCTCCAAGGGCAGGCTCTAGTACACTTTGTGAGGAATTTGAATTAAATGGACTGTGCCTTGTGACGTCACTGTTTTTTGTTTTTTGTTTTTCTCATTCTCTATTTCAGTCAGAAACGTGGTCCATTTTCATTTCTTCTGTCAAGTATTTTTACATGGCTCATTTGTACAATAGTTGAAAAAGCCTTGTTGTTTAGATAATGCTCATCTTTAAAAGCATGTTCCCCATTATCATCATCTACTGAGCCAGGTCAACAAGGCCTGCTCTGTTCTTTTGCTATTTCTTTTGCTATTCCTACTCAAGGTGGAATTTTTCCTTGAAATCCTGGTGAGAAGTGAGTTCCCCTTAGTGTCCTAGATGAAATTCCCAAGGGGTTAGACTGACCCTTTGCTGAGCAGTAACTGGAGAAGCTACCACAGAAGTGAAGGGATTGTTGATCTAAGAAATGATCAGGATTTTATAAGGAGGTATTTTTAAGACTCGTCATTGCATGAAAGGGCATACATACGCCTTTTCTCTATGGCAGTCTTTGTGACTTTGACCATTCTGACTTGGTTCTGAAGCAAAAAAAAAAAAAAAAGTATATATTCTGCAGATAATATCTATTTCAGGGATAAATTGACTGCATCAGCAGCAACTCAAGGCTTCCATTTCTTGACCTTTCTCTCCTGGCTTGCATGGATCATATCTTGGATCAACCTCTCTTGATGGATGCTGTGAGATTGAAATGATAGAACAAGAATACAAGACAGTGCCCTCCTTGATTATCTGGTTTAGTTTGGGAAATAAGACATAAGAGAGGAAGGAATGGGGAAAGGATAATGGGGTCTGAAGGGGGAGAAAAGAGAGATGAGAGGCGGGGTGGGAGGGAGAGAATTCTTAACGAAGACATATATAACTTCAAGAAAACTTAGGAAATTTTGGTACATTATTATAAACTAAGCATATTTCTGTTGAAATTACAATTCTCAAGTGAGATAAATGAGAGAAAGGTCCGTAGTCATTCATCTTCTCTTCTTTAGAGTGTAATACTGAGTGTCATGAGAAATGTGTTAGACGAAAGGCAGGTTACCTTACCGGAGGTTACCTTAGCCTGTGCACATTCACACTAGCGAGCTTGAGAGTCACTGGCAGGCAACGGATGCAATGGCTGACTCTAGATCCCATGGCCCCCTTTCAGCTTGTGAATGACTCAGAGGTGGTTGTGCCATCGCTCATACCAGCCAAGTTGGGAAATGGAAGAGCAAAAGCTTGAATAGTAGAGCTCTGTTTATTTTTAGAGACGATAACAGGAAAAGCAAGTATGTCCATTAGCTTCAACGGGAAGCCCGGCCATATTGCCAAGCTTGGGGGAAGGGGTTATATGTGTCTCTGTGTGTATGAGAGACGAGAGTTGCTGGGCATTGAGAACATGTATATATGCTCACACGGACACACACATTTGTGTGCTCAGAACCAATAGCCTAGCTGCATCTAGCGTTCTTCTTGCCTGTCTGCCAAGGCCTCCACAGCTGGGTTCTGGAAAGCTAACTAGTAGCAAAGAGAGATTAAGAAAGACAGACACAAGTAATTAATCTGAAGATGGAATCGATCATATGTGTGCTCTGAGCAGTCCAGATACTCAGGACACCTATTAAATATTGTGTGAAGGAGGAAGTGGATTACCTAATCTCAGTGTGTGGGGTCCTCAGTAGCACAACTGTCTGGGTGGGACAGTCATTCAGAAGGAGGGAGTTGTGCTGGATACTTTCTGCATATATTGTTTTTAGCTGAAAGTCAACCACTCCTCAGTATCTGTACCCTGACCAGGAAAAAGTGTTGCCCTTGCCATGAATCTGGGACACTGGTGTCTCTGCCATGGCCAAGCTCATGTCAACCATACACAGTCCCTTGGGATTTCATCCACTCTCCGAGCCTGGCTGTAGGATTAGCCCTCAGCTGGGAGCCAGGAACCACACAGCACTGTACTTCCAAGGGACTTTTCAGCCCAGCAGCTCTGCTCCCAGGTTTATACTTCTGTGGTCCACAGCCTTTTGTCTGACTCTTAAGTCTCCATTCTTGCGGATGATCCTTGTGTTTCTCTGTGCTCAACCCTCAGTGCTTTGGAAGGAACTTCACGCAACTCCTTCTCCAAATGTGCCAGATTATCTCCTATTGACCACATATGACATTAGGTAAGGGTTGGGTCACTTATGTTGAGGAACACCCCAATTACCATGACCAAATCATAGATTAATAATGCAAAGTGAAGCATTCCTTCAACACACACACACACACACACACACACACACACACACACACCTGCCCAGATATCTCATATCTCTTGTTATCTTATTCTCAACAATCTTCTTTACAAATGATTTTGGGTTCCTTGTAATAATGTCTGAGAGAGAACATTGCTTCCACTCACTGGTGCTGTTAGAGCTTTCCATTCATTCACTCAGTGCTTTGAGACCCTGCTGTATGCTCAGCCTTGGGGTACAGCACTGAACAAAATAAATGTGATCTCTGCCCGATGGACCTATAGGATCATAGACGCATGATAAAAGATTCACAAGAGAACATGTAGAGGTAACATGTCACCATGGTGTACTATGAGAGCATGTGATAGGGCCCTCTATAGGGCCCTCTATAAAGCCTTCAAGCAGGCTTCTGCTGGAGGTGTCACTGTTGTAAAATATGAGGGACAGCTTGGCCATAGCCAGGAATTGCAGTGTGAGGGCGATTGTCAGGTAGACATCGAGCTCTGTATCCTCACATAAACTGCTCCCTAAGAAGCACCATGGTTTCTTGCTTTCTCATTCTTTCTTCATCTCGGAAACCACTGGATTTTCAGATTTTGACCTTTTGAATATTTTCCAGATCAGTGTTTTTCTCTAAGAGCCCTGGCAGGCCTGGTGACTTGCCTGGGCCACACACAAGTCTCTACCTTGATGTCCCACTTTAAGTTGGCCTTCCACATAGCCTAGTGTGATCAAAACGAAACCCAAGTCCAACCACATCATGTCTCTACAAAGTGCCTGCTGAAGCCACAAGGTCGGGTTCACGCTGCTGTGGTTTTTGTCTCGTCCACATCTCAAGAGACGTAACTCACACTGCTTCCAGCCTCATAGTTTATTTTGCAGAAATATATTGAACCCTCTAAACACTGAGCCTTGGGCATGGAGCGTGTCACCAGTCAGTAGTAGCCTGTGTGTCGTAGCAGGCACTACGTTTTCAAGGACCAAATTGAGGCCGCAGGTGTGTCTTTAACTTTTGATGTACAGTTTATGTTTTTATTACTACACGTGTTTTATGTCCTAAATATCTTTTGCAAATATGGGTTCATAGACTCTAAAAAGATTCATGGCAGTATACAATTTGAGGCAGAAACATTGGTGAATCAACTTAGAATAAGTAAGTGTATTAATGTAAACAGGGCAGCACTTAAGGAAAAATTCTAGAAAGCGGGGACTATGTCAAACTGGACTTAAACTGATGTAGAAAATTGTCTAAAGTGAGCCCTCCTTGAGTCAGACAGAAACTCTTGGTAGTTTGTTGTCTAGCATGAAAACTGCCAAGCAAGAGCTATTGTTCTCTTTAAGGGCATTTCTATAAAATGTTCAGTAACGTAGTAAGTTAACTGAAGCATTTTTCACAAGAGCAAGGCCAAATCATACTCTTATGATGAAGAAGTCACACTGGTCTCTGTTTGAGAGATTAAATAAACTGAGTCAGAATCCTTAGTATCTATTCTTCTAAAACAAACAAAAACAAACTAAAGAGGTAGCACATTGTCACGAGGCAGCTTCCTGTTTCTGGTCAGACAAGGGACCAGGCTTATTCAAGAAGTTTATTCCTCCCTAGCACGTAGTAGAGAGCATAGTTTCACATATTTCTGTTCAACTACTAATGCAGTCTAATATTTCACACAGTTGAAAGTAGTAACATACTTCAGTAGACTATAAGATGAATTTCTTCCAAAGCCTTTTAAAATAATTCACAAGCTTAGAGTGTTTGTGTCAGCCTTCCAAGTGGACACAGTTTCCTGGCTTTTCGGTGTTAGATGCTCGTCATCTGGCTAGAACTGTGAGTGGTCTTCAGTCACATCCTTCTGTGGCTCTGCTTTCATCTGCTCATATAAGTATCTCAAGTCACTAAGTGATCAGTGGGTGAATTCTTCTGGGAAGATGAGGCTTGGGAAAAGCCTATTCATGCCTGGTAGGGCACCAAGGACAGACCAAAATATGATGCCCCTGAAGTTCATCTTGGTGATAATGAGTTTCTTGTGCTTCCTTGAGCATGAGCGGGATTACTAACAGAACAAGGGTGACCACAAAGCAGCCGTGTCACTGTAAGTCACACTCCAGATTGGATGATGACTTCAAGGAAGCAACAGCATGAATCTTCCTTCTAGTTAGCCCTCGTATCTCCCAGGTTCACTCGCAGTTGAAGTAAGGCAGAAGGGGGGTTAATAGCCAGAACCAAGGGTGAGAGCTTTATGATTCTCTTCTCTTCATTTGCTAGGGGATGGCAATAGCTCCATTATCATAGACTCCTGCTACCACTAAATTGCTTTACTGACTAGTGGGTTAGTGACCATGCCTACTCTTGAGCATGGTGTCATGTTATGCCCAGGAGAAAAAAAAATTACCATACAGTTATCAAATATGAAGTCATGTTATCATGTCAGATGACTTAAAATTGTGAGGCAGAATTTTGGAATCTAGAAATATATATAATTCACCTTTCTGGATCTGTAACAAAATACCTGAGATAATCAAGTTTAAAAGAAGAAGGGTTTGAGTTTAGACTATGGTTCAGTGTTAGAGTTCTCTTCTAGCATGCTTAATCTCCGGAACCATCTTTAAAGAAGGAAAGGAAAGGAGAAAAAAAAAAGAAAAAGGAAAAGTAGTTTTAGCTCACAGTTTTGGAAGGTTTTGTCCATGACTGCTCAGTCTTGTTGCTGTGACCTATGGTGAGGCTGTGCATCATGGAGGGAGATTATAAAGTAAGGGAGAGAGGGAGGAGAAAGAGAAGAGGAAAGAAAGGGAGAGAAAGGAGGGAAAGGCAAAGGAGGGGAGAGGGAAGGGGAGGGAAGGATAGAGAAGAGGGAAAAGGAGGGGAAGGGAAGATGGAAGAGGAAGAGAGGAAAGGAGATGGGAGGGAGAGGGTAGGGGAGAGGAGGGGAGGGGAGGAGTGTTAGATGCTCGTCATCTGGCTAGAACACTAGGAGTGGTCTTCAGTCACATCCTTCTGTGGCTCTGCTTTCCTGTGCTCATATGAGTATCTCAAGTCACCTGGCTGAGTGATCAGCGTGTGAACTCTTCTGGAGGAGGAGGCGGGAAAAGCTTATTCATGCCTGATAGGGCACCAAAGACAGACCACTCTGTCTGCGCTTGCGATCAGGAATCTGGTCCCACAGTAACAGTCGTCTGTGCGCAGGGCTAAGTCCCTATTATTCAGGAAAGCTCTTAAAGGTTCAGTTTCTTGACACCTTCCCATGTGTGATCATGTTTCCAGTACTTGATGAACGTTGGTAAATCCATTTGAACTGCAGCACTCACAACTCCACACTGCCCAGAAAATCAGCCTTGATGATCATCAGCCTGGGCTGATGGGCCTTCGTCTAGTCCTTCTCTTATTAATGCCACTGTACCTCCAATTCCAAGGTGCCATTCATTCTTAAAACCTGACAAGCCAGATGGTTCCTGGTTATTTCCCATCCCCATCCCCAGTTTATTGCTTGGCTTCTTGGGTCTATAAATTATGTGTTTTCAAGCTTCCCTTTCACTCATGTTTTGCATGTATTCAATTTTTGTGAGTTTCCATGATACATAGAGCTAAATGGCTTCAGGCCTTCCCCTTAAATATGAATACACCATTGCTTTACTTTTCTATTTTTATTTTGTCTTATCAAGTATCTTTTATGTTATCTTCTATGAATTTTAAATATGCCATTTTCTTTATCATCTTTATCATCTCGGTGATTTTAAATTTTTTGTAGATTTATATCCTTTGGGTTAATTCCTATATATAAATATATCTTGTACATATCAAATTAATGAGAATATTTTTTCAAGCAGTTTTACTTTCATAGAAAAATCGAGGGATAGGTAGTGTGTTTCAGTAACTGAGCTATTCAGTGGCACATTTCATCAAGCCAAGTCTCTGGTCTATAATAGGGTACAGTGTTATTTGTGTCTGACATTCTCTAGGGTTTGACTAATGTATGGTGAAATAAATAAATCCTTATGGTAGCACCCAACACAGTTTCGTTTTCCTAAAAGTCCTCTGTCCTCTAAGGCTGCACCCAGAACTGAGGAGCTATTGGCAGCTGACAGCTGTCGGGGAAAGGACACTCCGTTTTCCCCAGAGCTATGGCTCCTGGCATACTCCTGGATGCAGTGAATGGCCCCACACCTATACATATGGGTCACATGAATTAGACTCAGTGAGTTAGAACAATATAAGAGAGAGAGGGCATGATGTGGAGGAATGAAGAGAGGAGTCCAGGGGGAATAAAGGCAAAAGAAAAGGGATCTGGGACCCATGTTATCTCTTCCCTTTTTACTTTCTGACCATGAGCAGTTTCCCTATACAGTATACCTCCGGCATCATATGCTGCCTCCTTAGAAGCCCCAAACAACCAGACCTGGATTAAAACTTCTCAGACACTAAGACGAAATGAAGCTTTTCTGTCTATCAGTTGATCACCTTTGGTGGTTTTTATAGTAACAGAAGCTGACACAGCACTGAGTAATATAGTCCATTGCCTGGACTCACCACAGCTCGTCACCTACTGAAGAAAACTTTGGTAGCTTCCATGTTTTGGCAATTGCAAGAAAACTGCTATAACGTCTATGATGTGCATGTATCGTGTGTTTCAGTGTGTATGTGGTTATGTGGTTGATTTGTATGTGTGAGCATCTTCCCAGATGTCCTCTGGGATGGCCTTGAAACACTTTGACTCTGATAATAACTAGCATTCCTACACACAAGGGCTTTGGCTCTACATACCAAGTCCTCTGCTAAAAGAGCTAAGGATCTTAGCGAAATGGCTGTGCTCAAGGTTGGAATAACAGAGAATGGGCAGGATCGGGTTGGGACACTTTGTTATGTGAGAAACTCAGGAATAACGGTATAGCAAAGTGACACAGAGCCAGTCTGAAGGACATTACTGGCCAATTCTAGGATAATTTAAGAACTAATTATTAAGTAATTATTGTAAATGGAAAACCATGAACAATCACAAACTGCTCTAATACAGAGAAGACAGAAATGCTTCTATGGAAAATGCTAAAAGGAATGCTGGAGTTAGGGACATTAGGGATGTTTTAGTCACATGCTCGATTGATGTGAAGAAATCCATGACCACAGCAACTCTTTAAAAAATGAAAACAAATGGAAACATTTAACTGGAACTTGCTTACAACTTCATAGGTTTAGTCTATTATCATGGTGGGGAGCTTAGCAGTGTGTAGGCAGACATGGTGCTGGACAAGGAGCTGAGAGTTCTACAGTCAGATCCACAGACAGCAGGAAGAGAGAAAGAGTGCACCACTGGGCCTGTCTTGAGCTTGTGAAACCTTAAAGCCCGTTCCCAGTGACACACTTGCTCCAACAAGGACATACCCCCTAGTCCTTTCAAACAGTGTCATTCCCAGGATGACCATGCATTCAGGTCTGTGAGTCTATAGGGGAGTCAAAACACTATGGAGGTAGGGAGAGGATCACCTTTCACAATCCATTATAAAAGTAATTGCTTTAGGCAAAAATCATAGATAAATGTTTAATAAAATGTAGCCATACATTGAATTAAACTATATGTTTAAGTGCCCAGTAAGGTAGCCCAGTATATAAAGTGCCTGCCAACCTGAGTTGATTTCTGGGAAATCCCACAATGGAAGAAGATATGCTAGATATACTCTGACCTCCATGCTCTGACAGAGCAGACACACACACACACACACACACACACACACAGACACTCTACATGGGGGAAGGGAAGGATGTAAGAAGGAAGGAGAAGAAGAAGAAAAAAAAGTAGAAGTAGTGGTGGTGGTGGTATATGCTTCATATCTTGTCTGTACAAAGACAGAACCAGGAGATGTTTTATATTACAGTCTGAAAAATGATAACAACTGAATGCAGTATGTGAGTTCAGATTTTTCTTTTGCTATGAAAGATGTTATCAAGATAGTTTATAAGTTACAATAAAGTGTATAGATTAGGTAAATTTTTAATTTACTGATTCAATAGCTGCAATTTAATTATTGTTTATATAAAGGAATTTCTTATTTTTAAGAAATACACAGTGAAATATTTAGAAATAAAGGGACATACCAAGTTGAATTTCTGAAATGCTTTTAGGTAATGTACAAAATAACGGAGCCATGGTATTTCCACGTTATACTTTGCTTATATATTCCCCACACCCATTATCCTTTCTTGTCTTCCTCCTCTCCCAAATAGTCTTTGTTCTGCTTTCATGCTGTCTTAGTTACTTTCCTGTTGCTGTGATGAGAAATCAAGACCAAGGCAACTTGTAAAAGAAAACACTTCGTTTGGGGACTCATGGTTCTGGAGAACTAGAGCCCATGTCTGCCATGGCAGGTTCCAGTGCAGCAGGTGGGCAGGCATGTTGCTGGAGAAGGAGCTGAGAACTTACATGCTGAGACAACAGCCCTAAGACAGAGAGAAAGGGGGCAGGGGGCGGTAAGAGGGGGAAAGAGGATAGGAGAGAAGGGAAGGGAGGGGATGGAAGGGGAACGGAACAGAGAGGAAGGGAGGGGAGGGGAGAGAGAAGAGAGGAGAAGGAGAGGAGAGGACACCATCTGGGAATGGCCTGAACATTTGAATCTTTAAACCCCACCTCCAGAGACACGCATCATCAAATAAGGCCACACCTCCTAATTCTACCCAAACAGTTCCACTCACTGGGATATAAGCGTTTAAACATATGATCCTATGGGGACCATTCTCAGTCACACCATGACATATGCCTTATAGCTGTTATTAAGTCTAGGTCCCGTCTTTGGGAGGAAACATCCATTATGTCTTTCTTTCCCTCCATAATTCATTCACCCACTACTGATTAGATGGTGTGAGGGGGTGGTGGTACTTAATCATTGATTCTTTACAGATTCTAAGTATCCTCCACAGACGGATAGTGGGCAGAGACTCTCCCCAGTCTGCAGGCTGTCTCCTCACTCAGCCATTGTAACTGTTGCTTTTGCTCTCTGAGTTATTGGAGTTATCTAGGAAGTTTTTGCTTTGAGTGTGTTTCCTTTTCCTCTCCAGAAGTTTCAAAGTTCCGTGTTTTCCCTTAGGTCTTTGATTTTGAATTTATTTTTGTATAGAGTTAGAAGCAGGAACCTAGTTTTATTCTTTTACATATGGATATCCGCATTTCCCCAGGCACTGTGTTGTTATTGTTCAGGGCCCCCGTTGTGGAAATTCAGATGACTGTTCATTTCTGTTTGTACTCGTTGGCTGTCCTTGTTGGAAACCTCACTGAAACACTGTCGTTAGTCTGTATTTCTCTAGGTGTTTTTGAAACACCACCCCAAAAATGGCCCATTAAGCTCTGCTCACAGGGCTTAAAAGCTTACCTAACCCGCATCTCCAAAATTGTCCACATTCTGAACCAGTTCCAAAGGTCTACGAACCACAGGGTCACATTTATCGCAGCAACAGTGCCAGTCTCGGTATGTTCTGTCTTCCTTCCTCTCCTCATCACTATGACAACGTCATTGATGGATGCAACTGAAGAGAGTTGCATTTTTGATCACAGGTCCATAGGGTTGGGTATACGCCAACATGGCAGAGAGTGCAAAGCTGCTGGGATTGCCCGGTCTGAGAGGCGCAAGCCTGCAGGTGCTGCTTCTCTAGCTTGGCTGATAACGAGGCAGAGCTTAGCCTGGACCCGGGAGTGGCCATCTAGTCTTCTAGTCTTGCCTCAGCAGCTCTTGTCTCTCAACCAGGACACAGTCTCAGAGGTTCTACAATTGTCCAAATACTTAGCGACCCAGTGCTCAAATATATGAGCCTATATGAGGAATTTACGTTCAAACTATAAAAGTTTATGAGTCTGGTTTTGTGGCAGCGCCATGCTAATTTTGTTACTATGGCTCTGCGGTATAATATGAAATGAGGTATTACAGTAACTTTGGCATTGCTTTCTACAGATTTAGCTTTTATGGGCTATTGTGTCCTCACATGAATGTCAGGATTAATTTTTTTTATTTTCAATTTGCTTTTTTTTTTTTTAAATAATTGACTTTTCATACCTATAAAGACTGTCATTGAGCTTTTGGTAGGGAGTACATTAAATCTGTAGATCCCTTTTAATAATGTAGCTAACTTTACAAAATTAGTTGTGCCCATCCAGAAGCATGGAAAAATCTTTTGATCTTCTACTGTCTTCTTCAATTTATTCTTTGACCGCTTTAAACCTTTCATTACAGAAGGCTTTCACTTTTTTGTTTCGGTTTACTTCTAGATGTTTTACTTAACTTTATTCTTGAGGCCATTGTGAAAGTGATCATGTTTCTCCTTTCTTTCTCATCGTGTTGATTGTTGTTACATAGAAAAAAAAACTACCAATTTTTTAAATGGTGATTTGGTGTCCTGCTACAAGAGTTTTCTGACTGAGACTTTTAGTTATATAAATATAAAGTCAAATCATCTACAGGGATAGTGTGACTTCTTCCTGTTTGTATTCCTTGTGTTTTTGTCTTTCCTTACTTCCATAAGGTCTTAAGAACTACACTGAATACAAATGAGCCGGGCAGTGGTGGTGCACACCTTTAATCCCAGCACTTGGGAGGCAGAGGCAGGCGGATTTCTAAGTTCAAGGCCAGCCTGGTCTACAGAGTGAGTTCCAGGACAGCCAGGGCTACACGGAGAAACCCTGTCTCGAAAAAACAAAAACAAAAAAACAAAAAAAAAAGTTTCCACTTGTCTTATCCTGACTTTAGAAGAATTTATTTGAGTTTTTGCAACTTTTAAATTATTCAGAATTCCCACTATTCTCACTTCATGTTCAGATAAGGAAATTATCTTAGAAAGGGAGAAAGGTATTCAGGGACACAAAGCACTCTTCCATCCCCTCTGGAAGTCTGAAATCCTGCTTGGTGACCTCCTGGGGTGATTCTGAAAATATTCCTTTTAATATTTGAATTCAGAAAATAAGCATTTGATGCCCAAAAGTATAAAAGCAATTGATATCAGGGTTGTTAGAAGATAGTATATTAATACAGAATTGGGCAGTATTATAGAATAAAACATTGTATTCATAATGTAAGCAGCATCGTGATTTAATTTTACTGGTGCGTTGACGTAGTTCTTTGCAAGTTTGGTGAATCTTGGCCCACGTCTTTCAGGCCCAGTGCTACGAGTGGATGGTATCAGTCTTATTACGCACCATGTAATGATCTCGTAGGGTAAGTTGGGGTGGAGGGCAGGTGGCAGCTATACTCCTGAATGCAGAGAGGAGTCGCTCAGTGGTTCCTCACATCTGTGGGCTGTTCTGTGATTATGGAATAAACAGCTCTGACGGTCATTTAGTCATCGGCATACTGGAGTCCTGTCCCAGAGGCTTCCCAGAGCAGTAAAAATTTAGAAGCTAAATGTTTAACTTTCCGGAATGTTTAACTTTCCTGCACCAGACAAAGCAAGACTCGCAGAAGCAAACGTCCTTGTTCACTAAACACTCGGCCCAGAAATTGAGAGATCACACATGCAACTGTGAACTTTGCACCACTGGATGTATAAACTTCACGAGCCAAAAATAGGCTCTGCTCCTGATCTAAGAGCCTCCATTTCTAACGATAAACGTATGGTGGTTAAAGCCACTTAACTGTTAGGTTTGTGCCTTTGTCCGTTTGCCTGTGGCTGTGCCAGTTAAGTCTGTTTGAACCAGGGAAAAGAAACACGTTGCCTGTTTCTTTTGGGTTTTCAGAGACATCCAAAGAAAGGTACTAAATAACCAGTCCTGTTAGGTTTCAGAATCCTCCAGGGGGCACCAGAACATTCCAGTGTAGTTGACCATATTTCATTAAATCCAGAAAGGCTAACTGTGGTGCTTTATTGTAATCGGTTCCCTATGGTAACTTTTCCAGTCAGTTCTGTTGACATTTCTTCTCCTGTGCTCGCTTTTACAGCGTGTGTGAGTCTAAGGAATATTTCTGCCTTTCTGAAGAGGAGGAGGAAGGAAAAGTTCATCCCTTGGATGAGCTCTAAGAAACTGAAGCCATTTCTCCTCTGGGCAGATGGGAAGGCTTTCAGCCCACTCTGAGGGAAGGATTTTCCAAATGTTCCTAATCTTGCTTGGGAGAAAAAGTTGAGGAAACTGAGAATTCCATTCACATCCTCAGCCTAATACTGCACATAAAGCTACCCTGTTATTATCATTATTAATAATAAACACGGTAAAGTCAGACAGGCATTCACAGGAGATTTTTTTTATATGAATTTTGTGCCGAAGTAAAGGGTTGCCAGGCTACTGCATAATATTACTCAGTTCTGGTCCAGGAGTACAGAATTCCAGCGGGCCTCCTGAGCCTGTCCGTCCAATTAGTGGCTACTTCATTACGAATAAAGAACCCTCATTACTGCGGGCCTTCAAGTGAAATAGGATCCCGTACCTCTTGAAATCCGTCTTTCTAAGTACAGACAGTTCCCAACTTACAAACAATCCACTTAAGAACCACCAAGGCATTCAGAGGCTGCTGGAGCCTCCTGCAGCTGCTGCCCGGGCCCCCTGCCCAGCCCCCCTGCCCAGCCCCCGCCCCGCTCTCCTGGGCTGCTCAAGGCAGATCCGCCCACCCCCCTGCAGAGCCAGCTGCCCACCTGCCCTTCGGACTGCAGCCCGAGCTGGGGATGCAGGGAGGCCTCTGAGCTACCGCCGGTTTTATAGTTGAGCTCAGCTTTGGGGTTAAAAAAAAGCTTTTGTGGCCTGGCCTGGGAACCGAACCACCATTTGAAAAAAAGAGAGGGGGAGAGGGAGAGAGAGAGAGAAAGAAAGGGGAAAAAATCGCATCCATGGGAAAATGTATTTTGCACTCCCAACAACCAGCTGGCAAATGACTGTGAGGAGGGCTGTCTGCTGGCTCCTCCAGTGGGAGGAGGAGGAGAACCCTGCTGCCCTGGGTTCTGGGTCCAGCTCTAGCCTCGCATTCACTGTTGGGCCTCAACAAACCCTTTCATCCCTATGGATCTCACACCAGCCATCAAATGGGGTTGGTGTGAACAAGTCACGAGCCTCTGTCTGGTATAATGACTTCAGTTGATCAGGCTCTGCGCTCATCTCGTTCTTCCTTTTCATCCCTTCCTCCGTCCATCCATTCAGAGACGTTTTACTCAAAGCCCATGCCTTGTGCGGGATTCTGGGCTTAGTGTTGAGGATGCAGTGGTACAAGGCTGGTGGCCCTTCAGCGGGCTCGGTGTGTTCGGCGGGAGAGAGACGCGGCTAAGCCGGTGCTTGTGAACCAAGTGCTGTGGTTGAGATGAGCACTGGCGACCGTGCTCATTCACTCCGGTCTTTATTTTAATCGTCTCCTCCCGGAGTTATGAACACAGATTCGCCGAAAAGCGGGCCTTCTGCCGCTGTCCTCATGGCTGCTTTGCTTAGGCCTCTGGCCCTCGAGAAAGCAAATACAAGAGAGCTCTCCACCAAATTACAAATGCTCCCATCTCCTTCCCTGCCCTGGGACAGCCGCACACAGTACATCTTCCTCTCCCGGGGACCTTCCTTTCCCTAAGGAAATCGGGATTGTCTTTGGATTGACGGCTGGATTGGCAGAAACTCTAGTGTTCTTAGACACCAAAAAATACTGAAAATACTGACCCGGGTGTGGGGTTTTATATCTGTAATCCCAACACTTTAGAGGTAAGGCAAGAAGTGAGGTAGAGGCTAGCTTGGTGATACATTTATAAAGAGGTAAAGAGAAAGGAGATGTGTTCTATGGGGGTTCGTTGAGGTATTGGGGAAGGGGCTGTCTTAGTGGGCCCATGCCAAGGCCTCCCTTTAGGGACTGTTCCCTGAGGAACCAACCATACAATGGTATAATATGGAATAGAGTTTATTCAGGGTATGGGGAGGGGAGTTAAGAGGGTAGTAGATGCAGAGAGAGAGGGGAGGGGAGGGAAAGGGAGGGGAGAGGGGAGGGGAGGGGAGGGGAGGAGAGAGAGGAGAGGAGAGGAGAGGAGAGGAGAGGAGAGGAGAGGAGAGGAGAGGAGAGAAGAGAAGAGAAGAGAAGAGAAGAGAAGAGAAGAGAAGAGAAGAGAAGAGAAGAGAAGAGAAGAGAAGAGAAGAGAAGAGAAGAGAAGAGGAGAAAAGAGAAGAGAAGAGAAGAGAGAAGAGAAATATAGAGGCAGCCATGAGCATGTGGAGAGAGGGGGAAGGGAGAGGGAAGGGTGAGGAGACAGGGAGCCCCAGAAGGGAAGAACTCACGAGAGCAAGAGAACAAGATCAGGAGGAGGGGCCAGCAGCCCCTTTTATAGTGGGCCAGGCCTCCCTGTCTGTTGCCAGGTAACTGTGGGGTGGAGCTTAGACAGAATGCTAACACTTGGGGCTACTATTTCAGACCAGCCTGGGCTCCAGAGTGAGACCCTATGTTCACAATAGCAACCAATTTCTGTATCCCCAAATGCCTCTAGATGCATACACCTCTCCTGTTGCCCGTACTAATCTCTCTATGTTCTACCCAAAATGCCAGTTTCCTACACCCATCCCTCACTCATTATTAGAAATATCACACCTCTGGGTGATTCTCACGGGTCTGTCTGTCATTTTGAGGTGACCTAGCGCAATGGAGCAGCTTAGAATTCTGCCTCTGTGCCTCAATGCCTGTTGACATTATGTCATTATGAAAGTCCCCGAGCAAGGAAGTGGCCACGGGTGAGTGGTTTAGGGGAAGGCTGCTTTGCTAGCCCCATGGGTGGCGCTTTTAAGACTGAAGAAGAGAGATGTCACTTTGCTGGTAGAGATAATAAAAATACGGGCTCCATGGAATGTGTCATTGTTGTTGCAAAATGGTCTAGCTTGCATGACCATCAATACAAGCGTTTGGTGATTGGACCTGGAAATAATAACCTCAATGAGAGGGTGAACAGGTAGGTAGGTAGATGGATGGATAGAGGAATGGATGGGTGGATAGAGAGAGAGATGAGAGATGGATAACTCCAGTCAGACCGTTTGCGTTACTGTTCTATTGTAGTGTGTGTTTTATATAATGCATGGTGCAGGCCAGAAGAGGATGTTAGCTGCCGTGGGGTCAGAGTTACTGGCAACTGTGAGCCGCCTGATGTTGGTGCTTGGTGAACTCAGATCCTCTGTCAGAGCAAGAGCTACGCTTAACTTCTGAGCCCATCTCTCCGGCTCATCTGCTCAAGTCTTCAATTTTTTTAAAAACTAAACCAGTGAGGTAAACACCCCTTCCAGGGCTACACTCACGGGGGTATCTGCTAGGGTCTCGGAGCCAAGCAGGCGGAGCCCCGCCTAGTCTCTGTGGGACATCCCCGAGCCCTCTGGTGAGCACCAAGGCTGCTTCTGCAACCAGCTCGCCGGCCCCTGGACCAGCGGTGTAGCGGCGGGCCTCCATATTGCAACCAGGACACAGCTGGAAAGGCCCAGGTAAACACCCCTTCCAGGGCTACACTCACGGGGGTATCTGCTAGGGTCTCGGAGCCAAGCAGGCGGAGTCCCGCCTAGGCTCTGTGGGACATCCCCGAGCCCTCTGGTGAGCACCAAGGCTGCTTCTGCAACCAGCTCGCCGGCCCCTGGACCAGCGGTGTAGCGGCGGGCCTCCATATTGCAACCAGGACACAGCTGGAAAGGCCCAGGCTCTGTGGGACATCCCCGCCCTCTGGTGAGCACCTAGGCTGCGTTCTGCAACCAGCTCGCCGGCCCCTAGACCAGCGGTGTAGCGGCGGGCCTCCATATCACAACCAGGACACAGCTGGAAAGGCCCAGGCTCTGTGGGACATCCCCGCCCTCGGGTGAGCACCTAAGCTGCGTTCTGCAACCAGCTCGCCGGCCCCTAGACCAGCAGTGTAGCGGCGGGCCTCCATATTGCAACCAGGACACAGCTGGAAAGGCCCAGGTAAACACCCCTTCCAGGGCTACCCTCACGGGGGATCTGCTAGGCTCTCGGAGTTCCTTGCAACCAGGACACAGCTGGAGAAGCCCAGGTAGACAGACTCCAACAGGGGCTACAATCGCATGGGTGGCAGCCAGCTTATGATCCCTTAAAGCAGCAGTCACACATATTCACCAATAAAGAAACAACAGGTGAGCCCAGCCTCACAGGAGATTCAAACACCAGCCACTGACAACAAGGCCAACTAAAACCAGAAATAACCAGATGGCAGAAGGAAAACGAAGGAACGTTACTAACAAAAATCAAGGCAACATGACAGCATCTGAACCCAGTTCTCCAACAACAGGAATCCCTGGATACCCTAAAACACCAGAAAAACAAGACTTGGATATAAAATCACTGGTCAGGATGCTGGTAGCTGAACACATAGAAAAATCTCGTAAAGAAATAGAGGAGAAAATGGATCAAAAGTTAGAAGCCTTTACGAGGCAAATACAAAAATCACTTCAAGAAATGCAGGAGAAGATGGATCAAAGAGAAGAAGACAATAAGGAAGAAAGACAAAAGTCACTTAAAGAACTACAGAAGAACGTGGGCCAACAAGTAGAAGCTATGAAAGAGGAAGCACAAAAATCTATTAAAGAAATACATGAAAACACAATCAAGCAAGCGAAAGATCTGAGCACATCCATCCAGATACTAAAAACAGAAGTAGAAACAACTAAGAAATCACAGAGGGAGACAACATTGGAGATAGAAAACCTGGGGAAGAAATCAGGGGCCATAGACGCAAGTATCAACAATAGAATACAAGAGATAGAAGACAGAATCTCAGAAGCCGAAGATAACATAGGAACCATTGATTCAACAGTCAAAGAAAATACTAAATGCAAAAAGGTGGTAACCCAAAACATCCAGGAAATCCAAGACACTATGAGAAGACCAAACCTAAGGATTATAGGTATAGACGAGAGTGAAGATTTACAAGTTAAAGGGCCAGCTAATATCTTCTATAAAATTATGGAAGAAAACTTCCCCAACCTAAGGAGAGAGATGCCCATGAATATACAAGAAGCCTATAGAACCCCAAACAGACTGGACCAGAACAGAAATACATCCCGTCACATAATAATCAAAACTCCAAATGTAATAAACAAAGAAAGAATACTAAAGGCAGCAAGAGAAAAAGGCCAAGTAACATATAAAGGAAAACCTATCAGAATAACACCAGACTTCTCACCTGAGACCATGAAAGCTAGAAGATCCTGGGCAGATATCATGCAAACTCTAAGAGAACACAAACTTCAGCCAAAACTACTTTACCCAGCAAAACTCTCAATTGCCATTGATGGAGACATCAAGGTATTCCATGACAAAACCAAATTTGCAAGATATCTCTCCACAAATCCAGCCCTACAAAGGATAATAGGGGGAAAACACCAAGACAAGGACGGAAACTACACCCGGGAAGAAGCAAGATAGAAACCTCCTCTCATCAAACCCAAAAGAAGATAACCTCTCGAATATAAAAAATAAATAAGATAAATAAATATAATTTCAAAAATGTCTGGAGGTAATAATTACTATTCCTTAATATCTCTTAACGTCAATGGACTCAATTCCCCAATAAAAAGACATAGATTAACAGACTGGATACGGAAACAGGACCCTACATTTTGCTGCATACAGGAAACACATCTCAGTGTTAAAGACAAACACTACCTTAGAGTAAAAGGCTGGAGGACAATTTTACAAGCAAATGGTCTCAGGAAACAAGCTGGAGTAGCCATTCTAATATCAGATAAAATTGACTTTCAACCTAAAATCATCCAAAGAGACTCAGAAGGTCACTTCTTGCTGGCCAAAGGGAAAATCCACCAGGAAGAGCTCTCAATACTGAACATCTATGCTCCAAATGCAAGGGCACCCTCCTTCGTAAAAGAAACCTTACTAAAGCTTAAAGCACACATTACACCTAACACAATAATTGTGGGTGACTTCAACACCCCACTCTCCTCAATGGACCGATCAGGAAAGCAGAAACTAAACAGGGACACAGTGAAACTAATTGAAACTCTGGACCAATTGGATTTAACAGATATATATAGAACATTTCATCCTAAAGCTAAAGAATATACCTTTTTCTCAGCACCGCATGGTACCTTCTCCAAAATAGACCATATAATCGGTCACAAGACAGATGTCAACAAATACAAGAAGATCGAGCTAATCCCATGCCTCTTATCAGATCACCATGGAGTAAGAGTGGTCTTCAATAGCAACAAAAACAACAGAAAGCCCACATACACATGGAAACTGAACAATACTCTACTCAATGACACCTTGGTCAAGGAAGAAATAAAAAAAGAAATCAAAGACTTTTTAGAATTCAATGAAAATGAAGGTACAACCTACCCCAATCTATGGGACACAATGAAAGCAGTGCTAAGAGGAAAACTCATAGCTCTAAGTGCATCCAAAAAGAAACTGGAGAGAGCATACACTAGCAGCTTAATGGCACACCTTAAAGCCCTGGAAGAAAAACAAGTTAATTCACCCAGGAGGAGTAGAAGACAAGAAATCATCAAACTCAGGGCTGAAATCAATCAAATAGAAACAAAGAGAACCATACAAAGAATCAACAAGACCAGGAGCTGGTTCTTTGAGAAAATCAACAAGATAGATAAACCCTTAGCCAGACTAACCAAAGGACACAGAGACAGTATACAAATTAACAAAATTAGAAATGAAAAGGGAGACATAACAACAGAAACTGAGGAAATTCAAAAGATCATCAGATCCTACTACAAAGGTCTATACTCAAAACAACTGGAGAATCTGGAGGAAATGGACGATTTCCTAGACAGATATCAAATACCAAAATTAAATCAGCATCAAGTAGACCAGCTAAATAGTCCCATAACCCCAAAAGAAATAGAAGGGGTTATAGAAAGCCTCCCAACCAAAAAAAGTACGGGACCAGATGGTTTTAGTGCAGAATTCTACCAGACCTTCAAAGAAGACTTAACACCAATACTCTCCAAACTATTCCACAAAATAGAGACAGAAGGGACACTGCCCAACTCATTCTTCGAAGCCACAATTACGCTAATACCTAAACCACAAAAAGATCCAACAAAGAAAGAGAACTTCAGGCCAATTTCTCTGATGAATATAGATGCAAAAATACTAAATAAAATTCTTGCTAACCGAATCCAAGAGCACATCAAAACGATCATCCACCATGATCAAGTAGGCTTCATCCCAGGGATGCAGGGATGGTTCAATATACGGAAATCCATCAATGTAATCCACTACATAAACAAACTGAAAGAAAAAAACCACATGGTCATCTCATTAGATGCTGAAAAAGCATTCGACAAAATTCAGCATCCTTTCATGCTAAAAGTCTTGGAAAGAGCAGGAATTCAAGGCCCATACCTAAACATAGTAAAAGCAATCTACAGCAAACCAGTAGCCAACATCAAAATAAATGGAGAGAAACTTGAAGCATTCCCACTAAAATCAGGGACTAGACAAGGCTGCCCTCTCTCTCCATATCTTTTCAATATAGTACTTGAAGTTCTAGCAAGAGCAATTAGACAACATAAGGAAGTCAAAGGGATACAAATTGGAAAGGAAGAAGTGAAACTATCATTATTTGCAGACGATATGATAGTTTACCTAAGCGACCCAAAAAACTCCACCAGAGAACTTCTACAGCTGATAAACAACTTCAGCAAAGTGGCAGGTTATAAAATTAACTCAAGCAAGTCAGTGGCCTTCTTGTACTCAAAGGACAAGCAGGCAGAGAAAGAAATTAGGGAAATAACACCCTTCACAATAGCCACAAACAACATAAAGTATCTTGGCGTAACTCTAACCAAACAAGCGAAAGATCTGTACAATAGGAACTTCAAGTCCCTGAAGAAAGAAATCGAAGAAGACCTCAGAAGATGGAAAAATATTTCTTGCTCCTGGATTGGCAGGATCAATATAGTAAAAATGGCCATCTTGCCAAAAGCAATATACAGATTCAATGCAATCCCCATCAAAATCCCAACTCAATTCTTCATAGATCTAGAAAGAGCAATTCTCAAATTCATCTGGAGCAACAAAAAACCCAGGATAGCTAAAACTATTCTCAACAATAAAAGGACTTCTGGGGGAATCAATATCCCTGACTTCAAGCAGTACTACAGAGCAATTGTGTTAAAAACTGCATGGTATTGGTATAGCAACAGGCAAACAGATCAATGGAACAGGATTGAAGACCCTGAAATTAACCCACAGACTTATGGTCACTTGATCTTTGATAAAGGAGCCACAACCATCCGATGGAATAAAGATAGCCTTTTCAACAAATGGTGCTGGTTCAACTGGAGGTCAACATGCAGAAGAATGCGAATTGACCCACTCTTATCTCTTTGCTCTAAGATCAACTCCAAGTGGATCAAGGACCTCCACATAAAACCAGACACACTGAAACTATTAGAAAAGAAACTTGGGAAGACCCTGGAGGACTTGGGCACAGGGGAAAAGTTCCTGAACAGAACACCAATAGCGTACGCACTAAGATCAAGAATCGACAAATGGGACCTCATAAAACTACAAAGTTTCTGCAAAGCAAAGGACACTGTCCGAAGGACAAAACGGCAACCAACAAAGTGGGAAAAGATCTTTACCAACCCCACATCCGACAGAGGGCTAATATCCAATATATACAAAGAACTCAAGAAGTTAGACCGCAAAGAAACAAATAACCCTATCAAAAAATGGGGCACAGAGCTAAACAAAGAATTTTCACCAGAAGAAATTCGGATGGCCGAGAAACACCTTAAGAGATGTTCAACATCATTAGTCATCAGGGAAATGCAAATCAAAACAACCCTGAGATTCCACCTCACACCAGTCAGAATGGCTAAGATTAAAAACTCAAGAGACAACAAGTGCTGGCGAGGATGTGGAGAAAGAGGAACACTCCTCCACTGTTGGTGGGATTGCAAAATGGTAAAACCACTCTGGAAATCAGTTTGGCGGTTCCTCAGAAAATTGGGCATGTCACTTCCAGAGGACCCTGCCATACCACTCCTGGGCATATACCCAGAGGATTCCCCTACATGCAATAAAGACACATGCTCCACTATGTTTATAGCAGCCTTGTTTATAATAGCCAGAAATTGGAAGGAGCCCAAATATCCCTCAAAGGAGGAATGGATACAGAAAATGTGGTATATTTATACAATGGAATACTACTCAGCAATTAAAAATAATGAATTCATGCAATTTGTAGGTAAATGGTTAGACCTGGAAAATATCATCCTGAGTGAGCTAACCCAATCACAAAAGAATGCACATGAAATGCAATCACTGATAAGTGGATATTAATGAGCCCAGAAGCACTAAATACTCAAGACACAAATAGCAAGTCAAATGATTGCCAAGAAGAAGAAAGGAGACGACCCTGGGCATGTAAAGATTGCATCCAGTTTAGTAAAGAAACCGAGGGGGGAGGGGGAATGATTGGGGAATAGTTGGGGGGGAGAAGAACTATGGGAACTATGGTGGGTGGGAACTGGGAAAGGGGAAAGCCTTTGAAATGTAAACATAGAATATAGAAAATAAAAATAACTAAAAAAAAAAAAAACTAAACCAGTTTTTTTTTAAAATATCCTTTTTCATGTTTGTTTCCTTTTTGTATCTTAAAAATACTTAGTCCAAAATAATGAATGCTAAAGTAAGCGTGCGGATTTCTTTCATCTCCCTTCGATGTGCCTGAACCCCTAAGCACACAATGGTTTTAATCCACAATAGGTCATTAGATCTTATTTCAAGTGTGAATTATCCTTGCAGCACTAAATGTATTTCAGGGGGGATTATTTATAACCGGCCTGGGAAGTGAGAAAGCTATCTTGTGACTTTAAACTGTAATATATTTCCCTGAGGAGTATGGTTAAAGCAACCCCCATTTCCACCCGTTTCTGTTGTCGTTCTTAACAAAACGACATGGTTAGTCGCATGAATTCAGCTGTTATTTTGAAATCAATAGTAGAGCCCTTTCTCTGTTGAGTACACTGTCTTATTGATAGAGGGTTCAGCTGGAGCAGACAGCAGTATGTTTGCCTTCTCTCCCTAGTCTTCCTGGAGCCTGAAAATATATACATCTGTAACCTAAGGCCCAACATTGCACTACAGAAATAGAATGAGGCGTGCATTTTTCTAGGAAAGTCAACATTCAAAGCGCACCTGAGCAACTTCCAACTTGGGTCCTGCTTGTACCAACAGAATGTATAGTGATTCTGACTTTGGTTGCTGAGATTAAAAGCCTATAGATTTCTGAATGTAGAGAATGCTGGAAAATTAACTAGCTCTTCTCATTTTATTAGTAAGATGATGGTCTTTTAATAAATACTCACGAAAAAATTGGTTAGTAGTAACTATAGCAGATAATGAAAAACAAAGTTTTGTTAATCTCAGTTATTACCTTCTGAGGACGCCTTTTTTTGTTTTTGTTTTGTTTTTTTGTTTTGTTTTTTCGAGACAGGGTTTCCCTGTGTAGCCTTGGCCGTCCTGGAACTCACTCTGTAGACCAGGATGGCCTCGAACTCAGGAATCCGCCTGCCTCTGCCTCCCAAGTACTGGGATTAAAGGCGTGCGCCACCACTGCCTGGCGAGGATGCCTTTTTCAGTGCATCTTTGTGTTGTTTATCCCCATGTCTCTAATGTTCTCTTCGGTTTGAAATTTCCATGGGAGCCAGGATCTGTGCCTTATGCATAGCTTTTAGATGTTTTTAACCTTTGTAGCCACCTGGACAGATAGGCGTGGCTGCCTTTTGCGGTGGTAAGTACAAGCCCTTGAGAATAAACCTGCATGATAGCACCAGATATGCCTTTGTAAGGAAGCGTCTCAAACAGGTTTGTCTCTTATTTCTCTTATATTGATGGTGGAGATTCAGGAAAGTTAGTGTGCCAAGGACTGCAAAGCTAGGGATCCTCTCATCTAAGCGTAGAACCCAGATCTTTTAGGCCTCCAATTGCCCTTTCTCTCACCACACATTGCCACGGGGGTTAATAACTATTCACTGGATATTTAAAATGGTATCGATGTAATTCTGCAGAAACCTCCTCCTTCTAGCATGCTCTGCCGAGCAGATTACTCGGTGTAGTTTCAAGGCAGTATTGACAGAATGTAGCATAAAAGATTCCTCTGGAGTAGTGCAAATGTTCTACACGTTTCCAAGTGGTAGGGGTGTGTGTGTGTGTGTGTGTGTGTGTGTGTGTGTACGCGTGCTCATGCGTTCACACATGCATGTATCTAAAAGTTCATGGAACTGTAAACATCATAGTTTGTTCTTGCCTAGAAGTTACACCTCAGTAAGATCAGTTTAAAAATAGCTGAAAATTTGAAAGAAACAGTAGACTAAACTGAGTTTTAAAAGCAGCGTCATTTAGAAGCTCTTGGAAAAGGACCCTGTGTGTCCAGTGGTGTTTTGGGTGTTTCCTTTAGCAACATTTTTATTTCTCCACCATTTTACATGTATAACTTTGAAACCTGAATATTAAAAGACCTTGTCTCGGTTCAGTGTAGAAAAGGCACCACAGCTTTCCAAGGAATATATGTGTACCATTTGGAAGCTACTTTGTGGAGCCAGAATAACTCACTGATCATCAGAAGTTCACTAGGGAGACATCTGAGACCTCTCAGTCCTAAGCTTGTGATTAAAGAAAACACTGAAGAACTTTCTAACATTTCATTGTTTTTGGTTCCATCCTGACACATTCTCCCCAAGAGCTGTACAACCTTTCTTACTTCCAGTAGCATTAAAATGAGTGAGGAAAAGTCTTGAACTCCTCAGTGGTTTTTGTTATTTCATTAATCACCCAATACTACTGATAACATTATTATTGTTATTATTGACAATATTGTTATCGTTGCTCACACATGGTGTAAACAGAATAAATCTTTGGATAGTTGTCCATTTTTTTATGGTTCATTCATTGGACTCTAACCCACTTCTGATGTTATGTCTAGAATCTTAAGTCATTTGATTGCCTCTCAACCCTATCCCTGTGTTGTTAGGATAGACTAAGCTTGATTATGGTACAAAGAGACACCCAAAACTGTCGAAGGACGGTGTCTAGGTTAGAAGGGTGTCTTTCCATCAAAAAGTCAAGGCACCCAGACAAGCAAAAGCTTTGTAGTCCTGGACACTCACCTTCTGTTGTTGGCTGGTTGCAACATTCCAATCTTAAGGAAAGGGAAAGAACACAAATCTTACAGGACCCACCTAGAAATGATACTTGCCATAAGAGCCTATTCTGTTGGAGAAACTTTGTCTAATGATTACACTTATTTTTGAGAGAGTCTAAGAAGATTCAGAAGAGAGATTAGATTTCAGAGAGCAGTTAACTAACTCAGCCACAGGAGAACTTTCTTATCCCAGTGAGAGGCTGGTGTTGTCCGGCCTGTGCTGTCACTGGAGTGATTGATGGTCAAGACATTATAGTCTGAGTGTGTACAAATGATACGACCCGACTCTGTCATGGCTGCTGATCTATAACAAACAGGACTGTAATGATTTCCAGCGGGATGTAGCCAAGAATTGCTACATGCCTAGCCCTCTCCCCTATTCCTAAGAGGAGACATTCTATAGAGAATAAAGCTCCCCCAGCGGAATCACGTTCTACAGAGCATCATACCGTCATGCATTGGGTGACTTGTCTGTGAGAGCGGCAGTTACTAACAGTAACTGGCCATCAACACGCGTAGTCACAGTACACCATGATGTGAAGAGTAGACAGGTATGGTGTGTGCAGCTAAGAAGTATGAGCAAATCATTTAACTTTTCACAGAACACAGCTTTGAATAAATGGTCCAGACAAAAAGAGCAAAAAAGAAATAGTGACATCATTTTAAAACTCTAGTAAAAGGGCCTGTGACATGGCCCAGCAGGTAAAAGGGCTTTCCATGTAAGCCTGGATATGTGAGTTTTGTGGGTTCCTGGAACCCACAAAAAGGTAGAAGAGAATAGACTCTACAGACGTGTCCTCTGAGTTGTACCCGTGCACGAGACACACACACACACACACACACACACACACACACACACACACCCCAGCCACTCATGCTAATTGTTAAAACTCTGTTACAAATTGCAGTAGGACAAAGGATGAAAAGGAAGCGCTGGCCTCTGCCGTCTGCAGATTGGTATGCTTCTTGGATTAGAGAGAAACTGATAAAGCTGGTACTCTGCCTTTAGCCGTGTGGCCCGAGTTAATATTTCCACCAGTGACTTGAAAGAGGAAGTGAATCCGGTCAGTTCAGTTTTCTGATGACAGAATTGGTTTCTAAAGTTAAAAACTGAAAACGGGGTGGATCACCAACCTAGTAAACATTAAGGGCACCAGGATGTGAGAGCTAGCTCCGTCACTCGGAAACCGTGCTGCCCAGCGGTGTGGGCTGGGATAATTCAATTGCCTAGGGTTCAGCTCCTTGTACCTCGGAGCCTGTATCTGAGCGTGGAATTGCTCCGCGACAGTTGGTGTTCTCAAACAAGAAGCCGGATTCACAAACTTTGAAGGCATTAGAACGTTACCATAATCAGTCAACAAAATGACAAAGGAAAGCTGTCCCCGGAGCCCTACCAGCATCCTTTACGGTCTGAGATTTGGTAAAATTAAGAGCTTTGGGCGATGTAGCAAAGCCAGCTTATATTTTCCATCTCCACCGTGGTCAGTTGAGTACACTTGAGCACGTTGTCTAATCCGTTTAACACCCAGTTTCCTTTATCTAGACTGAAATAGTAACAAAACCGTGTTACAGGGTGTTCTGCTTTTCCGCTGGGAGCCTGTGTATGTGGATCAGTGATGGTGAAGAGTAGCATCCTCAGAGAAAACCGTGCATGTGATACTCTGCAGTGGGAAAGCTTGGGTGGAGGGGAGAGACCCGGGTCAGTAGTTCCAGGAACCTTCCTTTGTTCAGCAGTGCCTCGACACCTTCCCTTTATAAAACCAGGGCGTGTAACCTCCACCCCTTGAAGCTTACAATGCAGACGTGAGCTGGGCACACACAGGAGGGACACCTATGGTAGTTGTGTGTGTCAGTAGACAAGGGAAGGCTGTGGTTAGTTTCCCGGGGGGGGGGGGTCTCAAGGAGCAGAACCACGTGGACAAGAAGTGGGAAGGCATTCCAGGAAGAGGAAATATGAGGAAAACAGGCAGATCTAGCCCCAACCGTAGCTGGTAGGTAGTAATGTAGCACACACAGAGCCCACAACATGGCACAGAGGTGACGTGGGAAGGAGACCGTGATGTCACACTCAAGCTGGGTCCAGCAGGAGTTTGTGTCTACAGGGACTGGGACAGATTCTGATGGGGTCAGTCCTCTGTCTGCTGCATCTAGGCTGATTTTAAGCAAATCATTTTTCTGCCTTTTCGTCTCTCTTCTACTGGGAGGTAAGCACAGGATGAAATGGTTGTAAAATGGCGCAGGCCAAGATGACTCTTCAACCTACAGCCTCCATTTGACCTTTGGTTTGTGATCAAAGCATCCCAGAACCCTAGACTTTGGAAAGCAGAGTGGAGAAGAAATCAGGTGGTGTTTTTTTTTTCTTCTTTTTTCTTTTTCCATGTATATTAGAAAATGTGCCTGATACTTTACAAATACCTGGGTGAACTGAGTCTCTGGGGCTTTCTGATAGTCCAGGTGGACACGAAACATTTGTCTAGTGTGAATAGTGTTCATTCTGGCTCGAGGGTTCCACTTACTGTCCTGTAAGTTTGACCCGGAGCTGGAAACCTGCCCATGTCTTGGTGCATCCATTATTGCCGAGTTGTTAAAAGTCATGCAAGGCCAGGCAGAAATCACGATCAGCCACATCCCCCCTTGTGTCTGTAGGATCGATCACCATCGCAGCTACAGCGAGAAGCATGTACAGGCTCCCTTCTCTTTCTTTTCTTCACATCTTTATTGGCTTCAGCTTTCCCTCTCTCTCAGATCTACCTGTTGACCAGGCTGCCCCAATGAAATCAAAAGTCACCTTGGCCAGTACACTCTGTCCAGTTCTTCATGGAAAATGGCCTGCCCTTCCATGCCTGCTCCCCACATACTTTTCCGCTTTTCTCTGATGTTCTCTTCTAATAAGGTCCTGACATGGCAGGCCCAGGCATCGAGATTTATCACCACGCATATTCCAGACTTGTAGTCTCCAACACCAGAGTTACCTACCCCTCAAGCTTCCCCCTCCTTACATACATGAAACATAACATCCCTCAATGTTCTAGATCTAAATCCTAAATGTAAAAAAAAAAAAATAGTTTTTTACATGCATTTACTTATCAGAGTGAAGAGTGCATGCATGTAGGGGTCAGAGCACAAATACTTGCAGAAGTATTTGTGCTCTCCTTCTGCTATATGGATTTTGGGGATTGAATTCAAGTCATCAGGCTTATGAAGAACCCAGTTACGAGCTGAGCCATATTTGCCAGCCTCTAAGACATCTTATTCTTCAAAATACATCCCTGGAATTTGCTATACAAATGCGAGAACCCGAGTTCAAATCCCTATAGCCCGTGTAAAACCAGGTATAGTAACACATGTCTGTAATCTCGGTGTGCCTGTGGACTAGAGTGGGAGACAGGACAGTCTCCAACTGTGGCAGGCCAACTACTCTAGAGTATGCAATGGAAAGACCTTGTCTCAAAGTGAGGCAAGAAACAGCACCCAACCTTCGTATCCTCTTTCTTTTACACATGCTCTGTGGACAGGTGTGCCTACACACACACACACACACACACACACACACACACACACACACGTTCTTTGTAAATATTACAACCATTCATATCTATCATTTTTATAATAAACCTTTTAAAGCTCACCCGTTGGTTTTGGGAGGATGTTTGGTGTTTGTAGACAAACCTACACTTTAATAAGGGATGAAGAGAGATTGGGGATGCCGGATACACCCAAGGACAATGGCTGGCCAGTCCCCAAGCAAACCGAACATACCTCACCCCTCGGCCTTCACACCCCATTCTCTCTGCTAAGAATGCTCTGCCTGCCTGATAGCTGTGTGGTTCCTTCCTCATTTCTTCAGGATTTCTCCTCCAGCCTTGTCTTTTCAGGTGCTCTTTCTACAGCCATGCCCTAAAGTAGAGAATAGATCCCACTGTGCCCCGGACTCGTCAGTCACCTCTCTCTCCCTTGCATGGCCTTTGCTCCACCACTCTGGTAATGTTACCCCAGGTTCACACGGCAGACCACTGGGTCTCACGTATCCAGATACCGGGAACTCTTAAGTGTTCGGTAACACTCCTTGGGAAGAAGAGAAGAAAGAAGAGGGAATTAAGTCAACGTGACGTTAGGAGAGCTAATGATTAAACGAGGCTGACGCTCAAAAGTATTGAAGTCACCACGCTCTTGTGAATGGGGAACGGTGGGAAGTCAGCCCCACTGCTGGAAATCAGTAGCTTCAGTGCATTGCGTCTTCCTGCTGTGTGAGAGCGTTTGGATAACTCGGGAATGATAGGCTTTCCCTCGGATCTCAGCTTATCGGGTGTAGACAGTTTGATAGTACAGACTAAACAAACAGTTCTTTTGTTTTTTGTTTTTGTTGTTGTTGTTGTTTTTCAGAGTGGTGAATTGGTTTAGGGATTCTGTACAATTACCAGTGAAGTTATTTGGCTTGTATTCATTCATAGATCTCATTGTGGTCTCATAGACAAGTATATGGGTGTCTTTTCATCCTTACCTGCATTAGCATCAGCAGCTCTTGCTTGGATTAGCCTTTCTTTGGCTACTGGGAAACTCTCCAGCGGACTCCTGATCTTTCTGACTCCAGTCATGGCCATCCATGTGAACCGGGGGTAACATTATGAGAGTGGTGAAGCAAAGGCCGTGCAAGGGAGAGGTGATATGCTGAGATCCGAGGGAAAGCCTTTCATTCCAGAGTTATCCAAATGCTCACACACATCAGGAAGATGCAATGCGTTGAAGTTACTGATTTCCAGTAGTGGGGCTGACTTCCCACCGTCCCCCATTCACAAGACCTTGGTGACTTCAATGCTTTTGAACGTCAGCCTAGTTTAATCATGGCCATGTTTTCTAGTATAGTATATTTCTCAATCATCTTATGTCCCTCCTGTCATGGCCATGGGATCAGTAATTGGGACAAGGAGCCTTGCTTACTCACGTGGAGAGGAATATAACACTTCATTGCTTCCATGTTAGCCCTCCTTCTTAGACCTGCGGTGCACAGAGCCAGAAAATACATTTCAGATGATTTCATTTTCACACGAAAGCCAAGAGCGCAGAAAGAACGACTAGGCCCCTGTTTTACTTTTATGGCCATTAAGGAAAAAAAAAAAGTATTTAAACTGAATCGAGAAGAAAGAGCCCTATAGAGACTCAGAAGCCCAGCGAGTGAGGGAGTGCGTGTGCAGGAGTTGTAGCCCAACACATTTAGTCACCAGATGTGTGGGAACTGTGCCTCAGAACTCGCGTCTGCAAGGACTGACACGCTGCCAGTGAGCCCCGAGAGCTCAGAGATGCCGGAAATAGCACAACAAGCAAATACTGTCCTATTTTTACAACCTCAAGTTTAATACAGTAAATCATCCTGGGATGTTTAACCAAGCCTGAAACGGATTACTACATAGAATAAGGACAGTATTGCAGCAACCGAGTGCAACTTAGGAAGAAGTAGTGCACTCGGACTCTGTATCAAGCTGAGAAGTTCTTTTCACTGTATTTCCTATGTCCCACAATCCCCTCTATGAATAAAATGGAATAAAATGAGCCGGGCGTGGTGGCGCACTCCTGTAATCCCAGCACTTGGGAGGCAGAGGCAGGCAGATTTCTGACTTCGAGGCCAGCCTGGTCTACAGAGTGAGTTCCAGGATAGCCAGGACTACAAAGAGAAACCCTGTCTCGAAAAAACAAACAAACAAACAAACAAACAAAAGGAATAAAATGTAGAAGAGTATGCTGGAAACTGCATCTTTTCTTGCTAAATATTAACTTTTGGAGAGCATTACACATGAGTACTGCTGATATTACATTATACATATATACATATATACACACACATGGCTCTATGTGTGTATATATTATGCACATGTCTTATTTGGGTAACCATATTGTTAGAGTTCATGGGTGAATTTTCCCTGTCTTGGGGAGGAGACTGTACCTTGTGAAGACAGGTTTAGCTCTGTGTTATCCATAAGAACCACTTTAATCATGCATGCTAGACAAATATTCTATCACTGGGCCTTGCACTGACTTCCCAAATAAATTCCTAAAAATTGAAATCACGAAAAACATTATCTAAACCTACAGCAGAACTGAGCTGTGAATCAGTTGTGTTTAACTGTTATCTCCCAAGTAAGTAGATAGAACAGGATCCATCCAAATAGCCCACTGGTCCAAAGAACACATCATAGGGAAAAATCAGAATGTATTTTGCGTTAAAGGAAGGGAAATCCCAGCATATCAGGCCAAGTGGGATAAAAGTACAGTGTTGTTGAAGGAAGCTTGTACCATTAAGTATTAACTTTAAAGAATAAGGAAGATCGTGAGCTGCAACCTACACTTCCTTCTCAAAAATTAAATAAAATAAGCATATAAACAAATCATCTGGCAGAAGGAAAAAATAATAAAAAGCATAGACAAATGAAATTATAAACCAAAAACAGTATAGAAAACCAAAGGCTAGCCTTCGGGAGTGTGGGGGGACACAAACCATCAGTCAAATGCACACCACGCTCAGCTTCGTTTGGGGCAGGAGAGGGAATCCATGGACGGCCAGGGAGGCAGCAGGGCTATGCAGATATGTGAAGGATCGTCATGTGGGCAACTTCAGGCCCTGTGGGTCCTCATTACTCATATATATCATTTGCAGCTAAAAGACTTTCTTTTTTTTTTTTTTCTCTGTACAGTGCTTTACTTTAATTTTTTTTTGATTCTTTTTTTTTTAGTTATTTTTATTTTCTATATTCTATGTTTACATTTCAAAGGCTTTCCCCTTTCCCAGTTCCCACCCACCATAGTTCCCATAGTTCTTCTCCCCCCCCCAACTATTCCCCAATCATTCCCCCTCCCCCCTCGGTTTCTTTACTAAACTGGATGCAATCTTTACATGCCCAGGGTCCTCTCCTTTCTTCTTCTTGGGAATCATTTGACTTGCTATTTGTGTCTTGAGTATTTAGTGCTTCTGGGCTCATTAATATCCACTTATCAGTGATTGCATTTCATGTGCATTCTTTTGTGATTGGGTTAGCTCACTCAGGATGATATTTTCCAGGTCTAACCATTTACCTACAAATTGCATGAATTCATTATTTTTAATTGCTGAGTAGTATTCCATTGTATAAATATACCACATTTTCTGTATCCATTCCTCCTTTGAGGGATATTTGGGCTCCTTCCAATTTCTGGCTATTATAAACAAGGCTGCTATAAACATAGTGGAGCATGTGTCTTTATTGCATGTAGGGGAATCCTCTGGGTATATGCCCAGGAGTGGTATGCCAGGGTCCTCTGGAAGTGCCATGCCCAATTTTCTGAGGAACCGCCAAACTGATTTCCAGAGTGGTTTTACCATTTTGCAATCCCACCAACAGTGGAGGAGTGTTCCTCTTTCTCCACATCCTCACCAGCACTTGTTGTCTCTTGAGTTTTTAATCTTAGCCATTCTGACTGGTGTGAGGTGGAATCGCAGGGTTGTTTTGATTTGCATTTCCCTGATGACTAATGATGTTGAACATCTCTTAAGGTGTTTCTCGGCCATCCGAATTTCTTCTGGTGAAAATTCTTTGTTTAGCTCTGTGCCCCATTTTTTGATAGGGTTATTTGGTTCTTTGCGGTCTAACTTCTTGAGTTCTTTGTATATATTGGATATTAGCCCTCTGTCGGATGTGGGGTTGGTAAAGATCTTTTCCCACTTTGTTGGTTGCCGTTTTGTCCTTCAGACAGTGTCCTTTGCTTTGCAGAAACTTTGTAATTTTATGAGGTCCCATTTGTCGATTCTTGATCTTAGTGCGTACGCTATTGGTGTTCTGTTCAGGAACTTTTCCCCTGTGCCCAAGTCCTCCAGGGTCTTCCCAAGTTTCTTTTCTAATAGTTTCAGTGTGTCTGGTTTTATGTGGAGGTCCTTGATCCACTTGGAGTTGATCTTAGAGCAAAGAGATAAGAGTGGGTCAATTCGCATTCTTCTGCATGTTGACCTCCAGTTGAACCAGCACCATTTGTTGAAAAGGCTATCTTTATTCCATCGGATGGTTGTGGCTCCTTTATCAAAGATCAAGTGACCATAAGTCTGTGGGTTAATTTCAGGGTCTTCAATCCTGTTCATTGATCTGTTTGCCTGTTGCTATACCAATACCATGCAGTTTTTAACACAATTGCTCTGTAGTACTGCTTGAAGTCAGGGATATTGATTCCCCCAGAAGTCCTTTTATTGTTGAGAATAGTTTTAGCTATCCTGGGTTTTTTGTTGCTCCAGATGAATTTGAGAATTGCTCTTTCTAGATCTATGAAGAATTGAGTTGGGATTTTGATGGGGATTGCATTGAATCTGTATATTGCTTTTGGCAAGATGGCCATTTTTACTATATTGATCCTGCCAATCCAGGAGCAAGAAATATTTTTCCATCTTCTGAGGTCTTCTTCGATTTCTTTCTTCAAGGACTTGAAGTTCCTGTTGTTTGGTTAGAGTTACGCCAAGATACTTTATGTTGTTTGTGGCTATTGTGAAGGGTGTTATTTCCCTAATTTCTTTCTCAGCCTGCTTGTCCTTTGAGTACAAGAAGGCCACTGACTTGCTTGAGTTAATTTTATAACCTGCCACTTTGCTGAAGTTGTTTATCAGCTGTAGAAGTTCTCTGGTGGAGTTTTTTGGGTCGCTTAAACTATCATATCGTCTGCAAATAATGATAGTTTCACTTCTTCCTTTCCAATTTGTATCCCTTTGACTTCCTTATGTTGTCTAATTGCTCTTGCTAGAACTTTAAGTACTATATTGAAAAGATATGGAGAGAGAGGGCAGCCTTGTCTAGTCCCTGATTTTAGTGGGAATGCTTCAAGTTTCTCTCCATTTATTTTGATGTTGGCTACTGGTTTGCTGTAGATTGCTTTTACTATGTTTAGGTATGGGCCTTGAATTCCTGCTCTTTCCAAGACTTTTAGCATGAAAGGATGCTGAATTTTGTCGAATGCTTTTTCAGCATCTAATGAGATGACCATGTGGTTTTTTTCTTTCAGTTTGTTTATGTAGTGGATTACATTGATGGATTTCCATATATTGAACCATCCCTGCATCCCTGGGATGAAGCCTACTTGATCATGGTGGATGATCGTTTTGATGTGCTCTTGGATTCGGTTAGCAAGAATTTTATTTAGTATTTTTGCATCTATATTCATCAGAGAAATTGGCCTGAAGTTCTCTTTCTTTGTTGGATCTTTTTGTGGTTTAGGTATTAGCGTAATTGTGGCTTCGAAGAATGAGTTAGGCAGTGTCCCTTCTGTCTCTATTTTGTGGAATAGTTTGGAGAGTATTGGTGTTAAGTCTTCTTTGAAGGTCTGGTAGAATTCTGCACTAAAACCATCTGGTCCCGTACTTTTTTTGGTTGGGAGGCTTTCTATAACCCCTTCTATTTCTTTAGGGGTTATGGGACTATTTAGCTGGTCTACTTGATGCTGATTTAATTTTGGTATTTGATATCTGTCTAGGAAATGGTCCATTTCCTCCAGATTCTCCAGTTGTTTTGAGTATAGACCTTTGTAGTAGGATCTGATGATCTTTTGAATTTCCTCAGTTTCTGTTGGTATGTCTCCCTTTTCATTTCTAATTTTGTTAATTTGTATACTGTCTCTGTGTCCTTTGGTTAGTCTGGCTAAGGGTTTATCTATCTTGTTGATTTTCTCAAAGAACCAGCTCCTGGTCTTGTTGATTCTTTGTATGGTTCTCTTTGTTTCTATTTGATTGATTTCAGCCCTGAGTTTGATGATTTCTTGTCTTCTACTCCTCCTGGGTGAATTAACTTGTTTTTCTTCCAGGGCTTTAAGGTGTGCCATTAAGCTGCTAGTGTATGCTCTCTCCAGTTTCTTTTTGGATGCACTTAGAGCTATGAGTTTTCCTCTTAGCACTGCTTTCATTGTGTCCCATAGATTTGGGTAGGTTGTACCTTCATTTTCATTGAATTCTAAAAAGTCTTTGATTTCTTTTTTTATTTCTTCCTTGACCAAGGTGTCATTGAGTAGAGTATTGTTCAGTTTCCATGTGTATGTGGGCTTTCTGTTGTTTTTGTTGCTATTGAAGACCACTCTTACTCCATGGTGATCTGATAAGAGGCATGGGATTAGCTCGATCTTCTTGTATTTGTTGACATCTGTCTTGTGACCGATTATATGGTCTATTTTGGAGAAGGTACCATGCGGTGCTGAGAAAAAGGTATATTCTTTAGCTTTAGGATGAAATGTTCTATATATATCTGTTAAATCCAATTGGTCCAGAGTTTCAATTAGTTTCACTGTGTCCCTGTTTAGTTTCTGCTTTCCTGATCGGTCCATTGAGGAGAGTGGGGTGTTGAAGTCACCCACAATTATTGTGTTAGGTGTAATGTGTGCTTTAAGCTTTAGTAAGGTTTCTTTTACGAAGGAGGGTGCCCTTGCATTTGGAGCATAGATGTTCAGTATTGAGAGCTCTTCCTGGTGGATTTTCCCTTTGGCCAGCAAGAAGTGACCTTCTGAGTCTCTTTGGATGATTTTAGGTTGAAAGTCAATTTTATCTGATATTAGAATGGCTACTCCAGCTTGTTTCCTGAGACCATTTGCTTGTAAAATTGTCCTCCAGCCTTTTACTCTAAGGTAGTGTTTGTCTTTAACACTGAGATGTTTTTCCTGTATGCAGCAAAATGTAGGGTCCTGTTTCCGTATCCAGTCTGTTAATCTATGTCTTTTTATTGGGGAATTGAGTCCATTGACGTTAAGAGATATTAAGGAATAGTAATTATTACCTCCAGACATTTTTGAAATTATATTTATTTATCTTATTTATTTTTTATATTCGAGAGGTTATCTTCTTTTGGGTTTGATGAGAGGAGGTTTCTATCTTGCTTCTTCCCGGGTGTAGTTTCCGTCCTTGTCTTGGTGTTTTCCCCCTATTATCCTTTGTAGGGCTGGATTTGTGGAGAGATATCTTGCAAATTTGGTTTTGTCATGGAATACCTTGATGTCTCCATCAATGGCAATTGAGAGTTTTGCTGGGTAAAGTAGTTTTGGCTGAAGTTTGTGTTCTCTTAGAGTTTGCATGATATCTGCCCAGGATCTTCTAGCTTTCATGGTCTCAGGTGAGAAGTCTGGTGTTATTCTGATAGGTTTTCCTTTATATGTTACTTGGCCTTTTTCTCTTGCTGCCTTTAGTATTCTTTCTTTGTTTATTACATTTGGAGTTTTGATTATTATGTGACGGGATGTATTTCTGTTCTGGTCCAGTCTGTTTGGGGTTCTATAGGCTTCTTGTATATTCATGGGCATCTCTCTCCTTAGGTTGGGGAAGTTTTCTTCCATAATTTTATAGAAGATATTAGCTGGCCCTTTAACTTGTAAATCTTCACTCTCGTCTATACCTATAATCCTTAGGTTTGGTCTTCTCATAGTGTCTTGGATTTCCTGGATGTTTTGGGTTACCACCTTTTTGCATTTAGTATTTTCTTTGACTGTTGAATCAATGGTTCCTATGGTATCTTCGGCTTCTGAGATTCTGTCTTCTATCTCTTGTATTCTATTGTTGATACTTGCGTCTATGGCCCCTGATTTCTTCCCCAGGTTTTCTATCTCCAATGTTGTCTCCCTCTGTGATTTCTTAGTTGTTTCTACTTCTGTTTTTAGTATCTGGATGGATGTGCTCAGATCTTTCGCTTGCTTGATTGTGTTTTCATGGATTTCTTTAATAGATTTTTGTGCTTCCTCTTTCATAGCTTCTACTTGTTGGCCCACGTTCTTCTGTAGTTCTTTAAGTGACTTTTGTCTTTCTTCCTTATTGTCTTCTTCTCTTTGATCCATCTTCTCCTGCATTTCTTGAAGTGATTTTTGTATTTGCCTCGTAAAGGCTTCTAACTTTTGATCCATTTTCTCCTCTATTTCTTTACGAGATTTTTCTATGTGTTCAGCTACCAGCATCCTGACCAGTGATTTTATATCCAAGTCTTGTTTTTCTGGTGTTTTAGGGTATCCAGGGATTCCTGTTGTTGGAGAACTGGGTTCAGATGCTGTCATGTTGCCTTGATTTTTGTTAGTAACGTTCCTTCGTTTTCCTTTTGCCATCTGGTTATTTCTGGTTTTAGTTGGCCTTGTTGTCAGTGGCTGGTGTTTGAATCTCCTGTGAGGCTGGGCTCACCTGTTGTTTCTCTATTGGTGAATATGTGTGACTGCTGCTTTAAGGGATCATAAGCTGGCTGCCACCCATGCGATTGTAGCCCCTGTTGGAGTCTGTCTACCTGGGCTTCTCCAGCTGTGTCCTGGTTGCAAGGAATTCCGAGAGCCTAGCAGATCCCCCGTGAGGGTAGCCCTGGAAGGGGTGTTTACCTGGGCCTTTCCAGCTGTGTCCTGGTTGCAATATGGAGGCCCGCCGCTACACCGCTGGTCTAGGGGCTGGCGAGCTGGTTGCAGAACGCAGCTTAGGTGCTCACCCGAGGGCGGGGATGTCCCACAGAGCCTGGGCCTTTCCAGCTGTGTCCTGGTTGTGATATGGAGGCCCGCCGCTACACCGCTGGTCTAGGGGCCGGCGAGCTGGTTGCAGAACGCAGCCTAGGTGCTCACCAGAGGGCGGGGATGTCCCACAGAGCCTGGGCCTTTCCAGCTGTGTCCTGGTTGCAATATGGAGGCCCGCTGCTACACCGCTGGTCCAGGGGCCGGCGAGCTGGTTGCAGAAGCAGCCTTGGTGCTCACCAGAGGGCTCGGGGATGTCCCACAGAGCCTAGGCGGGACTCCGCCTGCTTGGCTCCGAGACCCTAGCAGATACCCCCGTGAGTGTAGCCCTGGAAGGGGTGTTTACCTGGGCCTTTCCAGCTGTGTCCTGGTTGCAATATGGAGGCCCGCCGCTACACCGCTGGTCTAGGGGCCGGCGAGCTGGTTGCAGAACGCAGCTTAGGTGCTCACCCGAGGGCGGGGATGTCCCACAGAGCCTGGGCCTTTCCAGCTGTGTCCTGGTTGCAATATGGAGGCCCACCGCTACACCGCTGGTCCAGGGGGCGGCGAGCTGGTTGCAGAACGCAGCCTTGGTGCTCACCAGAGGGCTCGGGGATGTCCCACAGAGCCTAGGCGGGACTCCGCCTGCTTGGCTCCGAGACCCTAGCAGATACCCCCGTGAGTGTAGCCCTGGAAGGGGTGTTTACCTGGGCCTTTCCAGCTGTGTCCTGGTTGCAATATGGAGGCCCGCCGCTACACCGCTGGTCTAGGGGCCGGCGAGCTGGTTGCAGAACGCAGCTTAGGTGCTCACCCGAGGGCGGGGATGTCCCACAGAGCCTGGGCCTTTCCAGCTGTGTCCTGGTTGCAATATGGAGGCCCACCGCTACACCGCTGGTCCAGGGGGCGGCGAGCTGGTTGCAGAACGCAGCCTTGGTGCTCACCAGAGGGCTCGGGGATGTCCCACAGAGCCTAGGCGGGACTCCGCCTGCTTGGCTCCGAGACCCTAGCAGATACCCCCGTGAGTGTAGCCCTGGAAGGGGTGTTTACCTGGGCCTTTCCAGCTGTGTCCTGGTTGCAATATCGCAGCTAAAAGACTTTCCACCAACATATTTCCAGTCATTGTATGGGAGACATGACAAGGGAAAAGGGGTAAACACTGTTTTCTGTTTTGGCTTGTTTGTTGTTGTTGTTGTTGTTTATTTTTTGTTTGTTTGGTTTTTGGTGGTTTTGGAGACAGACTTTTGCTGTGTCACAGGCCAGCCTACGGTTTCTGATTCTCCTGCCTCCATGAAGACAAACGAACGAAAACCAGAAAGGGCCATTTGAAGAGCCATCATACAGAAGTGTGTCTTATAGACATGGATGATAAATTGATTATTAAAGTATTTAGGTCTCGGCACTCGAGGCTGAGGCAGGAATATTAGAAGTTGGAGGGTAGCCTGAGCTACACAAAGAAACCTTGTCTTTTAAAAAACTAAAGGAAAAGAAATGAGCACGGGGTTTCAGGGGGCATAACATTGAGGAAATGCTCTACAGTTGACTGAGAGGTGCTTATTTCAAGTCTGGGAATACAGTGAAAGTCACTGAATTTTACACTTTAAGTGGTGACCTGTATGGCATGTGGATTATTTCTCGATAAAGCTATAAAAAGAACGACCAATGAGTAAATCCCAACAGCATCTAAAGTAAAAGTAATATATACAGCTTGACAGAGTGTGGTTTCTAAGGAGTGAGGTCACTTTAAAGTCAATCAATTTAATCAGCTCTCTGAGGAGACCAAAAGCAACAAATCAAATAGTTGGTACAACAGAGACAGGAAAATCACTTGATACAATCCAGGTCTGTTCCTGGCCAAAAAAAAAAAAAAAAACCTCAGCAAACCAAGGATAGAGAAATGCATGCTCAGTATGATAATGATAATGTTAGTTACGTCTAACAAGCTTAGCTACCAAAGACTGCTTCCTTATATATCTCATGACTGAGATAGATGCTTGCTCCTGTCAGGTTCCATTCAACATTACCATATTAATGTGAAAATATGTTTCCATAGCCCTTGCCCCCCCCAAAACGAGCCTTGGGGGTAGGGGGTAAGAAGGCACAGAGTCAAAGACTCAGACTCTGGGAGCCCAGTGAGAGCAGATGCAGCCTTGTTTATTATAATATGAGGAATGCCTTTATACCCCCTACCCATGTCCCCTTGGCTCGTCACTGCCTGTCCTGTGCAGCTGGCTCCAGCTATTTGGCTGCCGTGGTCACATGTTCTGCGTTTTGTTCATCTCCAGTTTTCAGACAGATTCCAGGGAGGGGGGTTAGTGAATGCGGAAGCACCTTCTGCGCATGCGTGGGCCATTGCCGGTACTATGTAGAACATGCTGACTCACTTCTCTTACAAAAATAGTAAAAAAAAAAAAAATAAACAATAGTCATAAATACGAAGGATGAACTTTGTCTTTACTTTCAAGCAGCATTGTACAGATGGGATGCTGTGGAGATGTTGATAGTCAATTTGAAGGGACCGGTAATAAACTTTTAAAACCAGTGGTTGAATTTAACAGTATCACAAGAAATAAGATAACATTATAAAATTCAATGATGTTTCTAGTTATAATTGCCCATGAAAGTTTTAGAAATTACAACACCATCAAAACAGAGAATTAAAGATCTGGAAGGATGGCTCAGTGGTTAGCAGAACTTGCTCTTCCTAGGGTACAATGCCCAGCACTCACACAATGACTAACATCCTCTGTACCCCAGTGGAATGTGTTACCCTCTTCTGCCCTCACTGTGGATTCCTGGCTGGCCTGGAACTCATTGTGTGTAGATCAGGCTGTCCTCAAATTTGCAGGGATCCATCTGCCTCCCCTCTGGAATGCTGGGATTATAGGACTATGCTGCCACGCCTGGCTTCAACAATCGATTAAGGTGTAATTGTGTGTAGGAGCATGATGTTTGTGTGGGCCTGAATGTCATGGCACATGTGTGGAGGTCAAGGTCAACCTCAGGATGCCTGTTCTACATGGGTTCTGAGGACTGACCTGGGATCACAAAGTTGTACACCAAGTACCTTTATCTGCTCAAAAGATTTACACAAAAGAGTTTTGTGTAGACATCTACAAGGTTTGTATAGAAGGCCCAGAAATCACCGAAATAATTGTGAAAAGACTTTAAAGAGTCAGGTCTGGCATGTACCTCAACAGTAGAGCATATGGCTAGCATGTCAAGTCATAGATTCAGTCTTCAGTGCACACACAGCCCAGAAGAACAAAACATCTTAACAGACTTGAGAGGAATCACCATGGTGTGGTGTTGTATAAGAGTGTTCATGCCCATAAATAAAAGAGATGGAGTAGAAAACCCAGACGTGAACCTGCATGTATATAACTTACTGACTTTGCTGTAGATACCAGGTACAGTGGATGCTTGGATCTCTTTTTAAAAATAAAAGATGCTGTAACAGTTATCTGGTCCACATACAAAATAGACCTGCACCCCGATCTCATACCATATATAACAAATGAACTTGAAATGGCTATGAATATGAATATGATTTTTAAAGAAATATTAAATTTCTGGAAGACAAAGGGTAAGGGAAATTTCTGTTGCCTTGAGCTAGGAAAGGGATTGTTAAGGCACAAAAGAGCACAAACCACAAAAGAAAACCTGGTAAATTGGACTTCATCAAAAGGGAAGCCTTTTCTTTTCAAAAGACACTATTAAGAAAATGAAAGGCAATTTCAGTCTTGAAAATATTTCCAAAGTTATATCTGATAATGATTCGTATTCAGAACAAATGAGGAACTCTTATTACTTACTAATCAGATGACAGGCCCGATTTTTAAAACTAGGCAAAAGCTCCGAATAGACACGTTACTAAAATTATATACGACATGTAAAAATGAAAAGTTCAGCATCATTAGTCATCAGAGAAAAGCAAATTAAAGTCACAATAACTGTGACTACCTCCCCATTACAAAAAAAAAAATCAGAGATTGTAATAATCAAAAATAGGCTGGAGAGATGACGCACTGACTACTTTTCAGAAGGTCCTGAGTTCAAATCTCAGCAACTACATGGTGGCTTGCACCATCTGTAATGAGATCTGACGGCCTCTTCTGAAGACAGCTACAGTGTACTTACATATAATAATAAATAAATCTTTTAAAAAATTTGAAAGGGATCTTTATCATGAAGCTAGTTAGAATGTCTCATGAGAATTTCTAGAAAGCAACTGTGATCAACCGAGGTCAGTGCCAGCCACGTCCAGGTAACAGAGGGCCGTCTTGAATTCACTAAGGCAATGGAGGGAGCTGATCAGAAAAGTCTTTCTTATTGTCTTCCTGCTTCCCATGTCTTCTTCTGGTCTCTAAAAAGTTGTGTGTGTGTGTGTGTGTGTGTGTGTGTGTGTGTGTGTGTTTATGCATGCACACATGCATGCAGCATTGGGTGTTGCATATGTGTAGCATACGGAGTAATGTACCTGAGTGTGCAGGTGTGGGCATTATGTGCATGCATGTAGAAGCCAAAGAAATCGGGTGTCTTCCTCTGTGTCCCACACCTTGCTACCTGGAGTCTAAGCATCTGTCGCTGACCCCGAAGCTCTGACTAAGCTTGACTGTCCTGCCATGCACACTAATGCTGGGTTACAAGCACATAGAGCTATGGTTTGGGTATTGGGGACTGAAACTCAGGTCCTCATGATTGCAAAGCAAACATTCTCAGCTACTAAGCCATCTCCTCGCTGTGCCTCCCTTTCCTGTTTTTCTTCTCAGACCAAGTCTCAGCACATAACCAAAACCTCAAATGTCAAGACTCTCTGCCTTTAGAGCTTTTGCTGTTAAAAGACGAATTGACACTAATTTTCTCTCGTATCAAGTTCAGAAATCCTAAGAAAGGGATCTGGTTCCTCCAGCTGCAGTCGCCATTGTATAGAATGATGGATTTAACTGGGTCTAAAATGCTATGATGATCAGTATGAACCATCAGCCAGACAGAATATAGAAGCACCGAGAGCTGGGCCAGTGGGCATGCCTGGGAGGGGTTATTTTAGTTATGTTACTTAATATGGGAAGACCTGTCTTTAGTTGTGGGTTGAACCATTACTTGACCTGGGATCCTCCATCTTATAAAATGGAGAAAGCAGACTGGGTGCCAGTATTTATTCATCTCGTTTCCTGATTATGGGTGTGCAGTTACTAGCTGTGTCCAGTACCTGCTGCCTTAAGCCCCTGTCTGCCATAGACTATATCTTGAATCAGAAGTGAAATACACTGTTTCTTTCTTAATGGCTTTTGTTTGGTTTTTTTATAACAGCAACAGGAAAAGAAACTAAGACAGAAATTGCAACTGAGAAGTGGGGCCTTGCTATGTTTAACCTGACCGTGTATGTGGTTCTTAGACCTGAAAGTGTTTTATGGCTAGAATAAAAGAGTTTACAGCTTCAGTAAACAGAGCTTAATAGACCATTCTGCTAGGAGCTTAAAAGACAAGACTGTGATAGAACCACAGACCTTAGAGGGGTTTGGAGGGAAACAGGGACTCTATCAGGAATTGGGATGGGGACCCTTTGTATGGCATTTGGGGCAAAAATCTGCATTCATTCTGCCTGGGTTATAATCTGCATGAAGTTGGATTTAAGACAATGGGTCAATTTGTTTGGAGGATGAGTGGTTAGACGTAGTTTCTCAGGAGTATGAGTGCTGGTTGAAAGGCAGCTATAGCTGCTGAAGAGATCAGCACTACCAAAGAGAAACCCCGCCTTCTGTACTGGGCAACGAGAAAGAGACTTCTGAGGACAAGGTACCCCATCCCCTGATCAAAGGGCCCAACCTGCAAAGATGTTCATTTGTACGGAAAGAGAAAGACTGAGCTGAGAATGGAGTAGTAGTGGGGGAGGGAGGTCTCATCTACACAGACACACACACACACACGCACACGCACACGCACACGCACACGCACACGCACATGCACGCGCGCACACACGTGCTGATAATACCTGGGGAAAGGAGTGTATCCCAAGCTGACTGCAGAACTTAGAATCTTTATCTGGCACTGGCTTTAAAGGCATAAAGGACAGAAGACTGCAGACATGGTATAGAGTCACTCAGGCCAGGCAGTGTGTGGCAGGGCCAGAGTCCCCGCAAGGACGCCCTGAGTGGTCATTGTGTGAAGGTGTGAAGGGGTGACAAACGTTGAAATGAAGACTCTGGGATCTCGCAATTGCTTGGACCGCGGGGCATCTGCAGAAGATAGCTGTAGGCGCAGGCTGGAGCTTTAAGGCTGCAGTTTTTCTTCACCCATGCGCGCTCTCCTCAAGGCCTCATTTGTCTCCTGACTGTCTCTTGGGTCAGCACAGGCTTTTCTATATCCAGAGCGTCAATACCCTGTCTAAAAGCACTGCCATCATTCCTTTGACTTTCCGTCTCTCCGTTTGCACCTTCATCTCTCTCCTCCTGCCTGTCTGCACCCCGCAAGCAAGTGATCTTTCCACACTGAAAGTAAGAGTCCTGTCTCCTTGCCTGAAAGCCCCCAAGGTTTTTCTACTGTGCCTAGGTCAAAACTAGCATAAAAGTCTGTCCTCCAGGATATGATCTGACGTTTTGCTTCATCTCATAGCACCTTTCTACACGTTCTCAGCAGCATAGCGATGCTAGTCCACTATCGATCGATTCTAGGGCGTGCCCTGTTGCCTCTTTCTTTGGGCCTTCCATCCTCCCTTCTGGCAGCTAGACTACTTTTGGAAGATAGCCATGCTCAGTCCCTTTAGTGTAGCTTGACCACCGTTGACTTCCTGCACGTCAAACGCTTTGATAAGTCATTGCTGGAGGAAGGTTTGGACTTTCTTCCGAACCCCTCCCCTAATCTGTCTTTAGGCATCCGCTAATTAAAAAACAAAACAAAAAAAAATCCCCACTCAAAAATAAAAAAAAATCCCCACTTAACTTCTCTTTGTGCCTATCACTACCAACACCTGAGAGAGATGGTGGCGCTCTTAAATATCTGCCTAAAGAATAGATGTGTGTGTGTGTGTGTGTGTGTGTGTGTGTGTGTGTCAGAGTTACCACCTGAAAAAAAAAAGAATCTAAAAGTCAGAGTGGATTTTTTTTTCTTTTGTGCTTAAAGGAAATTAAACACTTAGGAAACAACAAAGGTGTGCTCCGATTCTCCGATTACTTGGTTGTGGAGTAATACCTTCCCCCCTGGGTAGCAAGGCCAGTGTGAACTAAAGAAGAATCCCTTTGCCTTTACCCTGGCTAGTTGGGGGCAGGGGGGGGGGACTAAGAGGTCCAGTTTCACAGCAGGAGGAATGAACACAGAGCCAAGCCTTGTAGTTTGGGTGGTGGAGAGGTGGCCAGTTTCTCAGGTAAATTGAGTTTCTGTGGCCTGCGGAATACAAGACCCAGACTAAAGAGGGTCTAATGTGCACGGTCACTTCCTAAAGTTTGGGAAAGAAGAAGAGGAAGGGGGGAGCTGCAGAAACAAAATGAAGAAATAAACAAAGGGTGCATTTATTTGAGTAAAATCATTTTAAAGGGCCTTGAAAATGGCAGGGGCTCCTCGAGGTGTTTGCGGAAAGGGGATGGAGAGGAGACATTGTCCCTCGAGTGCATTTGGAAGCATGTGAAGTTGCCCCGCAGTGGCGGTCTGTGTCCCTTCGAGTTTTGTCCTTGGCTGGACTGAGTGTGTTTGAGAGAGCAGACCTGGGACACAAACTATGAAACAATTTGTTCTGGATTCCAAATGCCCAAACGGTGTAACCCCCTCCTTGTATGGCACAGAGAGGACACAGCATTTGGGAGCTCAGCAGCGAGTTAAGTGGTTTAATCATCGTCGTCGTCAGCACGCAAAGCATATGGCCTTGCAGACTCGACTGGGTCACGATTGCTCCATTTCTAAAATTACCCTTCAAAGTCCCAACAAAATCCTCTAAGGAGTGTCTCACACTGTCGGCGCTCCTAGGGTTTAATATTCTGAGTGAAGGACACAATCTCTCACTTCCTAGAGTGCCTATGAGTAAGTGAACCTATAAAGGGGAAAAAAAATATCAAAATTTGTACCCAAGGCGGGGGGAATCTCATTTGCATCTTGTTAGAAAAATCTGAACTTTCATATAAGTAAGGCATTCTTTTACATACCTTAGATTTGCGCTGGCATTGGCTCTTCCCAGAAGCCGTCAGTGCCTGTTTTTTTTTTTTTGTTTTGTTTTTTATTGTTTACCTCAATAATCTGTTGTTATAATCAGGCCATGAAATAAAACCATCATAGCATTCAAGGGCTTACAACAATAAGCATCTTTTTATTGCTTACCAGTCTGTTGTTAAACAGGGTGTTTCTGGTGTGGTTGCTTCTTACACAGTGCTTGGTAGTCAGACACAGGGCAGGGCAGGTTCCCTTAATAATGGCTGAGCTCTCCTCCTCAGTCTGTCGTGTCAGGTGCCTCACACCCTCCTCAGGCTGGCCAATCTGAGATAGAGGGGGAAGGTGGACACAGGCTGACGGTCCCTTTTTTCAGGCTTCCAGTCTTCTTATGTCTGGTAGCCTCTCATTGGCCAACACCAAGTCACGTGGTCAAGCCTGATTTCAGACATAGGGGAGATACAGAGCCACAGGGCAAAGTATAAGAGAATGTAGGAAAGACAATCCTTGGGACTACAATGACACCACCTCCCAGCAGTAATAATGCCATCGCTTGCCGGTGACACCCTACCCAGCAGCGTCTCATCGTCCCGTGTCTATGCTCTCAGGACTCACTCTCCTCTCACTGTGACGTAATGGCCAATTTCTCTCAGCTCCTTAGACGCTTAGCATGCTTATAACAACGCGTGCCCTTTCATAAGCGTTTAGTGACTGTGCATTAGCTGTGTTAGTACTTCGCAGATAACTCTGCCATACATAACATAGTACTGGACTCATACGTGCTCTATAAACTTGTATTGAATGAGTGCATGCTCAAAGGCTGAGGGCAGATCTTTTTCGGAGCCCTGGTTAAAAAGGCCCTTCTGGGAGAGCATGCTGACCCTTGGTGATCTACAACAAAAGTCTCAGCTGCTAAAATTCTGTCCATCTGGATTTCCTTCTCTTTCCTTGGCCCCCAGCAGCCTCTGGTCTCTCTTCAATCTCCTTTCCCTTCTCAGCGAAAGGCAGAACATTAATGATATTTCACTCACTTTAAACTTCTTATAGTTAGAGCTCCCAGGGGGTGAATGTTAGTCTTCATTCTGCAATAATGAATAATCCATCTCCAGGGTGTTTGTGCTCACAGTGTGGTCAGGCTGAGGGGAGCTAGTAACTACTGTCCACTGGTCTCTCCAGCACTGTAGATAGGGAATGGAGAAGAGTCCTTAGGAAATGTGTGTGGGCTGTACACACTACTCATGCATCCTCTATTCTTGTAGGTATTAATTCTACTGGTGTGTTAAACCTCATCATTTTCCAGTTGCCTACAATCCCATAGTGAAGCTTGTATTTCTGTGTAGAATCCAATTTTGAGCTTCTAGATTTTCCAGGCAGTAGGGGAAAGTGCCCCCAAGGAGCACAGTAGCATGGTTACTAAGTCAAAGAGACAGCCCTACCCTAAGTCGGTTCTCCTCTTCTACTATGTGGAGTCCAGGGATTGAACTCAGGTCATCAGACTTGGTAGCGTCTGTCCTTATCCACTGAGCCATCTGACCAGTCCCCAAAATCACTACTTATAAAGCTATTTTAAAGACTTTAGTTGTGGACATTTTAAAATGGCATGGGAAGCATCCCATCAACAAATATGTATTTAGTATGTGCCTTGTACCAGGCCGCTCTACGCTGCCTGGTATATAATGATGAAAAAGCATATAATACCTCAGCCTGACTAGTAATTCTCATCTGCCTAGTTTCTATGATGCAAGAGGGTTTTAAAATAATGTTTGAAATTATCAAGTAGAACACATTGAGTGTGTATAGATGTTTATACATTAAAAAAAAAAAAACCTCAATAAAATGTCCTTTTTTTTTTTTTTTTAAAGTGTCTTGCTTTCCCCATCCAAAATATTATATAGTGGCACCTTGGATTAGAAGAAGGGGAACTTTGGACTTCCTTTTTAAAAATATGTGTGTGTGCATGTGTGAATGGTATGTGTGTATGTATGTATGTATGTATGTAGTATGTATGTAGTATGTATTTGACAGCATCTCTCGTGTAACTGAGGCTGGCTCCAATTTCACTTTGTAGACAAAGGTGATCTAAAACTTCTGATCCTTCTGCCTGCACCTCCAGATTGCTAGAATCCTGGGGGAGCCACTACCGCCGGCTTCTGGTGTGCTGGGAATGGAATTCCGGGCCTCATGAGTGCTATTCAAGCACTTTGCTGACGCAGCTATGTCCCTAGCCCTCTAAATTTGAAAACTCTGCTGTCTCACGACATAAGCTATAGAGTTAACATGTGCAGAACTTTCCTGGCCATCACTCCTTCCATGAATTACAGTGTGGTTCACGGGTGGCTGGAGTTTAGCTGGTATTCATCACTCAGTAATAAAAATTGAAAATTTATCAGTAGGAATGTTTTAGGCAGTGGAAAAATTCTTTGATATAAACCCTCAGTTGGCTCCTGAAACAGTAGAATTATGTTAATCGAGAGAGAGAAAAAAAAGAAACCTCAAGAAAATATAGAAATCAGTAAATAGGATTGTGTCAATGATTGTTTATCCATTTTAGCAAATGTTACACAAGATGTTAATGCTAAGAAAATGAGGACTGTGTGGGGACTTCGCTCCAGAGACTGGAAAACTCTGGAACAAAGTATCTTCTTCAGGATGGGTGTGTCTCCAACCTCCACTGTGACCAGCTTGTAATTGCCCGGAGGAGACAGAGTTATTAATCTCATTCTGCAAAACATATAATTTATATAGTAAGTCTGTTACAAAAGTATAATCATCACAGTTCTTGTCTAAGTCTTTTGGAAGGCAAGAATAGACGTCAGATCTGCTCATTCGTCTGGACCATTTAGTGATGTTTTCTTAAATGAGACAGAGAATCCCTTCACCCGTCTTTCCTCACCTGCAAATTTTAACATCACGGAGGTTTGGGTGTCTCAGAGATTTGCCTTCCCTTTTGTAGGTACAGACTCAAGTCCGCCTTGCGAAAAAAAACTTTGACAAGTTGAAGATGGATGTGTGTCAAAAGGTGGATCTTCTTGGAGCAAGCAGATGTAACCTCTTATCTCACATGCTAGCGACATACCAGGTAACAAAGTGGTATTTGTCTTCATGAACAAAGACGAGCCAGAGGCTTGGACAGTGGGGAATTTTGTGTTTGAATGGGAAGTATGCCCTGGGTGTCGTGGATTCTGAATGCATCCTCCTTTCTGCCTTTTAAGGCCCTGCAGTTTAATCAGCAGTACAGTCACGACTATGTGCCATACACATGGTGGAGTTTTCTATTTCCCTGCATTTGTTTTGTGGGTCCTTTCTGCCCCGAATGCCTTCCTTTGTCTGTGTCTTTCCAGATCCTGATCTAGACCCTCTTAGCACAATACCCTACATGTCTCAGGATGTGATGCTTATTCAGGACAGGGTAGCCCTGTGTCTATCCTCCTGCTGTTGACACCAACTGAGTGTGAAAAACCTGAGTGTGAAAAAGATGCTAGGACTTGTTGGGAATGTGCAAGTGACTCTAGCCCAGCTCCTTGAACTCAAAGAGTTCGAAGTTTAGGAAGAAAACTGGAGGCAGTAAATTTTTACTCTATCTCCCAAACCTCTAGAAAAGGTGTTCTGTTCTACACAGAAAAATATTTTTAAGAATGCCAATGAGGAGACCATGATGGCGCGAGCCCTTTGATCCTAGTACTCAGGAGGCAGACGGAGGTGGGTCTCTGAGTTCAATACTAGTCGGGTGTACAAAGCAAGTTCCAGGTTATTCAGGACCACAGCATGAGACTCTGTGTCACTATCCCTACCACCCTCAAAAAAATATTGCCAGTGACATTTTAGAGAAATCAAATCATTATAAAGTGAGGTGAATGAATAGCCCTGGGTCTGGGAGCATGGAGTAAATGGGTAAAGGAGGTGAGGGGCCCAGGTGGCGGGTACAACCTAAGCACCGGGGGAAGTCTAGTTGGATGACGTGACAAGGTCGAAAACCATAGGCAGAAAGGGAGGTACGGACATGAGGCCAAGTCAGTGTTGAGATAACCTGGGAAGCTGTAGGTCACTTCTCTGGGAACCCGGGTCAGAAGTGGTCATTCAAGACATTGATGACTTTACCATCTTTCTTTACAGACCACTCTGCTCCACTTTTGGGAGAAAACTTCTCACACCATGGCAGCCATCCACGAGAGCTTCAAAGGCTATCAACCATATGAATTCACAACGTTAAAGGTATGAAAGCCAGAGAGTCACCAGGAAACGTCGTGAAAAGCCGGTTTTGTGTTTATTTAGCCCAAACCCATGGCAGGATCACTACTCCCAGACTCCTGTCAGAGAGAACTATGTCTCTGACCCAGCCTTTCCCTATAGATCGTGATAATCCATATTTATCTGACAATGTTGAAGACAAGATCGCTCAAGAACAAGTAACTAATTACTCTTTGTTTAGTTTAGTTTTATTTTGTTTTTCCATTATCTGGGATGGATGGAATTCAGGCCTTTAAATATGCTAGACAGTCTACCACTGATTTACATTCCTACTTTTAATTATTAATTTTGATTATGCAGATCTGAGATCTGTTTCTTTCCTCCTTTATTTCTGAAAAATTATATATATATTCTGAAGGCACCTCCGACATAAGATTGGAATTTTCCATAGGGCTATAGTAACATTTTCTAATGGAAAGAGCTACATTAAACTCAAGGATCCTTGACTCAAGGGGGGGGGTCTGTGTACAGTATCTGATTCTCAGCATTGAATTGAAGCTGATGTGGGACTTGTCTGCCCTGATGGCTACCAGAGATGAATGCACATCAAGATAAGAAAGTGTCATTCCAGAAGGACTTTAGGAATGATTGGAGAGAACAGTGGGTACCTTGTTGTTGGGGTGTGCCTTCTAAAGAAGGACGCCTAGCCATAGAATGGGTCCTCACAGTCCCCACCTTGCTCAGTTGTTGGTGTTCACTGACACACCGTGTGGTGACTGCACCCTGGATATCCACCGTTTTGCTCTGTCAACTGTATAAACTTACTGGGAGAGGGAGGCTTTTTATTTCTTACACCTCCTGTATAATCTGTCATCCAGCCAAATGTCTGCACAGTCAGCAAGCAGCCCTCCTCACACTAGCAGCGTTACTGTTGGAAGCAGCTGCATTTCTTCTCTGTGATTTACTGATGTTTTCAGCAACTTAGGAAGTATCCCTCCCAACCAAGGAGGATGAGCTAACATTACAGCGGTTAAGAGCCCTGGCTGCTCTTCCAGAAGTGCTGGGTTCAATTCCCAGCAACCACATGGTGGCTCACAGCCATCTGTAATTGGATCTGATGCCCTCTTCTGGTGTGTCTGAAGACAGTTGCAGTGTAGTCATATAGATAAAAAATAAATTTAAAAAAAAATTACAGCTATGCTACCCAAAATTCTAACCCTGACCCAAGCAGATTAACCTTCCCTTCCATGGGGCACTTCTTGGCTGTCATAACTGTTCTGTTGTTAGCCTTGCACTTTCATTTCCATTTTCCTAGTATTAAGGCCTGAGCCTAGGACCTTGTGCATGCTAGGAAAATACTTTACTGCTACCCTGCCCACATGGTTTAATTTGCATCCAAGTCACCAAAGGTTACTTGTCTTGTGAAACATAAATTGGTCAGAAAGTCAATTGAAATGTCTTCTTCCTCAAATATAAGAAAACTCACGTTCGACTTTATTGCCTATTAGTGATGTTAAAATGCTACAGGCATGGAAGAACTCCCTGTCCCCTGGGGCTGAGGACACTCCAAGATACGTGCCACGCTGTTCACCCTGCAGAAGAGGTTGGGCTGCTTATGGTAGAAGACTACCAAGCAAGAATTTAGTGAATTAGTTGTGATTTAGGACATAATTACAAATATTTTGGGCAGGCAGCTCACTATTACCTTTTATATCCTTCACCCTCCCATAGGTTATAGTTTAAATAATAATGTATCACTCCTTTGTAATATAATCTTGTAGGATAAATACATCTGTTAAAGTATGATGGTGCTACAGTCAAATTAAGAATAAGTGTCCACCAGCCCATCAAATAAGCTGTTTTTTTGTTTTCATTAGCCTCCTGAATGACACTGATCTAGGCTTCCAGGGATGACATATTAGAAATTCAAGCTGATAGATAATTATGTGGACTCCCATTGGACATAATAGGATCCTGTTATACACAGGTCATTATGTTTTTAAAGATAGATGCACTCATGTATCAGATTGTGTGCCAGGAAACACCAAGATGAAACCCATTAGTCCCCTGTGCGCCCTGTTTAAGTATGATGATACTGTTTGCATATCTAGAACTCTCATACTAATCGCCTTTTAAAACACGTGTCCTGTACTTATACAAATTCTTACGTCATCCAACAAATTTTCAAACCTCTAATTTAGAAGGGCCGTCTCTATGGATAATGGATATTTTGGAATTTAAATAAATGCCTTCACAATTAATTTGTGAACCCCAGGTTGGCGTAAGCAAATGCCCCCTTAAGATGCCTTTTGGGATTCTGACTGGAAAGAAAACATTGTCTGAGGAGCTGGTTGCCAAGCTCTGCTAATGAAAAGTGGGCCATTTGTTGTCTTTGCTTCAGGGTGTATTCTGAGTGTGTTGGTAATTGTGCCGCTGCAGCTGTATTTCCTGACTATTAGTTTTATGCTTGATGAAGGATGATAATTAATGTGTTAAACACTCCGGCGTGCCCTGTTTGAGAGGAAGATTCTCTTATAGCAAAAGTATGAGACTGTACCTCAGGCCCCTGGAACTTCTAATGAAGCTTTACCTAAGACATATTTAAAATAGGTCTTTTGTTAAATAAGTCCATTATTAAAAATGAATCTCTACCTCACCTTTCAAAATATTCAAGCGATGATTTTGACTACTTAATGGAAATGCTTCGTGGAACAGCTAACACTGTTTTGGTCCAGGCCTGACGTGATTATATTGTTTCTTCCTTGGGGAGGGCACGGAATCGTTTCAATTCAAGGATACATTTTAGCATGCAAGTTTATGGAAAATTTAGCTTTGAAATGTAATCTTACAAACATGTAAAACTGATCATTCTGCTGCCTCCAACTTTCAAACAGAAGCATTCTAAGTGGTTGGCGGTAAAAGGGGAGTTTCCCCTTGCTTCTTCAAACACGGAGGCTTACTGATTCATTAAAATGTTAGTGGACATGCATATTTTATATGCATTATCTACCATCAATGCATTAATGGTATATTTATCTCAAGTCTGGGACAGTCCCTCACACAGCAGGAATTACCTTGTCCGGGGACAGGCGGAGAACAGCGTTACTTGCTGGATCTGGAAAGCGGTGTCCCTTTTTGGGGCGGGGCGGGGGGGGGGGAGGCGGGAGAGCAATCTGGGCTCAGAGCTTAAAGCATTTTAAAGAAACTAAATGAAATTCTGTCTCTTTAGGAGGGAAGTGCCTGTCTTAAGTTGCCAGCCCTTAGATGTGGTTGTTTTCCTCATCCGTCCAGGATATCATTTAGACATTTCTCCACGGATCCAGGGCAGGCGACAGCCACAGCGGAGTCGGGTGGCTTTTCCCTGGATCGTCTGCAGTTCCATCTGCACCATTGCCATCCCTTCTCCACCCGGAGTTCTGGCAGTGGGCGGAGCTGGGCATTTTTATAGGGATCTTAGGGTAAGGACTGGGCCTTTTACAACTGAGGGTGGGGCCTGGACCCTTTACAACAGGGACACATATTTCTGAAGACTGAGGGGGCCAGCATGCCCCCCTCCCCATGTTTGCATTACAGGGCTGTCTGAATCGCTGTCCAATTCTTTTTTCTTTTTCTTTTTTTTTTTAGTTTTTCGAGACAGGGTTTCTCTGTGTAGCTCTGGCTGTCCTGGAACTCACTCTGTAGACCAGGCTGGCTTCCAACTCAGAGATCCACCTGCCTCTGCCTCCCAAGTGCTGGGATTAAAGGTATGCGCCACCACGCCCGGCTCACTGTTCAATTCTTTGAGATAGAATCTTTTTTTTTTTTTTTTTAAGATTTATTTGTTACATGTAAGTACACTGTCGCTGTCTTCGGACAAACCAGAAGAAGGCGTCAGATCTCATTACAGATGATTGTGAGCCACCGTGTGGTTGCTGGGATTTGAACTCAGGACCTTCAGAAGAGCATTCGATTCTCTTAACCGCTGAGTGACCTCTCTAGCCCATCTTAAATTACGCTGACTTTACATTCATAATCCTCCCACTTCGGCCTCCCGCGTGTTAGATTGTAGGTTTATATGAGCCTGCCACATTTATTTTTGAACTTTTCTGTGAGCCAGTCAGTGTTTCACTAGGCTGTCCTGTCTGAGGACCTGAAATTCTTTTTCCTCACACTTGGCACACTCCAGAGTGCTGCTGGGAGGTGTTGTTTGTTGTTGTTGTTGTTGTTTGTTTTGTTTTGTTTTGTTTTGTTTTGTTTTGTTTTTTTGAAGCCATCGGAGCACTTGGGTTTAACAGAGATAGTCAGTTGCAGGGTATAGCCCTGCGACACACTTCATTACAGTGGTTCTGGAAGGAACAACGAGTTTTTTTTTTTTTCCACTGTGCGCTTCACATTCTCGGGTTATATGGTAAAGTAAAATACATAAAAACACAGGCAGCCAGACTAGTTATGCCGATGCCCAGCCGTGCTGATGCCCAGCCGTGCCAATGGTGTCAGGAAGGCAGCAATGACAGTGGAAGAGCTGCAGTGGCGGCTGCTGACGGTGGTGGAGGTCCAGGTGCGGTGGTAGAAGAGGCTGTGACTGTGGAGAACCATGTCGGTGTCGTTGACTAACATGGTAGTGGGGGAATTCTGCTGCTGCTGATGGTTGGTGTGGGTATTGGTGATTACAATGGAGGCAGGGTTGCTGGTGTTGAACTGATGGCAGAGATGATGGAAAGGAAGCCCTGGTGCTGGCAGGGAGGGTCGTAGCACCAGTGTTTGTGATGGAGGGTGGCAGTCGAAGTCATAGCTAAGGCCTCCAGCAACACTAGGGGCGACGCCAGCGATGTACTTACTGAGAATCCTACAGTGGGATCCAGAAGTCAGCCATGGACAGCCCCATCAGAAGACAGCACATTGCTAGGTCTAGCAGCCCAGTTTCAGTTATTCCCGTCTTCATCCCAGACTGTTGGGTTTCGCAGCCAGTCTCCCAGGCAAGGGTGTCAATGGGAAATCTACGCAGGCCTCAAACCTGGGGCTCACATAGCCCGCTCCCTCCCAGGTTTCCACCGGACATCGGGCAGTTCCATTGCCAAACCTGTCTTTCAAGCCCACAGACCTGGGTCTGCTTGCAAGTAATTCCCACCGGGGACAGAAGAGCCAGGAAAGGCAGGAGGGTGTGCCGAGTCTTCAGCCGGGCTGGCTCTAACCAGTACAAATTAGCTTTACAGCTTACTCTTGACCTTGGGCCAAGATTCACCTCTAAGGAACCTGAGCTTAAAAACTGAACTCCGAGCATGTTCAAAAAAAGCCGCCGGAACAGCCATAGTCGGTCGGTCCTTCTCGGCGGGGTGTGGGTCCCAGCGCTGGGGCATGGGGCATCCATCCTTCTGGAGAATGCTCCTAGCTTTCGAAAGGCCAAAACATCCTCGTCTGAATTTTTGTTTTTCTCAGATTCATATGCCCAGCAGCCTCCTCCCACCCACCTTAGCGTTCCTCGGCTAATCACCTGAGCATTTCCCGACAGGCCACATGGCTCTGCAGTTACTTGCTTTGAAAATAATGCCATAATAGTTTTTATGAAAATTGGGTAAATATCTCTGCAATGCTATTTTAGTTAACAGTCCCAACAAGGCAATTACTCGTGGCGAGCAGCCAAGGATATCCTTTTAGACTTTCAAGTTTTGCTCTCAGGGTACTTAGCAGAGCTTTTTCCTCAGTTTTTTTTCTTTCTTTCTTCCTTTTTTTTCTTTTTCTCTCTGTCTTCCCACCCCCAAACCCCCACCCCCACCACCAAACTGTTCCAGGCCAGATCCTTGGAAAGAACAGGTTTGGAGGGATATCTCAGTCACTGGGGAGGAGCTGACCAGGACCACCACCGAAATCCGAGCTGGGCAAGCCGGAATTTTGTCTGTCATTTACTCTTTCTGCCTTATGGTGATTGGCATTATTTCTCCCTGGCAGCTGGTCCCTCAGGCTGTCCTCACAACAGCCTGGGCCTGCTCCTGCTCCCGTCCCTTCTTCCCGAACTTCTCTTTGCTGGACAGGCAGGAAAAAAAAAAAAAAAAAAAAAAAAAAAAACAACCTACTGTATAGTTCTTCTGTGCCAGATACTTGCTATGAAATAATGTCTAGGAACATTTTTATATGGTTGTGTGTGTGTGTGTGTGTGTGTGTGTGTGTGTTAAATGTACCAGGGATGAGATTGCAATCGATAACACTTTTAGGTCCGGCATTAACATGTAGAAGATGTCTGTATTTTGTTTAACCCTCAAATTATCTTCAGAGCCCTGGAGTATGTTCAAGTTTATTCCCCTGTTTCAAATGAAACTGGAGCCCAGAGACAGCTAGTAATTTGCCCAAGGGTCTGTGCATGTGCAGCGCGGGATCTGGGAACTGCAGAGTTCAGGCGTTTACCACCCGGCTCTGAACCGCTTCCCACGGGCACTTCTGGCTGTGAAGCAGGTGGGCAGGAAAGAGCAGAAACGCCACCTTTCCAAAGCACAGCCATAGCTTCCAATTAACAGTCGCACTTTGAAGTTGTCTCCTGTGGGTGAAAACAGTAATTTGTGTGGCATCCCCTCAGATATCTGGGAACGCGGGACTCCTCTTTAACAAAGTGGAATGGAGTCCCCTCTGTGTCCTCAACACTTCTCGTTAAAGGGGACGTTGAGGAAATGTCCTCGGCTTGGTTGTTCGAGACATGTCCTTAAATTGGGCAACTTGAAAGGCAGATTCGCATACAGCTTCTATTTGTCTGTGGCTGAGTGGTCTGAAGCAAGTTACTTCGTCTCTCTCTGAGCCTCCACCTCCACGGCAGGAGACAAGCAGTGTTTCTGGGGCTACTTGAAGCCGGAGAGTGTGAACTTGGAGTGTAGAAGACAGGACTAAGACAACAGCCCCGCCCCCCTGTAGACCGGTGGTTCACAACCTTCCTAATGCTGAGACCCTACAGTACCGTTCCTCGTGTTGTGGTAACCCCCAACAACATAAAATTATTTGCAGTGCCGCTTCATAACTGTTACGAGTAAGCTAATTCATGAATGTATGTAATTCATAAGTGTTGTGGATTGTAACGTAAAAATATCTGCCATTTTTCAACCGTCTTTGGTGACCCCTGTTGAAAGGGTCCATTGACCTCTCCAGAGGGGTCGTGACCCACAGGTTAAGAAACACTACTCTAGACACTTTCTGGGTCCTGACAAGAACGTGGTCTGTAGTGTTTAGTACTATAGATTATCTCCATGTTCTGGTGGGTAAACTGAGGCCTGAGAATGATGAGAACCATTGTCATGTCAAATCACTGCTTGATATAAATCCAAGCCCCCCCACTCCTCCCACCATTCTGTGATGCCTTGTCCCACCAACAAGTCCCCATGCTACTTAAAGCATAAAATTGTATGTCTTATGATAGCGACTTTTTTCCCCTCCAGTTTCACTTTGGTCTGTTGTTCTGCAGTTCAGTTCAAAATTGTCTCTAGTACTAGATTAACATGGTGTCATTTGTACATGGTGGGGGGACGTGTGTGGTGGGGAAGAGGAAGGACATATGTTCTAAATGTCCGTGAATTGCGTGGCTGGTATACATCATGTCCTCTGCTTTTTATTCCTCATGTGGTACTAATTACATAAACACAAACATACACACACCCCCAGCTGAATGCAGCATCTTTTGACCATGCAAAACTATTTTAAGTGCTTTTGTTTCCTTTTCCTGACAAGTGTTTGGCACCTTCGCATGTGTACGGTGTAATTAATGGAAAGTCGTGTAAGAGAATGAAGTGTCTAATTAAGGGCGGCAGGGAATGTTACCCGGTCGTGTGAGGTGGGCCTCAGTCTGGGCTCTTAGAACTGGCTGCTGGCCCTTTGTCTGAGGAATTTGTTTTGTTGAATAGTTTTGCTTTCTTTCAGATGAATGTTGCTGCTGCTTTTATTTTCCTAATACAGGAAATAGTAATTCCCTTTATTATATTAAGCTGTTTCCTTTTTAAGACTTTTTTTTTTTTTTATGCAAGCCGGGTCTGCATATTTCCTTTGTCACACCGGTCTTCTATATTGTGTGTGTGCTTCCTGAAGCCATTTGTGCATTGATGGAAACTATTAGCCTGTTGCTGCAGCCCGACCAGGGACAGGTTGCTTAGTCTGCAGACACCCTTTCATCCACAAAGGCGCTTTCAGTCAGTCAGCTCAGCGGAGTGATGCTGTGCACTGTGGAGAGGCAGGGATGGCCACAGACAGTTTGAGGGAAGGGCTGACTGGGATGAGGGTTAAGAAGCAAATGTTTTGGAGATTTCTTTTCTGGCCATAGATTCAAATGCGGCTTCCCTAGGCCAGCGGGTGGAAGTGGGTCTGTCTGACGGCCGTCTCTTCACATGTAGCCCTCGGACCTTTCTTGTTCATTTTGCCAGAACGTGGATTCATGTCACTCAGAAAATGCTGTCACTTCTGCAGGAGCTATTAGGGTCGAGTGTTTTTTTTAACTGGGTTGTAGGACTAACCCTTAGCCATCCCAACTGTCTACCCCTCCCCACTGACCTTGGTTGAGGCAGGAAATTATTCTCTATCCCACAGAATGGCATGCTTTGGAGAGTCACACAATAAACTAAATTTCAGGTGGGATTAGGACACGAGCTTCCAAACTTCCCGTGAGAGGCCCCCCCCTCAGGGAGGGCCATCTTTCCTCAGAAACAAGCTTCTTTTGTGGTTCTGCTTTTTCGCCGTTTTGATTTTTGCTTTGTTTGCTCTCCAAGTCGTATGTTAGCAGGCCCATTATCAATGTTCAAATATCGATTGTTCCGATGCCTGTATGTATTATACACCTTTGACTTTCAACTTTAGAACGTTCGAATCTTGTGGCATGTGGATTGTATTTCAGGTAAGCTGATATGTGTGTGAATACAATGTTTTTCTTCATTCAAAATTCTCAAAGTGAATAAATAAGCTGATGTGTTTACATTCATTTTCCTCATGGAGTTATCTGCCTTTTCAGAGTTTCCCCCCCCCCCGAGCCTTTACATTTCTCAGCTAAATAGATGTAATTGTTAATGGTGAACATTAAATTAATTTTTTTTTTAACCAACAAGTACGGATTTTAGCACTTGCCAGGCTTCAGAAGCCAAATTATCATAAGGACAATGGTAATGTAGGACGGGAAGAGCGTTGTCACAGGAATTATTAATAGTAAATTAAAGTAGCAATTGGAACCGCAGCCATTCTGTTGGGAATGCACAATAGTGTCTTAAGTGTGACTGTGGTGACAGGGAGCCAACAATTGAGTCCCCGCTAATGGCCCAACAGGGGAAGGGCTTGAAAAGAGGCGAGGAGTGGTTTACATTACAAAGGGATTGTCTGGGGGCTGCTCCAGTGTGGTCAGGAGGGGAGGTGGGCTGGAGACAGGACGGATGATAACCGTGGAACTGTCAAGGGCATCTTGGGGGTTTAGACAGGAGCGGTGGCAGCTAGACGCAGCCCACTGAAGCAGACGTGTCCATGGCCTGCCCAGTGTTGATTGACAAAAAAGGAAACACAATGAGGAGATAATTGAGCGAACCAGGAGGCCTGGACAAGTGTCACGGATCTGAAAGTGAGTCCTGGGAGCACTGGCTGAAAGTACTCCAGCCTTCAGTCTGATCAGAACTGAGCCGTTCTATGGAGAATACAGCTGCTGAGAGACAGAGAGAGAGAGATGCTGTGATTGGCAAGTGTATGGAAAAGAATTTGTCCTTGACATCTGATGAACTCCCACTTACGGTTACCCAACTCTAACGCATACAAACGCACTCACGTGTGACACACGCATACTCACACATGCTCACACTACTTTTACTGGAATTTTTTTTTTTTTTGTACGTACAACAAAACTGTCTAGAACACAATCTGGATCCACTGTCTCATTTGCTCTAACCCTGTCTGTTGTAGCATTTTTTCCCCCTCACAGTCTGGGCTGCAGCACACAGTAATCGTGTGCTGTGTGTAGTTGTCATGCACAGAGAGATGGCAGAAAGGAGGCAAAATGGCCAATGCCAACAACGAATGCTCTCCCTGGGAGACACTGCTGGCCACATTATCAGGGTCTCCTAAGACTTCCATTTTTGCCAGTTACAGCATGACCCCAGTAACTTCTGCACACAGGCTAACCTATTCTTACCTTTGGGTCTTTGTATTCAAGCTTCTCTCTCATTGAGCTATATGTGGCTGGTTCCTTCTTATCATTTACTGTTAGTTGAAGTGCCATCTCTGTAAGAGGACATCCCATTCACTGAAATAATGATCTGATCGTCTTGTCTCCCCGTTTAAATGATCTGCCCGGCATCTCACTTGCTGATAATTTTTCTTTTGATTGACATCCAAAATATCCCAAACAACCTCTTACACATGGTAGACACTCCAAAAATATTGTTTTAACTGAAGGTACCAATTTAACGTCCAGAGACAGGGAGTCATTAAACATAATGGCAATAAATAAGAACAAATAATAAAAATAAATAAATCTTTAAAGGGGCTGGAGAGATGGCTCAGTGAATAAGAACATGGGCTATTCTTCCAGAGGTCCCGAGTTCAATTTCCAGCAGACATATGGTGGTTCACAACCAGCTGTAATGGACCTGATGCCTTCTTCTAGTGTGTCTGAAGAGTGCTACTGAGTACTCATATAAATAAAATAAAATAAATGAATCTTAAAAATAACGGCAGTGCTGCATATGCAGGCTTTGTGCAGTAGTGCTTCAGAACTTAAATCAAGAGACACAGACTCAATAAAGAGACCTCATAAAGGAACCCATGAGGTGAAAGGGGAGAACAGTTTCTACAAGTTATCCTCTGCTCTACACACACACACACGTACCATGGCAAACACCCCCCCACACACACACACACAAAATAAATAAACTCTTAAAACAAAATTTTAAAAAAAACATGACCCTACATTAGAATATTGGCCAGTTGGGATGCGTTTCCATAAATCTTAATTTAGTATTAAATGTTTGAAACACGTAAAATACTCTGTAGCTTCAACTCTAATCTATCTTTTTTTTTTTTTTTTAATACAGGAATTGTGTTGGTACAAAGTATCTCTAAAAAGACATACGCTGATCAGACTGTTAATGCGCCTTGGCGTCACAAGGACATTCTTAAATCTGGAGTGCCCAGTGAAGTTGTGTGGAAAGTAGCAGTAATTGATGTGGGCTTTGAAAAGGACTCAGGATTTCTGAGGGCGAGCAACCAGGAAGAACAAAGATAGGATGGGAACAATAAGCACACGGAGACCCCGAGGAGGCGGCTTGGACTGAATAGAGAGCTCCTGCTTTGCAGATAGTGGGAAGCAGCAGAGAGACTGGAGGTCGCCTGGCATTGGGGACGACTTAAAATCAAGCAGAGAGAGAGGTGGGGTGGGAGGGGGGGGAGAGTTTTAGATTAGGAATGGCAAGAAATAAGGAACGGTTATAAAGTCTTGAGAACGAGGGCAACATGATAACATTGGTATTTTCGGAAAATTACTCAGTACCGGGAGCGAAATGAGGCTGGCAGTTGGGGGTGTGACACCAGCATCCATCTGCTGTCCGTGGCAGACTCTGATGCTGATGTCGGCCTCAGCTCTGCTTTGCCTGGACACAGCCTCAGAGCGAGCGTCTTCACCCAGGCCTCCGGTCAGCCATCACTAATCAATCCGCAGTGGCCCTGACGCCTGCCTGCCTCCCTCTGTGTGTCACTGTGGAGAAAAGAGCCCAAGAGCCAGGATAGAAAGGCAGGGAGGCCCAGAGGACGCGGACCTGGACTTTGGTAGTTCTGAGAAGGCTAAATATCTTGAGATAGTCCTTTTGTGCGCTCGTAAGTCTGTGTTTTAATCAGGGACCAAAATAGAAATCTTTTTGTATAAGTCATTATTCATTGTTAAAGAAACATTCGCTTTCTCTTTCTAGGTCTCTGCTACTGGTGTGCAGTTTTTAAGGAGTTGCTTCTTTATAACAACAACAACAAAGAAAACCTTAAATATTTAATAAACCTTTAAAACAGTAACTCTTGCAAATGATGTGCCCCAAAAAAAGGACTTTTGCCTGTTTTTAATCTACACAGACTTAGAGACACCTGTCCTTCCATAGGAATTAAACTGTCAGAGTGTTAAGATGCTTGCTTGCGTGTGTGTGTGTGTGTGTGTGTGTGTATGAAAAAATATGTGTGTGTGTGTATATATATATATACACACGCACATACATACATACATACATACATACATTTGTTGTCTGCTGTTTTTAAAGATGGTTTTTAAATTACAAAATAGCAAACAAAATTAAAAATAAAATGCACTTGTCTCAACTTTTGTGGAAGCTTATATACTATGTCAGAGTGTGGACTTCAGGAAGAACAGTGCTTATCTTCGCTGCATGCTGAAGTTGTAAAGTGAAGTTAACAGTAACCAACAGGCCTTTCTGGATAGCTTATCACAAAGGGGGAAACATAAATCCAGTGGCACATCAACCCTCCCTTATGAGCTCTAATCCTCAGATGTGTCTGAGAACACTGCTGCTTGACCATAGAAACCTTTCTTGACTTGGGGTGACCTCCTCAAAGCTCTGGCCCTGAGGGTGCTTATAGGCACAGACAGCAGGTGAGTATTTTGACTGATGGTTTTTCTTTAACATTCTTTTCTTTTTCTTCTTTCCCCCCCCCTACCTGTGGCTTATGATCAAGAGCTTACAAGACCCCATGAAAAAGCTAGTCGAGAAAGAAGGGAAGAAGAGCTCCCGGAGGGAAAACCGGGAGGCTGTGGCACAGGAGCCGAGGCAGTAAGTCCCGGGGTCCTTCCTCTTGATAGACATTTCCTTCCAACAGGTAAGGGCGGCACAGTCCTCATGCCAAACCCAGGTGAGGCCACTGACCGGAGTGGGTCACCGAGTTCTTCACTCTGCTATTCCCTTGTGAGAAGTTTACTGGCTGGACACGGCAAGTGTCCCCACACTGTGAGCTCCATGTCCTCTCTGGTTTCTGGTTATGGCCCTCCCTCCCCCCATGTTGTCATCAACATTCACAAGTTATCCTAGACAGGGAAGTCCCCCACCTTTTCTCTTCTAGAAGTGTATGGCTTGTGAAATCGCTTCTCCATGTGTGAAGTCTAAAAGTGTGTGGGGTTGTGACTCTCTTCCTTCCATGCTCTGCCCTTATTCTCTGAAGCAAAGAATAGCCCAGACAGTACGAGGGGGCTCCCCTGCCTCTGCTTTTAGCCTTTTCTTCTTTAGAAACACCAAGGTGAGTTTGCAGCATAGGATCCCTAATGTCACACGGGGAGAAGGACCTTTGACCATGTGACAGTGTCTGTGGAGATGAACAGCAGTCGCTCTCAACTGCCTGACCTAGGAAACATCATCCCCCATTCTATTCCTCCTCTGCACACCTCCAGCGCATAGACAGCTTTATGGTTAGACAGGCTGACATTTTTAGTGTGGTTCTAGGAAGGTTTCAGATGTGTCGGATGTGTATTTAATCCCATAGAAATATTTGCTCCCAACATTAGCCCCCTCTGGAGTTTTAAAGAAAATCCTGGAAATTTTCTCTGGTGCAGAACACAGACAAGCTTTCCCTGTGGAACAGACCGTAGGATGTGATGTGGAGACACACGATTGCCTCCTGGTAAGAGGCATCTCGAACTGCCTGCTCTGTGCTGGCACAATGTGGGGGCTGTCTGTGGTACCCCTTCTCTCACTGGCCATCTGAGCATTCATCTACCTGTCCACACTGTGTGGAGGATGGAGTGGGGCTTGGAAAGGACAAGGTACTATAGAATATAGAATATAGAATATAGAATATAGAATATAGAAGCTATGCCCAGAGCAAATCCCAAAAGATTCTTCCTTTTCCCATATAAGCTAATGCAGTCCATGCAGTCCACATAAAGTATTAGCGGCACCAGAAGGGACCTACATAGTCTCTTAATGTGTTGACTTTCACCAATTTCAGATTTCTCAAGTGTCTTAGTACTTCTTTGAAAGCTCAAAACGTATACCAGCCACTATTTTAAATGACAGTGAAAAGTGAAATTTTAGAAGGATTTTTGTTCGGAACTAACAGATAAAAGGGAGGCAAGGTGCAAGACAGAACCAGATAAATGTCAGGGCAGAGAGTCTGCCAGTGACGTCACAGGAAGAGCATTTCCGACGAGCAGGTGTGCCTCTCGGTTTGGGAGTGACCCTGCCTTCTGCCTTCCGTGTAGTTTAGTGTCTCTTTTTTTTTAACCCCAGGAATCAGGATTAACCATTGCCTAACTGTCCCTTTCCATGGTTTCTCCCAGTGGTGATGATGTGGGTGTGTGACAATTATCCCCAACTGCCCATCAAGATGGTCACAGTGTGTGCCTTACGGCGAAGCCGTACTCTATATGAAGATGCTGTCGAATGCTACAGAGTACAAGCAGTGTTATTTCTTCCTCAGAAAATACATGCCATACAAATGATGCCCCCCCATCTCCCTTTCTCTACTCCCAACCTGCAGGCCAGGGGTAGGGGGGGATGGGGAGGGGAGGGGCGGGGGAGAGGTGCTGTCAGTGAAGCAATAGATATCTCGCACTGAAGATATAGCTGTCCCATAAACTTACATTTGCAGCATGGTGTAAAATCAACGTTCTTTTTATTTTAAGGTTAATTTCTTTGGAGGAGGAGAACCAGCACAAGGAATCCTCTACTTGTAAGAGTAAGTTTTAATTTCCATTTAAATTGTTTCACAGGCACTGTTTCAAGGCACAACACCCAACTTATTTGTCCTTTCCTTTCCCTTTTCCTTTTCCTTTTCCTTTTCCTTCCTTCCTTCCTTCCTTCCTTTCTTTTTACAATTTCCCTTTTGGCTTTCTTTTCTGTCTTGAGAAAAGACTGTATTAGTTTGCTTCCTGTGGTCCCAGTTATTAATGATGTCAACCATTAAGCAGTACATAATATATTTCAAGATGGCTAAAAAAAAAAAAAAAAAAAAAAAAAAAAATGCTATCCTGAGTAACTTTAGCCCCCACCAAGTAAGTGGAACCTGGCAGGCAGCTGTCTCTCTCCAGGTGATAACATTTCTGAACTGGCCTGAGGAGTCTTGGTCCAGTCTTGATATCACACCCGGGGCGTGGTCATGGCTGATTTCCTGGTGGGTGTTCCTCAGTTTTGGAGACAGGAGAGCTCAGATGTTACCCTACCACGTGACTCCTCCGGCCACATTAAGGCTTGGTGACAGCTCCCTCAAGGCGGACTGAAGCCTGCCTTGGGAGGAGGGGCTCGTGGGCGGAGGCACTCCCGGGGCAGTGCACTGTCTCTGGCCCCTCTCTTGCTGCCAGGTTCTCTGTTGGCTCTTCACCGTAAAGGTACAGAGAGTGGAAAACTATGGTACATCCAAGATGCAACAGGGATTACATCCCTTCACCGGTTGTTAGCATCCTCATAGTTGGGAAAGTGGTTTACATTAAGTGGGTAGCTAAAGATATTATGTAAATAACAGAAACCACCCAGCCCTCTGGTCAGAAAGGCCCTCGTAGGGACACGCGTCCATCTTGTCCATCTTCCCTGCCTTGAGCCAGGCGACGGGAAGCCTTCCAGGAAAGGAGAGGGCGAAGCAAGTCCCAGACCTTTTCTTCTGCCCCGTTCTCGGCTTTCTCTTCTTTCACATTCCTTCTTCACTCTGTTCCTCATTTCTGGCCTTCCCTTCCTCTTTCTACAGCCATTGGCCACACCTGCAGCCCCCATCTTTACTCCTTCCGCTTCGATTCTCAATCTGCCTTTCAACAGAGAATAGAAAATAGCAAAAGGAAGAACAGGGAAGTGGGGTCCATAACTCTGATCCTTCTGTGCTTAGGAGGTGGAGGCAAGAACATTGGAGAGAAATTAAAGGTCATATATATTTCATGCATATATGTACACATACATACATATTTATGTATAGATTCATATATATACATATACATACAGCCTTAGTCCACCTGGACTCAATAAGACCTAGTCTTTAAAATCTAAACCTTCACAGGCCACAGGGCTTGGCCGTGTCCACATCAGAAGGTGTTTACTAGCAATACTTGTGTTCCCAGCACAGCACAGGGCTCCTGCAGCAAGCATTACATACCACACATGTCCAGATCTTTCTGGGCCAAGAAGGCTCACAGTCAACAGGTGAAGCAGATCGTAGCAACTGTTCCCATCTCCAGCTGTAGCATCGGTGAAGAAAGCTCCCTAGGAGAAGGCCAGCACTCTGCATACGTGAGATATACAGGCCTCACTTAATTGAAGCAACTGGGAGAGAAGCTAAGGTCATAAACTATTATAAGACTTGCCAAAGCAAAAGGAATAGCCAGGGAGGAAGGAGCCAGGAAGGACCAGGCCCAGGCAGAAAAGCAAATTTCCAGAGTCGGAGGGAAAGTAAGTGGGGGGAGAGGGGGAGAGGCGGGGCCTGGTGTTGTAGCCTTAAAGGGCTGTCTGTGTCGATCTAGACTTCCTGCCTCAGTGTCCCTCAGTGAACCTGTGGCATGTGCCATCAATGCTGTATGGAATTGAGGTCACTGAGCAGAACATATTTAGTTCTTCGGAAAAAAGTATAAACTCCAGTTTATTATACTCATACAAAAGTTTCAAATCCATATAGCTTATGTACAGTTTGTATAACATGTGGCTATACGGAAGAAAATGCAGATTTTCTTTTCCTCATATAGTTTAATTGGATGTGATATTTGCATAATATTTTGAGATTGGGAATCTATTATAATGAAGTGGTGTCTGGTTCTGAGGTTCTGAGATCTGAAGGTCTGTGGCGAGCATTCGAACAAACTGAGTGTGAAGCTTGTCTGTCGTGTGTGTATGCAAGCATATATATCTACGCTTTGTTTTATTGTGAGCCACAGCGAACTCACAGCATAAATGAGTTCAAGGCACAGAGGTTTCCCATGTTCCTTTGCCCCCACATACACAACTTTTCACTGTTCGCATCTGACACCAGAGTGGTATATCCGTGTAATCAATGAGCCTTTGTAGATGTATCCTCACTGCTCAAAGTTCACAGTCCGCATAATGTTCACTTCTAGTGCTCTACGTTTGATGGGGATTATAAATACGAAATGAAATGTATTTTCCATTAAAACATCATACTAAATATTATTCCTGCTCCCAAGCCTTCTGTCCACCACCTGTTCTTCTCCTTACCCACCAAGCAACGCCCTTAGTATCCGCTGGTCTTTTTCCTGTCTCTGCAGCTTTTCTCAGTATTTGGAAATATTGGGTTTAAAGTCTTAAACAGAATGATTCTTTATCGAGTAGTCTTTCTTTTTATGTTAACCAGGCCCATGTGGTTAAAATGGATTAGTGCTGCCAAGTACCAGTCAGTTACTCCAGTCATTCGGGTTTCCATGACTGGACGCTAGAACAGCATCTTAGCATTGTTTGGGTTATCGACCGACCATAACGGAGGGAGATCCGCTGAGCACCGACAGGTGAAGAGAAGGGAAACTGAGGACCGGTGCTTTGCCCCAGTGCGCATAGATTGTTTGTTCTTTCCGACAGGGTACATTTACCTCACACAGAGCATTTAAACATGTGCCGTTGTGAGCTGGTCCTAACCATTTGCATATGTTCCATTTCAGCTGAAGAAGGAAAAAGCATTTTGTCCTCTGTAGACAAAAGTTCTGTACATGAGGCATGCTCAGGTACGCTAAGGACAAACTTCCCAAGTTTAATCATTTACTCTCACTCCAAATATAAAGGAATTAACTCATAATTTATTTTCTTTCTCTTCTCTTAAGGACCCGTAGATGAACTACTAGATGTGAAACCTGAGGAAGGTAATATTTACATGATCTTTGAAGTTTATAATTTGACTTTTCTTTTTTTTGTTGTTGTTGTTTTAATTGGATATTTTCTTTATTTACATTTCAAATGTTATCCCCTTTTCCCAGCTCCCTCCCCACTTTGGAAACCCCCTATCTCCTCACCCTCTCCCTCCCCTTGCTTCTATGAGGGTGTTCCCCTACCCACCCACCCCCACTTCCCCGCCCTCACATTCCCCTATACGGGGGCATCTAGCCATCACAGGACCAAGGGCCTCTTCTTCCACTGATGCCCGACAAGGCCAGCCTCTGCTACATATACAGCTGGGGCCATGGGTCCGTCTATGTTGTACTCTTTGATTAAATTTTTAACTTCTCTTTTTTTTATGCAAAGGAAATTCAATCCTTATCTTTTTAATAGCCTTATAGTCATAAAAAATTGGGTGATAGCCACTGTAAATGACCTTACCTATGATCAAGCAATATTTGATATACATGTTACTATATTTAATTAGACAGTGTTTTTAAAGCTGGGAAATATGGCAAAAGTCCTATGCTGTAACAGAAAGGCTAATCTTCCAGATGAGATACCCGTGGGTTTTGAGTACTGATCCTCCCATCAATGGCCTTAAGCAGTTTGCTTCATATACAAACTCTCTAAGTTTAAGTTGTTCTTGTTTGTAAAATGGAGCCAAACACAACAGCCTTGCCAGATTATACAGAAACTATTCCGTTTCTTTAGATCACTCAGAATCGGATGTCTCATCCAAATGCAGGGTCCGGACTGTCAGGAACGGACTTGGGTGCGAAAAGGATATTTTGTAGTGTATGATGCAGGGATACTCTTAGAATGATAGTGAGTTGAAAAAGGAAGATTAGGAGTGGTCACTAGATTATATACTGTGCTGTATTGTCCTTGATCCACTAAACTCGACCTCTTATGCTGACAGCTAATTAGCCCCCTGAAAGAGAGTGCCGGACCCTGCATTTGGGTGAGACATCCGATTCTGAGTGATCTAAAGAAACAGAATAGTTTCTGTATAATCTTGGCTTTTTATCCTAGCTAGCAAAGGTTTCCTTTTAATGATTTACTAAGAGTCCAAAATGCTCCTGAGATCCTGAGCCAAACATCAGAGGATCCCTTGACCTGGAGACTGGCATTCTGCCCTGTTCATACAGGTTTCTTACGGCATCGAAACTGACCCAAGCCACCCTGTGGACCTCTGTTAACTAGGGTCAGCTCAGTCTGAGCTCAGCCTGGTAGACTGTTGTTGTGACAGATGTTCGAGAAAAGCAGTGTAATGAAAGGTTTACCTTGGCCCAGGGTTGCAATCTGTGGTCTCCTGGCTTCTCTGCCTTTTACCTTTGTGGCAAGGCAGACACATCCTAGAGGAAGGGCATGGTGGAAGAAAGCTCTTTACCTCAGAGAGGCCAGAAAGCTGAGTAACAGGAAACAGCCAGCACCAAGGTACTTCTTTCAAAGACGTGCTCCTAGTCAGACACGTCCTCCAACTCAGTGATTCTACAGTTCCACCACATCCTAGTTGTCTACGCAAATTTTCTTTTGAGTCTCACAGTGGGTCGGCTATTGATTTGAGCAAAATCCTCATGGTCTAGCTTTCTCTGAAACACAGATACTCCAGAGGAATGCTTAATCATCTCCTAATTGGTTCTCCATCCAATCAAGCTAAAACTTAAGATAAACCATCATAGTGTTGACTGAATTCACAGAGCATTAGAGAAGAAGTCTCTCAGTGATAGAAAGTCACCACAACTTTACTATGAACTTCCCAGGGCTTAGGAATATAGACCCAGAGACAGAAGTCTGCTTGCCTTATTAATATCTTACAGAAGGCACTTATCAAAATTTATCAAAATGACATGTGATTAGTAAAATAGAGATCATAGCAAGTAATGAGATGGAGGAGTAAGCAGTTATTGTGGGTTGACAGATATGGCCCCCATTTTTGTAAGGACCTTTTGCCTCTGGTTGAAGAATAAAACATTGTAATGGAATAAAAATATCCTTTGCAAATTATTTTTGGAGCACTGAAATAACTTTAATCTTACCAAAATGTTATGAGAATAATATAACATGCCCTAACTATCTACCACCTAGTTTCAGCCAGCCTTACCATTTAGTAAATGTATTAATAATCGCATGCATGCAATTTTGAAGGACTGATATTCCTCCTAACCCAGGCATCTTCTTTGTTTATAACTGTACTTAATCTTACTGTTTTAGGAGACTTGATTTCTGAATAGGTAGTATTTTTACATTAGAACATAAGATAATAGAATATTATATTTTAAAAACTCACATCTGTTCCTGTACTCTAGCCCATACCCCATTTTGACAACAAAGTATCCCCCCCCCATGGGAGTTCACGTGCTTGTTTCCTTCTCCTTTAATAAGGGATTAAGAAAAAAAAAAGGCTTTGTTTGTTTGGGTTTTTTTTTTTTTTTTTGGCTTTATCCAAAGATTTTTAAAATTTTTTGATAGAATACTACAACCTTAGCCAAAAGTCTGCATTTCTTTATAGAATTAAATCAGAAATGCTACTGCTGCCAGGCGTGGTGGCGCACACCTGTAATCCCAGCACTTGGGAGGCAGAGGCAGGCGGATTTCTGAGTTCGAGGCCAGCCTGGTCTACAGAGTCAGTTCCAGGACAGCCAGGACTACACAGAGAAACCGTGTCTCAAAAAACAAAAACAAAAACAAAAACAAAAACAAAAACAAAAAAAGAAAAGAAAAGAAAAAGAAAAAGAAAAAAGAAAGAAATTCTACTGCTTGCATTCATCAGCTTTCTTGTATGCCAGGGTCCATTGGAAGAAGATTGACATCATCTTATTGAAAGCAACTCTCATGCCCCATTGCCTTTTAGTTCTAAAGAGGGAGCTGTGGTATGCTCTTCCCGAATCTCTGTACTGGTTCTCAGGCAGACAGAGGGAGTCACAGATCGCTCTGACCAAGAGCACTCTCACATAAGCCACCCTGTTCCTCCATCACTGAGGTCCCACAGAGCTCTGCGGTGGGCCTGGGGGATGCTCTTCACTGTCTGCGTGCCTCCTCTGTGTGTCCATCCCAGTAGGAGGCCTCAGCTCTAAAACCGCAGCTGCAAGTATAAAGATACCCTCAACACATGGAGAACTTGTGACTGAAGAAAAGAATGCCCACTGATCTGTTCACTGAGAGATGCATGCCCTTTCAAAGCTGCCTCATGGCCTGAGTTCTGAATTAAAAATGCTGATTATAATATGCAAAACATTAGAAGAAATAAAGGCCGACTTAGGAGCTGTAACTTGTAGCTCTGCTTTCTCCTCCTAAATGATAAAGTGAAGGAGAACCAATATTTGGCCACACTATATAGAAATATTTTAATAACAAATTAGTGGCATTCAGATTCTTGAAAGTGGCCCTGAAGTCACCATTTAACCACCCAGGACATGAAGCCTTCATTCAATAATTATAGCATATATATATGTTTTTGTGCTCAAGTTGGACACCCCCAACCCCTGCCCAAATATCATAACACAGAAGAAAAATGTAGTATAAAGCAAGTGAAATTTTGATGAGTTCAACTGAACCTACATCCTATCAACAAGCCTTTATGAAAACCCACAAGGTTTAAAAAGCTAATTAAAAGACCAAGCAAAACTATTACCCATAGTTCACAAACATGTCTGTCTTTCCCTGTTACTGCTCACCTCTCTGTGTTCTGGCCAGGTATAATGCTGACAGGTTACCCAGCATCCAGCAGAGCCCCAGGAGAGAACCTTTAGCCCAGAGCAATCATACACTGTCATATGGCACCTAGTTTCTCCTGAGTCACTGAACAGTCACCTACAGTCACCCTTAGAGTCAAATAAGAGATCTGTTTGCTTTACCTCAGGACATACAGTGGCCAAAGTATTACATTCCTTATCTGGTCATGTAAACTCTTCCTTCAGTATGCTAGGATAAGCTGGTGACCTGGGTCACTCTGTGAAATAGTGATACACGTTTGCTTTACACATGTTAAGCAAGAGCTCTACCACTGAGCCACCCACCCCCCTCCACAGCCCAACAATAATACACTTATAAAGTGAAATACTGAAAGCAGACATATGTCAGCAAATACCTGTCATCCCAACACTTGGGAGACAGAGGATTAAAGTTCATGTGTTCAAAGCCAGCCTGACAAGTTTGAGTCAGCTCAGGCCACACGAAACTCTTTTTTTAAAGAAACCAAGTAAATAATAAAATAAATGTTCTTAATCATGTAGTAGAGTGCTCTATATGAGATTATTCCTATAGATTCTTAAAGATCTGTTCTAGCCCCAAGACTCATGGTTTCTATCAAGAAAGATTGGGGTAGGGTTTTAGCAATCAGGTACTTTTGTGTATGTCTACTTGGGACTGGCATTGTTGGAGTGTCCTTTGGGTGTTTTCCGAGGAGCACAGACAGATCCTTACAACCACCCCCATGCCCACCCGGGCCCCCATCAGTTGGGATTTTTATTTGTTATTATTTTTAAACCTGAAGGGGGTTTTTCAAAAGCAGCATTCTCGAATTCCAAACAAGAACACTTTGTTAGCAGACCTGATGAATGTTTTTCGGCTTAGGCGTTCTTGTCAGGTGGTTTCCTACCATTTTCCCCCGCTGTCTTTGGGGTGCTAAGAGCATAGTGCTGGTGTTTGGGGTTTCATCTGCACTGCAGGCCTGTGGCCTTTAAGATTAGTCATTATGTGGGGTGTGGGGAACAGGGAGAAACCCAGAGACATGAGCCTTCCTGTTTCACACAGATGAAGGTAAATCAAGTGACATTTATCTGCTTGTTGCCCCTGTGCTCTCATCTTCTGTCTATGTAGCTATTTCCATCTTCTGTGCTCCGAATTTATGCTGAGGTCACGAAACTCAATATGATTTCAAAAGTACTATCTGAAGGGGCCGTCACCAGTTTTCCACGCTCTGCCTGAACTTGAGTTTCCTCTACATTTGAGCTTTGGCAAGCTAGAACTCACCGGTTCAGGACCAGTTCTTCTAGGGAATGTTCTCCCAGGACCCAGGCTGCTTCTTTCTGGGTGCTGAGGACGGCGGGCAAACGGAGTGTTTGTGCCGTCTGGGACATTCTGCCTATCTCTGCATGGTACTCAGAGGAGCCTTCTGGCCTTAGAAGGCCTCACCCCTTCACACAAGCTTCTTCTTAGAGTTTGTGTGTAAGGTCTCAGTTCCCTAGCATACATAAAATAACCTATCCTCCTTCTGAAGGAAAGGCAAACTTACACAGAGAGAAAGCACAGACTTAGGAGTTAGAGCTCCCAGGCCTGACTCTTTATAACTAAGAAATCACATGACCTTGGACAGGTAATCTAACCTGGGTCTATTTTTTTCTCCTCTGTAAAGTAGGTTCAAGGAGATAGTTTGTAAGACCTCCTTCCTTGATTTAAAACAATTATGTGTTTTTGTTTTTGCTTTTGGTTTTTTGTTTGTTTTGTTGTTTTGTTTTTCCATTGAGAAAAGAACAGCAAGTCCCCAGGCAGGACAGCAGCATCAAACATGGCAAAACTCTGCGCTTCCCCGGAAGGCAGTGTTGCTAGGTGGCCTCACCCACGTCAGCTCTGGCCACCGAGCATGGGGGGATCCTGTACGCCTGCCACCATGGGGAAAGCTACTGTGTAAAGCTACCTGCGTAGCTGTAGCCATCAGGAGCAGCGTTTGTGAGGTTTTTGAATAAGGAGTGATCTTCTCACAGTTGGCCTCGGTGAAGGTGTAGGGTCGGAGGTCACCTCCTGGAGCTGCGGCTGCCTCTCAAGGGTGTGCACAGCACAAAGGATAAAAGAATTTGTGGTCAGGAGATGGAGAGCGTGGATGGAAGGCAGGTGTTTGGAGACTCTAAGCCAAAGAAAGTTGTGGCCCCCAACTCAGGGGCAGCCTTTATTTGTCTGCATGGCTGAAGGCTCTGACAGGGCTTCTCCCAAGGACGTTATCCCGCCTCTCCATGTTTTCTTTGTCTCTCCGGAGTGGCTCTGTTTTCAAAGAGTTCACCCTCCAGAGCCCACTGACGGAGCGCTACTTCACAAGTCGTGGCTTGTCTGCTTACGGACCTGAACCTGGCCATTTCAACTTGTAATTAAGTTTCTCTTACAAGTTATGCATGGTAATTTCAGGCATCTTAATTCTTGGTGTAATAATTGGGAGGTTTCTGCGTTTTATGGTTCAAGTCAGTACCAGTTTCCTTGCTTTTAGCTACCTAAATAAGTTTGCTTTCCAGAGCACAGTTCACAGAGTAGAGTAGCCTGCTTTAACTATTAAAAAGCCAGGGTATGATGTTTTTTTTTAAAAAAAGTTGCAACTTTTTAATACTACATTTTAAAACTGAATAAATATATACGCAGAATGCTAAACAATAGACCACACTCAACGGTGGACTTCAGTCGAAGCAAAATCTGAGTCTATAAGTGATTCCAGAGAGTGGTTTCTCACTTTTGTAACTAGGGCCTAGGGTTAGAGTTTTATTTTTGGTCGTAAGGATGGAGTCTGTGTCGAGACAAGTGAAGTCGAGAATTTTGATTAAAATGCACCCATCCATGTAACTGAGGACACAGCGGTACATTGGCTCAAGCAGGACTCACTTGAGAGCCTCTAGGAATGCTGTCTGCATTCCCCTTCTGGCTGGTTAGGTTGTTTTCCTTTGTGTGGTGACTTTATTGTCACTAACAGACTCAGATTTATATCTCTGAAATTCCCAAGGAAAGGATGGGTCTTTCTCCATCCAGTTTTCATATAGCAAATACAGGGAAGCCTCCAGCATGTGTCCTCCCCTGAGTCAGTTACTGTTGCTTGAGAGAGAGAGAGAGAGAGAGAGAGAGAGACAGACAGACAGACAGACAGACAGACAGACAGACGGACCTTCCCAACCACATGCAGAGCCGAGGGTGATGAGGTCTCCTATGGGGCATGTCACCAGGATCACAGGGAGAAAGTGCTTCTCAAGAGAGAAAGAAGTGCGGGAAAGGGAAGAGATACTAAGCTAGCAGAAGCCACTAGTGTCTCAGTTCTGTAGCATGAAGCCTAGACACTAAGCAAGAAAGAGAAGTTTTATCGTCTGTTTATGTGTAGAGGACTCCTCATTTTGTTCCTGTTCCAGCCCAGACACCACGGTGACACCTCCCCAAGCCTGGCTTTTACAGGCATCGCTAAAAGATGCATTTAAGGTTCGTCTGACTAGGTGTCGCTTAAGTGGGGTTTGGCTTAGTAATCATACAGTTTTCTCCAGGCCAGAAAGAAATCAGGAGGAAGGGGTTGGGTGCTCCAGTGTCACCAAGAAGTAGGAAATACAGATTTGATAAGTCACCACAGTTTGAGAAGGTGATTCTGGGAGAGACTGAAAGTGGGGGATTCATATGTAAATGCACGTGTTGGGGGACACCTCTGACACATTGAGGATACTATCCCTCCATTTCTTCTGGGATGGCTACAGGTAGGTGAACAGCCTGTATCACACCATCTGCCTGCCTTACCTGAGGCTGGGGTCCCTGCAGCCAGCAGGGAAGCCTGTTCACAGAACCAAGTTGCTGCCTTTTTCACCCAGCACGCCTACCGGCTATGTCTGACTGAAAATACCTTTGATAATGTAAACAGTAAAAATGTTTAAATTAGACAGTCGTCTGATTAAAGTGATGGTTTGCTACTATTTAAAGCCACAGTGATAGGAACTACTAGATTTCCCCCTTCCTGACTTATAGCCAGTTTGCTGAGTTAAAAAACAAAACAAAAAGAACAATTAAAAAAACAAAAAACAAAACAAAATAAAAAACCCAATCTCTGGGTTTTTATGTAACACGTGGTTGAAAATAGACTCAGCCAAAGAACACAGAGAAGCTTTACTTAAGCAGCAATAATCTTAACTACTAATCATCAGATTTATGAATATATCTGAGGAAATCCTGATAATCTTGTGTGTCATGGTCTTCAGAATTTCAGTGTTACTCAGAAAAGCATAGGGACACAATGCTTTCCGTGCTTCGTAACTTATAATAACGTTTGCCGTTTGCACATGGCAGTCAGATTCCACAGACAAAGCAACATGAGCTACTTCCCTCAGCTCTTCCTTCTTAAAATAGGCAGGAAAACTCAGTGAAAGAGCTTTGCGTAGGATTTATGAGAGCCGTGTCCCTATTTCTCCTTATAAATAGTATTCAGTGTCTGGTTACTCTTTTAACATCAGCTGGCCACATGACTTTGATACAGCATTCCCAGTTTCCTGGCATTCCAAGCTGGCCCTCCCTCCTACTACACCACCTCAGGGATGGCCTATCTGAGCCCACGTCAGAGGGCCACAGTCCGCTGAAGGTAGGTTGGGCCTGAACTCCCCTAGGACTAGGACTCATTACCGCCTTCCAGTACTAATGTCTGAGGCCCATGAAGTCTCTGCATCGGACCTTGGCTTACCAGCTCTGGCTGCTGCTCAAAGGCCAGCCAGATCCACCTTTCCTCCACTTCTTGAAGCTGTTACCGCAAACATCCGTCTCTCTCAGGGCGTTGATGCGCCTCCTGACATGCTCCCCTGGGCCAGGGCGTGGTGAGGTTTCTCCCCAGCTTGGGTGGCAGGACAGGCTGCCACATGGTGGTGCATGATACTCCAGCCCAGGCAGTGTGGACTGAGGGCTTGTGTGGGAAGATTCGGGAAGGCTTACAAACAAGAAACTAAGATCTCCCAACAGCTTTCGATCCTGGCTATGTTTCAGACCTGGGAATGTTTTTGTCAGATCTGCTTTTATGTTAAGGAAAAACCCAAACCCTAGACTTGGTGGAAAATATTTCAGTGCAGTTCTAGTAATGCTCAAAAAAGCTGTATTTGCTTTGGAAGAAAAGGGGGACAAGGGAACAGAGAATTTAAAATGCATTTCTGAAATCTGTTAATACAGGGTGTCATGGGACAAATTTCTATTCTGGTTACCGTTGCTTTAATCTAGCCATCATTCCGTTTGTCCCCGTCAGCCCCCATGACAGCTGTCCCTGAGACCCAGGCGCTTGGAAGTCATATGCTCTGTGCTCTCTTACCTCTACCAGCTTGCCTGGGACCCATGCCGGGGACCCCGGAACCAGAAAGTGGGGACAAGGATGACCTCTTGCTGTTGAACGAGATCTTCAGTACTTCCTGCCTGGATGAGGGGGAATTCAGCAGAGAGTGGGCTGCGGTGTTTGGAGATGACCGTCTGAAGGAGCCGGCCCCCGTGGGGGCCCAGGGAGAGCCCGACCCCAAGCCCCAGATAGGCGCTGGATTCCTCCCTTCACAGCTCTTAGACCAAAATATGAAAGATCTCCAGGCCTCTCTCCAAGGTAGGTACCATGGTGACTAGAAACACTTCTGCTCTGCTCAATCATTCCTATCCCCCCAACCCCTTTAATACAGAAGTATTTTTGTCTGTGTATGCATTCTCTATTTTTACTCTATAACCAGTATCTTCTAATTTTATTATTAGTATGAGCGTTTGTAGTTGTTACTATTGTCATGATTATTCTATCCAACGACGTTTTAGCTGAAATCTCCAAATCACACCCCAACTTGAAGACGTAGGGTCAGATTCAAGATCAGTTCTTTCTAATAATTTTCTCCCCGTCTCGGGACTTCCTTAGGAAGAGTGAGGGGAGGTTCTGGATCTCACTGTCTCACTCGGATTTAAGCTGTACGCTTCTGACTACGGCATACAAAGTAAATCCCCCATCACAGCCTCAGAACGACCAGGGTTTGCACCCTCACCGAAGCAGTTTTATGACACCCACGAGAGGAGCATGCCTTCACAGTTAGAACCCTGTGGTTTCTAAACTGACTGGCCTTGCCTGCGATGCATACCATTGGGATGTAGCGCCTGCACACGTGCCCTCGCCGTAGGTACCGTGGCATTCCACTGGACCTTTTAACGTTGTCTCCGTCATGCATTGTACTCACTCTTCCTCCAGCGACACCTTGACCCGTCCCTACCTCACGGACGCTCCAGTTCGGCCGTTCCTATCCTGACTATAGCATACAGAGGAAGTCCACACTGCATCCTCATCGCAGCGTCGGGACAGGCTTTCCACCCTGACCAGAGTATTCTTCTCTCACAAGGGTTCAGGGTGTACCAGCGCTCGGCACCAGGCCGCATGCTGGTTGAGCACTGCTGGTGTGCCCACCCCACCCCCACCCAGCGAGTCCAAGTACAAAAACAAGCTCAACCGTGAAGCCCAGACTTTCTAAACCGGTCTTGAGAAGGAACCTGTTTTCTTCTATTGTGAATTTTTCTTTCTCTTTCCTCTCATGCTACGTAGCGCAAGATAGGAATGACTCCTACTAAGACAGGTTCAAACTGTTTTGGTTTTTCCAAGAACTTCAGCTAGCTCCTTAATAAACACCATATTTACCTGGCACTTAGAGCGGAGAGCAACTGGCGAGGAGGGGGGGGGATGATTAAGTAATTATGAGCCATTACAACCTTAGCTCTTTGGAAATGAGATCATTCATACGGGACCTGGAGGGGCAAGATGAAAAAGGCCTCCCCCCACCTTTTTTTGGTAATGAGCTACCTTTCTCTTTTACTATCTTGGTAAATCCTGTTTTGCAGTCATGGGATTGGGGATTGCAGGGATAGAGGATGCTAGGAGTCTGCTTCTGCCCACCCTGCTCTGCCTCTGGTTTCACCTTCTCCTTCACTGGGTGAAGCCTAGTGGGCAAGCCTGCCAGCTGTCTTCATGTTCCATCCTTCTTGGGGTACAGGACCTAACAGATGTGGGAGACTCCAGAGGTCAGATCTTCATCCTGCCTCTGTGAGGTTCTGTAGGTCGTCCCTCCCCCACAACTCCCCCACCCCTGTCTGTGCTACAGAATGATCCTTACTACCCCACCCCCAGCTCTACTGCGTGTGCCCTGACGCTCCAGGGAGCAGTCGAGGCTGACAGTTCCTGCCAGAGTGAGAAAGCAGGGTTCGTAGCCTCTTCCTGGACAGACAATGTGTGAAGAGCTCTGGTCGGAGAGAACCCAAGAGCTGTAACAGGACGGTGCCTGTGGGCTTTGCACACTCTCAGCCTCGCACCACGTCTGAGAAGAAGGCCCCCAACCACGTGTAGGACAGCGGAGGGAGGTGTCCTGACTGTGAGAGAGAAATGCAAGGCGGGCCCCCGGAACGGGAAAGCGCTTGCACAAAGAGAGGCTGTGCCCGTCTCAGGCACACAGTCGCATTTGCCATTACCGTCTTTATGCTTTAGCACGGGACTCCCCTCATTGGCAAGCATCTTCTGGGGTCCCCCTTTGTGACAAGGCCTGGAAATGTGTCTGTGAACGCAGCGGGCAAAGCGCTCTGCCTTCCCGGAAGTCATTTTCTAATGGGGAGGAAATGGGGGACCATAAACATCAGAAATAATACACAGTAAGTAGTGAGAAAATAAACACAGTCGGCCGGCTAGACTAGGGGAGTGATCTGTGAGAGGCAAGGGCAGTGGAGAGAGGGGAGCCAGTGCTGCGGGAGAGCAGGCCTTGCTGAGGATGAGAATCAGCCACGAGGGCAGAGGGGACAGCCTGCACTGACCCTGTACGGCAAAAACATACACAGCATGAACGAGGTCTGCAGGAAGGGCACTCCTTGGCGCTGACTGAGCAAAAGTGAGAGGAATTAAGAAGTGGAGAGGTGCCGCAAGGCCACAAAGCCAGATCACGTTATAGACTGGGCCATATATGCCAGAAGAAGGTATGCGACATGGGGCTTTGTCTACACAGGGCAGATCTCCAGTCTCCTTCCGGCGGCCATGGTGAACCGCCAAAGGGCACGATCTGCTTTGCTCTTTAACGTCATTTTGGTTGTCAGTCTTCTCTCTCCTTCTGGTCTTCTAGCAAGACCAGTGCTGAGGTCACTCGGTGATTACGGAGTTTCCTTTGCACGTAAATGGCTACCAACAGAACGCCTAGAGGGTTTGAAATATCAAGGGGAGAAAATGGCTACATGGTTGAAAAATAAAGCCACCCCATTCATTGTCCGCCGCGGCTCCGGAATCTCAGTGGGAACAGCTCTCAGGCTGACCAGTGCTTCCGTGATTCAGGACAGACGACAGGACAGCTGTGTGGTGGAGTGGCTGAGCACTTTGTAGGCTTCTATCAGGATTCCTCTCATTCCCCCCAAATAAGAAAGGATGAATGTTAGCCTAAGACTTTTTTTTTTCCCCACTGCATGCGTGGGACAATAGAAAAGTCCATCTAATACGCATGAGTAGTTGCATGTAAATAAGAGTTTAATAATGACTGTTGAGCCCTGGCTACACTGTATTAAAATGGATTCCTTTGGTTAACCAGATCGTGTCAAAACCTAAATTCAGTAACGACTGAAATAATTACGAAACTAAACTAAACATGGGAGGTGAGGCTTGTGGGTACATTGACTCGGTGGCCCCGTGTGGGATGGAGTCGAGCCCAGCTTTCTTTTGTAGTTACCCTCTTCTTCCCCACCATGTGGTGGTGGTGAATCTGCCACTCTCTGAGTTATTACTTTATATTTAGTAACTGAGGTATTATTGGTCTGGGCTTATTATCCCAGCAGAATCTTATCTGTGGGTTGACTCCCATCTCTGAAAGGCTAAGGTGTAAAATCTAGTAATTCTGTGACTCCACCAGCCACAGACTGTAAGATGTCATCACCAGTGTTCAAGAGGGCACATGCTGGGCGCCAAGCACTGTGGGCGCTCTTTTCCTGTGTCTACTTATCCATTCAATCCGCTGCTTCCCAGGCACGCACTGTTACCATCTACACTTTAGAGATGAAGAAACCGAAGAAGCAAGCAGTTGGTTAGCTTAAGGTTACACTCTTGGTAAATCAGCTTTGAACCTGGGCAGTGTGACGAAGGAGCCCATTCCTACCACCAGGACTTCTGTGACCCTGCGGCGCAATGTCGGATAGCAAAAGTAGCATCCCACAGGCCCTTCGGGCATCTGCCGCTTGGGGATCAGGGCTTATAGTGATCAGCCTGGCTGTGGGGTTCCTGGCTTCACACAGGAATGAAGACACCAGTGCAGACAGCAGGATGAGTGGTGGTATAGAGACAGGGTCCTTGTCTAACAAAACTGAATGATCCTATAGAGTAGAGTATTTGAAATTGGGTCTTTATAGATAATGTTTGAACAAGAAAACACCATTGTCTGGCTGAGACACCTTCAAGGAGACTACAGAAAAAAAAGGGAAGAAAACGTGTGCCTGCCTTCCTTCCTTCCTTCCTTCCTTCCTTCCTTCCTTCCTTCCTCCCTAGTAAAAGCTGTAGGAGTTCACAACAAAAATTAGAAGTCTGATCAAGTCGTTTTAAAATTCAGTAGAATTAACGGGATTTCTCAGAAATTGTGAACATCTTGGCCTGATGGAGGGCTCTCCTAGCTTGGTTTCTGTTGCTGGAGAAAAGACCATAATGGAAGCCACTTGTGGATGGAAGGGTTTATTTCCTTCCACACGTCCACCTCCCAGTCCATTTCCACGGCTGAGGAAAGTCAGGGCAAGAATTCAAGCAGGAACCTGGAGGCAGAGCCATGGAATGCTCCTCACAGGCCAGCTTCCTGTGGCTCTCAGCCTGCTTTCTTGTAACAGCCAGGACCACCTGCCCTGGAGTGGCACCACCCACAGTGGGGGCTGGTCCCTCTCACGTCAAGAAAAAGTTCCCCATTGGCATCCCCACAAGTCACTCTTACAGTGGCAATTCCTCGGCTATAAGGGGCCCTCTTCCTAGATGACGCTAGTCTGTGTTTAGCTGAGAAAAACTAACCGGCATATGTGGCTAGCACTTCCTGTACCCGTGAATGATGAGAAGATTCGGCCTTCCTGCAGCTTCTAAATATGAGTAGGGTGAACCAGTCAGAGAACGCCCTGCAAGAAGACACTAAGGAAGGCTTGCAGCTTCCTAGTCCGTGTCCTTCCCAACGTTAAAATTTTTAATTTTAAAAGTAGACTGATACAGGAAAGATTACCAGCTGCTCAAAGTAAGCGCTCCAGGAGATCCTCCGGCTCAGGATCCTACAGACAAAAAGCTGGAACTCTCGTCACAGATTCACAGAGTCACGGAGAATCACAGAATCTTGCAGGGTGTCCTTCCTGTCGCCCAGTTCTTAGATGCTCTCGCCATCTGCGTGGGTTTTAGGTTTGGGTTATCTCGAATAAACAGGCCAACCCTATCTCTCTCCCCTCCTGGGTGAGCGTGGTGCAGGGCAACGGACATTTCTAGTGCTTGATGGCGGAGTGTCAAGGGGAAGAGAGCTGCGTGTATTTATGGTCTAAGCACAGGGCGAGCACTTTGCTTTTGCCGGTAGGAACGTTCACTTCTTCCCTGCCGCAGAGCAGAGCGTTGCAGGCCCGCTGAGTAACATCTGCGAGGCAGAGCTTACGAGCTACAGAATTCCAATGCCCCTGCTCCACAGAGGGAGCCCTCACAACCGACTCCTCTACCCACTCTGTAGATGAGGGAATCCAGGAACCTCAAAAGGTCGCGTGCCTTGCCAAGTTCTCACACTTTCCGCCACGGTAGCGAGGGCTTAAATTCTCAGCTTGGTTTACAAGGTCCTTCAGTGCCTAGTCCTAGTTTCATGGCTGCCCACAACTCCCACACCGTTGCTTTGCATGACTCAATGACATAACTGTGCCAACGAACCAGTATCCTTTTTTTTTTTTAGATGGTGCTATTGAAATATGAACCGAGCTATCCTGGATCTCACTAGGTAGCCACGGCTAGCCTCAAACTTTTGGCCATCCTCCTGCCTCAGCCTCTCAAGTGCTGGGATTACAGACACATATCACCATAAGGTGAATCATAGTCTCTGTCCGTCCACTGGACTCTAGCCATACGAAGCTTTAGTACACCCAGATCTTTCCACCAGCAAGGCTTTGGCGCGTTCTGCCTAGAGCATGCTGTCCACACCTACACATACGAAGCACTAGACTTGGCTGACTTCGCCCCAGTCTCGGTCTTGATGTCAGTCCATCCACACCCTAGCCGTTTCGGCTCCACACTTCCATTACACCCTGTACTTAAATCACCCTCTTACCTCACCTTATGGGAGAGCTGATTTCATTTCTGTCTCTTCCTTGGGTTGTCATGGAAACAGGGTCCACAATTGTGTGGCTCGCCATATTTTCAGATCATAGCTCAAAGCCTTAGGATTCAGTGGGTGTTTAAAATATACTTGTTTGAAGGGTGGGTGGGTGGGAGGGAGGGTGGATGTCTGGCTGGATTGGCAGGCGACAGCGAGAGGCAGCTGACAAAATGACAGTGGTACCAGGTTAAAGGGCGGCAAGCCTAAGCCGTGAACCCGCCAGATAAGACTTCAGGGTTCACTCCTAAGGTGTGCTGAGGTATACAGAACGTGAACCTGCCAGATAAGACTTCAGGGTTCACTCCTAAGGTGTGCTGAGGTATACAGAACGCCTGAGAGCTTTCCCCATCGCTTGGTTTTACACACAAGATTCCCCGTTCACTTGTGCGGAAGCCCAGGGAGGCAGGGATCTTTACACATACATACCTTGCTGGCGTGCAGTGGCCCTGAGAGATCGTGGCCGCCATTGTTGTGTCCCTCCTTTGTTTTTCATAGCCATTCCCCTCCCCCCCCCACCCCCAGACTCCCCAGGCTGGGCTAGCAACCCTGCGTGGGCACTTTGCTCTAAGTGGTAAGACACGATCACGGCAAAGCCTTCTCGGGCCCATGTGCTTTGTCTCTGCTTGCTCCTCTTGCTGGGAAATATTAGTTCTGGCTCATTGGCATTTCCCTATGTGTGCACAAAGGGAGCGGGGGCTGCCCTAGCAAACTTTTATGTGTGTGTTTTCTGCAAATGGGCAGCACATTGACATGTCAGAGGAGCCCAGAGCCGGCAGTTTGTTCTTGAGCTTGGAGTGCCCTCCTGCCTCCGCCCTGCCCTACCCCTTCTCCTGAAAGAATTCCTCTTGACGCAGGGAGACATCTTTCTAGCCACACCTAGGTGTTAAACGTGCCGCTGCCAACTGCCACTGGCTGAGGAACAGTTGAGGGCAATTACTGGAATATTAGCAACACTCCGTTCTTTCTCAATCGCGGTTTCTCCTGACAGAAGGCAAGACATCCGAAATCTGGTTGTCATTCCATCCATAATTATCCTCAGAGGACCCTTCCCCTAAATAATTTCCAGAGAGATATGAAGGAGGCCGGGATGCCCATCGAGCTTGGGGCTTGGGGATTTGTTCACTAGCTGGTATCTATCACATCAGCGTCATTTCAGCCCCTCATGCCCACGTTCAAGCTGGTAGGCGGACGGTAAGGAGTGGATGAGCCTCTGCGTGCTGGCCGTTGATTGTGCGTAGCGTGGAGAGGAGGAGTCAGGATGTCCATATGTCTGTAAAAATGGTCGAGGAATCCTATCCTACCCCGCCATCCCAGCTTCCAAAGAAGAGACGGCTTCAAGTTCTTCCCCCTTCACGTATGCCCTCTGTGGTGGGGAATGCCTCCTTTTGTGGATCCTCGGTGTTCTTGTGGAGCTTCTGACTAGAGCTAAGCTATACCAAATAGTCCCTGGTTATAGAAGCATTCAGCGGGATGATAACCATAGGCTGGGGGTCTGGTTCAGTGATAGAACATTGGCCCGGCATGCACAGCACCCTGAGTGTGATTCCCAGCGCCCCACCCCCACCAAAGAAAATAAAGACATTTTCCCTTATAAAGAAATCTTGCTGTATCATCCCTTTACATGGTATGCTTGAAAGTTACAGTTCATGATGACAAAGAGATGGCTTCACTGTTAAGAGCGGGAGTGCTCTCGAAGGCAGAGGGCGTAAGCTTGGTCCCCAGTGCCCACTATAGCAGCTTCGAAACGACCTGTGACTCCAGTTGCCAGGGGGACCAGATGCCTATGGCCTCCATGACATCTACACTCTCTGGCACATATCCACATCCTTCACACAGTCACACACATAACTCAAAACAGATCGTCAAGTAAAGAGAAAATGCAGTTTTGATTTCTGGCACTTTTCAGATGTGACTTGATATACAGATTCCTTTGTAAGTTTTCAAGTTACAGAAAAGGAGGCAAGCTCCACTTTAGAGCACTGGGGGACGAACACACACCGCTCCATACTCTGAAAAACACAGTGAGTTGAATCCATGTCTTAGCCCAGTGTTCTTGAGAGCTGGGCTTGGAAATGAGTATCACGCATGGTTCAGAGGCAGGAAGCAGTTTCTTGTCGAGTTTCTACTATCAAGTAGCAGCTTTGACTTTGGAACTCGCTCGTGACAAGACTCCTCCCCCCACCCACCCACCTCCCCTCCCGAGTTGATTCAGGCTCTCTCAGGAAGTAGAGAGAACTCAGTCAGAGAGCACACTGAGAACCAAGGGCCTAAAGCTGCACAGTTTCTCATGGCTGCCCGAAAAGATTATGTCCTGAAGTAGGCCCCTTGCTTTCGAAAGTATCCCTTTCCTCACTTCAGTCCAGTCAACCTAACAAACGTGCCGATCTAGCCAGACAACGGGCAATCCACGAAGAGACTGTTCCCTAAACTAGCGCTGGTCTCAAGGATTCCATTTTAATCAGCCAACATCTCTAACCAGCTTACAGCTGAGGTGTTTCAGGAGACGGGCGGGCTGCAGGGTTGGAGGGAAGGAGGCACAGTGCTGGTGGGCAGGAATGGGGACAAGGAATGACTCCTCTCAGCTTTTCCTCTGACTGGCACCGTTGGGCACACATTTGCACCACGGCCTTGACTTTTCCACATTTACTGCATTTTATGTGATCTGGGTCTAAAAAGGAAAACGGTTAAGAGCCAGTTTTCTAGGAACTCGGGAGGTTTTGTTATTCCTGGATCACGCCAAATACTGGTCATTTAAAATTGTTTTATTGAAGTATAATTTACATGCCATAAAATTCACTCGCCGTAAGCGAACGGGTCAAGGATTTCTCACAAATACATGCGGTGAAGTTTGAATTTCAGCATCTCAGAAGGCGCCCTTGACACCTGAAGCTTCTGGTTGCTTATGAATTACCCTGTGTATGTTTTAAGTGACATTTCAGGGACTAGCAACGTCATTTAAAATCCTTTCTGTTTTCCGTTGGTTTTGTAAGGAAATAAATAGGTCACGGGTCATCTGTTTCATTCCTTATTAGTCTTCATTATTAAGTCTGTGTACTTCCCATCCAAAATGAAGTTCATCTAACCAGTGAATATTAGGAACCTCGTGGGCTGCCAAGTACCATGTTGCCATTGAAGATGATGTACCGAGAGTGTGCTGCTTGCCATTTAAAGGGGGGTTTTAATAGTTTGTCTTCATTCAGAAGACGTATGTCTGCCCCCCACTGTGTGCCAGGCAGTGTCCTAAATGATACAAGAATAAAATAATACATGACCCATGGCTTCAAGGGATCATGACACCTCAGTGTAGCAAGAAATGCAAACTGTTAAAAATAGCATAATTCTATAATTGAGTCCACTAGAAAGTGTGGACATTAGAGTAGCAGGCCAAACAAAAGGTGTCTCATTTTTTATAGCATCTACAGTGTGACCTCCTTCCTCAAGAAACTATTCCCAGACCCATCTGAACTCTGCAATCCAAACATGGTCTCTCTTGAGGGCATTACTGGAGACTAAATTATTCTTTACAAAAACATACAAAACACCACGCAAGAGCATCACAGTGAGAGGCCAGAGTTTTAGGCATAGCGATCCCCTCGGGATGCCCTGTTGATGGTCAACAGTTTAACAGGAGGCTCAGCAGTGGCTCAGTACATAGCTACCTGCTCAGCGCTCTGAGGAAAAACTTGCATACCTTTTTTCAGAAGACAGGACTTCCTACACAAAGAACTAAAGCGTGTAGGTTTAAAGATGTAAATTAAGGATGAGCCGTGCCAAGATATCCAGAACAATCAGTAAAGGTTATGGGAAATGGAGGAACTTGCATTCCTAAAACAAGAGGGCTAAAGGCCTCTAGCCATGCTCTTCAGGAAGGGCACGGGTGTTGGGGGGAGTATGACAGAATGCTGGGTTACCCAAGTCACGTGACATGGTAGAGGATGGCATCCAGTTAGCATCAACCCAGGCCCTTCACTTTCATCCTTTGGGTTGGACTGCTCTCTCACCTTCCCAACATATAGGAAAGAGATGCCCGTGACCCTCTCAGAGATGTGTGGTTACTAGTTCTGTGGCTGTGCTATTGCTATTCAGTTTTAAGCCTTCCCCTTTTATGACAGGAAATGACAGGAAACCATAGATCTTGATTTCCTGCTCGTTTGGGGTGTGGTCATGAAGTCACCATGCTCCCCAAGGAAATGGGAAAAACAGTGCTTTGATACAGCAGCCTCTTGGTTGCTTTTCAAAATCCATTGTCTTCCTTAGTTGGCCATGTATTTCAATTAGATATGATCCGATGCTTCTACTGTTCCATCAGGTTGTTTTTTTTGTTGTTGTTGTTTTCCAGTCTAGGGAAGATAGGACAAAGGTCTTGTCACACCATCCTCTGCTGGAGGCCACCATGGGCAGAAACCATGTATGTGCCCAGCGGCTGTTGGGGTGGGGTGGCAGTTCTTGTTAGATCTAATGTCCTTTGGCCTTGAATATTAGGCAGGGCTTCTTAGGTGTCAAATGAGGCCCGTTTAAGCTCCTGGAGTCTGTTCTGTTTCGGAGCAGGCCCCTGAAGTGTGCATCTGCTGCGCAGGAGATCTCGTGTGCATTCACAGCTTTATCTCTCTTGCTTTGGCCGTCATCCCCTCTCCTTTTGACCACAGGAAACGTCTGTCTCATTATCATCAGAGAGTGTTCCTGTGATGTTCCTATGATGTTCTTTTAAGTGCTGTGCAAATAATTTGCACCTGGTTTTACTCCTAGTGGAGACCTGGAGGATCTGAGGGTCGGTCTCCTCAAAGTGCAGTCAGCTGGCTTAGCTCTTAACTGCAAGTCCGTGATTACTGCCTGGGGACCCCCTCGGACCTCTGCGAGAGCTTAGGAGGACCGGGAAGTAAGTGTGCAGCATATTTTCACTGGGGAAATCTTGAAGATACCGTTAGACTCTCTATCAAGAACTGAGATAAACTAATCTCTCTATCAGTCTTGTCCCATACAGTATCCTCATATGACCTCCAACGTGATGACTTGAAGTTCTCTCTGGTTCTATCTGGCAAATCAGTATAAGCCAAGGGTTGTAAGGGCAATCCATGTAGCATTCAATCAAGGTTACCTGTAGTAATAACCTCTTTGGATTACTCTTTGGAGAACCGTTCAGACTACTTAGTATTGCCATTACTAGCTGTTCTTATGTGTACTAGTTGTATCTCATATATTATGACATACATGACTCTCTCGTTACAAAGCAATGCACCCAGTGGGTATTATGATGAGAGATAGGGAAACAAACTGAAAGCATGAAGTGCTTCGTTCACTATCTTAACAGCTCGGTGTCCTTTAGGGAAAGGATCAGAGACGATTCTTTGTAACTCCCATTCCTTTCCACCTCTTCACTCTAGCCAGTTTTGAGAGACTTTTCACCCAGATGGCAAGCACATTCCTCCTGGCTGCTCCCTGCTAGAAGGGTACCCTAATAGAGAGACATTTATTCATGCTTCTTCTGACATCTCCACCTGTTGGAAAGGAGGAGCGGCATGGATTACCCCAGCCAGTGAAGTAGTAGATGCTCACGTGGAATGATTTATATGGAAGAGTCCCAGCTCATTTATAAATCACTGGCATGAGGCACCCCTTTGAAAACTCTCTCCTCATCTGGAAGACACTTTGGCTGTCTAATCATGGTTTCTGGGGAGTTAGGGCGGGTGAAACAGAAGGAAGAGCTCCAGCGAGACTGAACAGAGGGATTTCAAACCCATGAAGGGAAGGGAAGGGAAGGGAAGGGAAGGGAAGGGAAGGGAAGGGAAGGGAAGGGAAGGGAAGGGAAGGGAAGGAAAGGAAAGGGAAGGGGAGGGGGAGGGGAAGGGGAAGGGGAGGGGGAGAGAGGGAAGGGAAGGGAAGGGAAGGGAAGGGAAGGGAAAGGAAAAAGGAAAGGAAAAAGGAAAGGAAAAAGGAAAGGAAAAAGGAAAGGAAAGGAAAGGAAAGGAAAGGAAAGGAAAGGAAAGGAAAGGAAAAAGGGAAGGGAAGGGAAAGGAAGGGAAGGGAAGGGAAGGGAAGGGAAGGGAAGGGAAGGGAGGGGAAGGGAGGGGAAGGGAGGGGAAGGGAAGGCAAGGACCTTTTGCCTTTGACAGGAAACAGTGGGAAAAGCAGGGACCTTAGTGGTAGAGAGACTGGGCCTGGGAATGACTTCCTGCAGGCCCACATCTTGAAAGGATGAAATCACCAGATTGCTCCTGGCCCAGGGGACCTAAAGGGATCCCTCCAGCAGACATCAGAAGGCAACTTGCTTCCTCAACCATTCACTCTGATTTCTGAAATAGCCATGCTGTTTCCCGGTTGAGCGAGACAGACAGCCTGTGGGGTTTTGAGTACCTCTGGGAGCTGTAGCCGTTGCTGGAGGCGCACTGCAGATAGAAGTCACGTAACTAAGCCTCAAGCCACCGTGTATGTCAGCCAGCTCTTCAGGGGACAAGAAATTCCCTCACAGAGACCAAGGGTCATGAGATTTGTCCCTTCTAAGGTGCTGCTGCACCTGCCCGAGCCCAGCATGGCCGAGGTGATCATCGCGAAGGTGGGGTTTGTTCACGTTTCTTCTTCTTCTTCTTTCCCCAGAGCCTGCCAAGGCTGCCTCGGACCTGACTGCCTGGTTCAGCCTCTTTGCCGACCTCGACCCCTTATCAAATCCTGATGCTGTGGGGAAAACCGATAAAGAACACGAGTTGCTCAATGCATGAGTTTGCAGCCTTCAGCAGGGAGCCCTCGGGCCACGCCCACAGCACCCCATCCAGGGCTTACAGAAGTCTGATGTGCTCAGTATGCTGTTTTACTATTTACACGCCATTTTAATAAAACGAGAGGGTCAAGGCCCTGTTTCTATCGCTAGAGTTATTTACTCCTGTTTGGTTTGTGTGTTGTCCGTGTGCCTTGAGCAGCAGAGGAGGGGTCCCCGGGAGAGCAGCAGAGGAAGGGTCCCCGGGAGAGCAGCCAGCGGGCCTCTGCTTGCTCTTGCTGACATCCTCAGGACTGTTGCCATGTCAGTATACCATGGTGAAATCCAAGGCGAAATCACACACCCGAATGTGCACTTACATGGCACATCTTCAGGGCAGCCAGGAGGCTAAACGGTTTGTGCTTGCTCACGTCCCCATTCCTCTCAGAAGAGGCTTCAGGAAGAGCCCTTCTCCTGCCCTGCCACCTTCCACCAAGCTCTGGGTGAAGAGCCAGACAACCAAAGACACTGTCTCCTGCCACACTTGACTGCGGCCACACGCCACACTGGCCAAGGAGTGGGGGGGGGGAAGGGGGGTGTCTTTCTGCTGCATGGACCTTTCTATTGAAGAAATAGTGGTAATAACAGATTCACATGTGGCCACATCAACAGCTCAGATACCCTGTCAGACTCTTAGACCCCAGAATTGGCACCTTCTCTCCTACGTCACAGGTAACCTGCTAAGTTAAGACCCTCTCACATGCCCTGAAGTTCATGTAGACCATGGCAAAGCACGGAAAGCCCTGTGTAAGGCAGTTGTGCAGAAAAAAGGTTCTCTGTGCTTAGGCCAGAGAAGTGGCCTCTTGTGAGTTCCTGTTGCCTATCTCAGAGAAGGCCCCCTGGGCTCCCTTCAGAAACACAGGAGTACCCTCAGAAAGGACTGGACTGAAGTTCTAAAACCACGCTGAGGGCTGGAGAACACAGGCTGTTACAGATGTCTTCTTGGTATAGTCAACGTCTGGGATCCAGCTGGGACTTAGCTCGGGTAGCTTTCCCTGGCTGTGCAGTCTTGTGCTGTCAGAGGGATCATTACTAGAATGGTCTTTCTAGCAGACTTCTCAGGTCCACGTTAATACACTCTGAGGTTGTCATGATACAGAGTCAGAACCCAACATTGCACTCCTCTAAGCACAGGGATGAGGGATGAGGGTCCTAGTTCCATCCTGGGCCGCATTAGTTTGTAGCCATGAAAACCCCAGAAGTCCCAGTGAGGAGCTGAATCTGGAAGGCCTGTCCGGCTCCATCTAGGCGATGATGGGACTGCGTGGAGGCTGAAGGAGGTCAAGTCCTTCTGTTTTGAATAGGATAAGCAGTAGGAGGCTGCGTTTTAAGACTGATCAGTGAGTGGGAGAAAGAGGATCACAGTGGTTGAATAAGCTTTGCAACAGGAAAAGGAAAGGGTTGCTCATGGAGGCATTTTTCTCCCGGAAACTTTCTTTATATCTCTCGTGAAAGGGAAAGAAAAGAAAAAGACTGTCTCCTTTCCCATCTGCAATCCACTCGGGCAGCCTCTTGATCCCTTTTGAGAGGCGTGTTTTGATCCTGCTCACACAAAGCCCCTTGACCACGGACGGGCTCGTCAGCAAGGAGAAGCAGCTGCTGCCTGGTTCCCTTGTAAGTGCCCTGTACACCCCGCCTGGCCAAGAGGCTTCCTCAGGGACCCGCCTTGGGGCCTCTCCAACTGCCCACACAAGTGTTATCTCTGACATGAAGGAGACGGTGTGTCCTTACCCTCTTCGCCAACAGTCTCGTCTCGCCTCATCTCCACCTCCCTGAGGGCAGCCGGCCTGAGCCACAGTTACACACAGGAGCTTGAGACAGACAGACCCAGGCTCTCCTTGGCTTTCCTGCTGTTTCCGCTGGCTTCAGCATGACCCCGAGTTCCCCTCCCTTTTCCTCAGCTACCAGATAAAGAATGCGCACAACACGCCGTAAGGAGCCAGCACGTTTTGTTGTTGTTGTTGTTGTTGTTGCTGTTGTTGTTGTTGTTTTGTTGTAGTTGGAAGTTTTTGCCCAAGAAAATGTGTTCTGCTTGAAGCCAGCACCCCTGGGTATGGAGGAACCAATCCATTGTACATTAGCCAATTTTTATAACAGGTGTGGGGGCAGGGCTGAGGGCCCTGAAGGCATTATGTGAGGCTGCCCACCTATTGGATGACACCTACCAGGTCCCATCCTGCAACTTCTGGAATCAGCACTGAGCTCCGCTTTTAGGAGATGCTGCACGAAGACCGCACCCCAGAGCCAGTCTCTGGCAAGGGCTCATGGGTAATTGATTTTTCCAATATATCAGTGCTGTACCTGGCTTGGTGATCAACTAGCACCCTCCACAAAAGCCAACTCATCCTCTGCTTCCTGCTTTGATTGGAGGCAGCTTCCAGGCCCTGGGACTGGCATTCTCAGTACACAGTGATGTAAGTAGGTCTCTTCAGTTTGGTTGGAACATAGATGCCAACTTGGAGGCAAATCTATACGACTGACCATGGCTGCCAACAAACCTGCGTTGGGAAGGCTTCTACTGAATGATCGATGTTTACGGTAGATGTGAGGAAAGCAACACCGCTTCAGACCTTGCCTTTCATGGAGCTTTTAAAGTTAACTTCCTTATCAAAGGAAACCAGTATTCTAGAACCATCAGGGAGGGGCATTCGTGATAAGAACAACAAAGTTCGGAGACTAGTCTTTACCAAAATCCATCCAAACTCAGACTGACCCAAACATCAAACCTGTAAAACTCATTTAGGAGGTGGAGGCAGGAGGAATGAATCAAGGTCACCCTTGAGTGTGTAGTCAGTTTGAGACCAGCCTAGCCTAAATGAGGTCCTATCTTAACTAATTAGTTAACTGATTAATTAATATCTTAAATACATGACAATAGGCTTTCTCCTCAGGTGACTGTCTATAAACTTCAGGCATGGTTGGGTCTAAAGGTTCATATTTGCAGCCTCCCCTGTCCCCAGCTCTGATTCCTCCATTTTTTTTTTTCCAATCCATCAGGGATTTCTTAACGGAGACAAGATGGCCACCAGTAAAGTTTTAGAATGTACCCTGCATAGGTCCTAGGACCAATCTTCATTCACTAGGAGCAATGGGCGGAAAATGGGCCATTTGGCAGCTTCCCCCAATTTGGGTGCTGTTACTAGAGGACAGAACAGAGGCCCAGCAGAACTGTGCACTACAGAGCTGCCCTGCCTCCTGGACTACAATAGCCTCAAGGAGACACTCGTCTTCCCAGAGAACGGTAAATGGCACCAGGGCAGTAAGAAAACCTAGAAGTCCTCAGTGACTTACTGAGGCTCCTTACCTTTCAGTACCTGTAAGGAATCACGGAAGGATCATAGAGCCCTCTGCATCTCACATACTTCTATCCACTTAAGGAAACTAGGGACCAAGGAGCCATCAACAAAATCCCAGGTCTTGAACCAAGTGGTCTGACTCCAAGCCAGGGCTTGTTCCACATCCACAAGCTATAAGAAAGAATGCAAAGACAGACTGAGTTCCCGTAAGAACTAATATGTGCCCCCATTCACTCCCATTTCTTATTTTTATCTTCAGAAGCCAGTTATTAAATATAACCTTTAAGGAGAGATTTATGAAACTAGGACAGTAAACAAGAACTTATCTCTGAAGCTAGACATATCTTGAGTCAAGTCAAGCCTCTAGCAGTTGTAGGTCATAACCCTCTCTGGCATTGGGTTTTTTGTTTGTTTGTTTGTTTTTCGCTCATAAACAGAAAAATAATATACCCTGTCCAGTGGAGTTACTACAGAGAGTAAGGATTTCAGATCTAGGACCCTTAGGTGATGACCAGCATTAAAACCATGGAAACAGACATTCCTGAGGCCTCCTCACTCTGTGAAATGGTATTTATTAACGTGGGAGAAAGAGACTATTCATTCTCAGTGACCTTCTGGTAAACTCACCAAGCCCCATTTTTCTTCCTGTTTATCAACTTATTATCAAAGGGGGGCAGAAGGGGGAATGAGCCTAGAAAATCAAATGTAAAGCTAAAGATGTGGTTCCATCAGTAGCAGTTCTGGTGCAGCATGCACAAAGCCTTGAGTTTGATTTCTAGAAGCTCATAAAGTGGGACGGTGTGGTGTGCTTGCTGATAACCCCAAACCAGGAGGTAGAGGCAGAGGGGTCAGAAGTGCCAGCTCATCCCCGGCTACATCGCAAGTTCAAGGCCAGCTGGCCACCTGAGACTGTCTTTCCCTTTCATTCTCTCTCTCTCTCTCTCTCTCTCTCTCTCTCTCTCTCTCTCTCTCTCACACACACACACACACACACACACACACACACACACACGGATACATGCAAACAAAAAACCTTAGAGTCTAGTAAGTGTCTGCTGACTTTCGCGATGACTGGACAAGATTCTGCGGCAAGGCTAGGAGACATGGAGGACCTTCTGTGCTGTCCTAAGGGGAATACTATAATACTCGCCAAGTTGAGTTTTTTACCTTTGCTTTTGTTTTTCTTTTTTATGATGCATCATGCACTAACCAGAAGACCAATTAAAATGAGGAGGCAGGGCAGTCGGGCTTCTCTAACACTGTCGATGGGAAGGCAAAAAGGAACAGCTATTTGGGGAAACAGTTTGGCAGTTTCATGGAAAGTCAAAGTTAAACATATGCATGCCATATGACCTGCCAATCCCACAACTAGGGATTTACCCTGGAGAAGAGGAAAGTGTATATATGTATATGTATATATGTATATATATATATGTGTGTGTGTGTGTGTGTGTGTGTGCGCGCACGTACATATATACATGTATATATACATATACATATACATATACACATGTATATGTATATATACACATATGTATATGTATGTATACACATATGTATATACACATATGTATATGTATGTATACACATATGTATATACACATATGTATATGTATGTATACACATATGTATATGTATGTATACACATATGTATATACACATATGTATATGTATGTATACACATATGTATATGTGTATATATACACACACATATATATATACACACACACACACACATACTCACAAGCCTCTATGTAAATGTATATCAGCTTTATTCATAATCTCCCAGAACTGGAAACAGCCCAGATGTCTTTCAGCTGCTGAAAGAGTAAAAAAAAAAAAAAAAAAAACCTGCAATGTAAGTACAGTGAGTATTATTTATCGGTCAGCATGAACAAGCTATTGGTACACAGGCCAGTTGAACATGAGGCCAGCTTACCCCAAAAGCATGTACCCCTACTACGATGCTATAGGACAAGTGCCTCATATCTTTATACGCCGCCCCCAAAGCTCACAACACAGTTTAGAAATGAGAACAGTACCACATGGAGCCAGACCAAGACACAGTGTATAAAACCCCAGACGGGTACCTTTTAATAGCATCCACATCTTGATGAAGGCCACCTTGGAAAGAGGGAAACTGTAAGAGCCAAGGCCACCAAACACCAGAAGGGAACTTGCAGCAGAAAATGGCATGATTAGGAAAACCGGTGATTCCCAAAGTTGACAGCTTATCTGTGTCAATGTAGATTATTAAAATTTTAACAATTGTCATAGAGTTATGTGGGATGTTAGTAGAGGGAAGCTAGCCAGGAAGATATGGAAACTTTGTTACGTTGCAACTTTCCTATAAATTTAAAATTATTCCTTAGTGAAAGTTGTGTTTATTTGTATTTTTTTTTTAATCTCAAAGTCTTGGTGCTGTATGATTTAAAAATCAGACAAGTCAGATCTACAGGAACAGACATCAGGTCTAGGTTTATCAAAGGCTGAGGTAGAAGGGGATGATCTGCACAAGGCAGAGAATTTAGGGGGATGGAACTCTGTTGGGATTCGGGTGATGGTTACATGATTGCCTGAATTTGTCAAAATCCATAAAGGTAAAAAAACAGATGAATTGTACTGAGTGTAAATTATTCCTTAGAAAGTGTGATGAAAGGGAAGAGACTAGATTCTGAACTCTCCATACACCAGTCCTCATGAAGTGAGAGAACCTGTGAGAATCTGGACCAGAAGACCCGGTCTACAATGCAGGTGAGGGTATCAGATGCGCCTCCTGGTGCAAGGAAGCAGAGCCTACTCCTAGCCAGATGTCTCATGGATTAGCACTCATCCATGTGTAGTGAGCATAGGGCTAGCTGGGCTTCAGCAAGCATGATCACACGAAAATTTGAGCTTCGCAGACAGCAGCAAGGGAGTGTGATCAGGTAATCAAACACCGAATGCTTCATCCAAGGAGTAGCCCACTCCCACCCACCCCCTTAACGTAGAAATGGCCGCATGGTTCAGAGCAAATGTGATAGTTCCTAAAGATGGATTATTGCATGAAAGCTACACTAATCCTGACAAGGATCGTGATCTTCAAGGCTTTGGAAACAATACTGCAACAGTGAAGCACATCAAATCTACGGCAAGAAGGAAATAGGCATGCATTACCAAGAATATGCATGAATTACTAAGAAGACTTCTGTGCTGGTTTAGAATACAAAAAAGTATTGAAGGATGAAGATCTGTCTTCTTACAGTAGATTGGGAAAAGGTTTTGAAATAAACCATTAGGCCACCTATTCAAGACTCATGTTCCCCCTTTTAAGCATTCCTGCCTCCTATTCTGCCTGTGTACAGAGTCATATTGGGGTATCATGCCACGGGGTAGACACTCGACCATTGATCAAGGTGAACTTCCTCTCCCCGCCTTTGTTGAGCAGGGATTCCTGTGCTAGTCAGGCTCCTGCTTCACCTAAGGTGGAGCACTCAGAGTAAAGGTGATGTTCATTGTTCCTCCAGGTCTCTGAGTTCCTGAATTAAGCAGGTGACCTGCCCAGCTGCCTGAGCAGTGGAGTCAACGAACTGCCAGACCACTTCCCCACAACTCACCCCGGAGTCTGGGGGGAGGGGCTCGCCCAAACTCTTAAATTGTCAGACCTCCATTAAACTTGGGCCTTGATCAGCAATTGGGTCGTCCTGGCCTCCTTTCTTTTCGCCGCCCCCAGGCCCCCATCTATCCCCAGCTTCTCTTCCAGGGACTCAGCTCGCAGTAGCTGCTGGCAGCTACGTGCCTGGAAAGACACAAATCTTCAGAGAGTGAGTCATGCTCTGAGCCACAGAGCCACCTGGTCTCACTGGATGAGCCCAAGAAGCCTGGTGGAACAGGTGTTCACCTGAGGAAGAGTCAGACCTTTTCACATTTCCCTTCTCTCGTTCTGGCTGCTGATGTCTTGCCCACTATTAAATCAACAGCCTCACTAGAGGAGATGTAGACCTGTTTCCTTCCCATAAAGCTGGGTGAGGATGCTGTAAATAACCTGGTGGTCTGTGCCATCTGTAGGGCCAGGCCATACCTGAATCCTCCAGTCTCTTCCTCCCTAGGTGTCTATCTTGAGCATTGTCTCTCAGTCATCAGAACCCATACTTAAGGGAGATGTCACATGTACTTGTAAACTCAGTGACCTCCATGATGACTGACACCAGATCCACCCAAGACCCTTCCTTGTAAGCTGTAGAACTCTTCTTATGGAAGAGGTCACATGTGTTTTACAAGAGGGTTTCAATGTAGTATGCCATAAACTTTATTGTGATAGTCATTAGGAAACTTTTTTTTTCCCAAAGTGGTGCTGTACTTAAATATGCCTAAAATAAACTTCCTGGTATCAGACTCTAGAAGTTTCTAGATCCTATTGGCTGAGTCATGTTGCACTGGATTTCCTTCTTACCCTACCTGTGGCTGTGGCAATCGCAGGGGCTCTCACAAAGAACTCTGAAGCTCGAGGGGGTCTCCGCTTGTTCATCTCTACCAACCAGTGAAGATGCCAATCATTTTAGAAACACCTCTTCCAAAGAGGCTGGATTGTGTATCAAAGCTCTTGTGCTCCCTTCTCCAGCTACTATAAAGGAAATTCCTTTATTGATAATGATCTGTCTTCTTATTGCTATATCTGCCTCTGACAGGTGGTGCTCCAAATATCAGTTTTATATGCCCAGCACCCTTGCCAGGCTCCCATTCCCAGTACAAGCAGGAGTTCTCCAGGTTATCAACACTTGAGCGATCAACACTCTTGGTTCCACTGCCGTCTGCAATTTGTCTTGACCTCTGACAGCTGAGTTATAAAACCTATTCTGCTCTGGAGACTTATGAACCTCTGCGTTTCACCAGTTGGTGAATCCTGAGATCACGTGTAAGCATTTATAAAAATGTACTTATGTGTATTCTTACCACGGGAAACAGTCTAGCATTTCTATAAATTCTCAAAGCGATCGGTGGGACAATAAAAGTCAGCAGCAGGCCAGTGCAATGGCACAGGGTACCTGGAACCCCCTGACCCCTGACAATCTTTATTATCTGTGTGCAAATAGAATGGAGACTTCCCCAGTAGCCCCCTCACCAGCAGGGAAGCCCCAGCCTTCTGTAAATCTTTCCTCTTTCCCTGCCCTTTAAGTGAGATAGCCAAGCTGTGCCCCCATAGTCAAACCGAGGGGTATTTTTATCTTGCCAATAGGATCTGCTATCCTGTGTGAGCTGTGACTTTGGCTCTCGTTGGAAAGAAGACAGCAAATGCTCGCCCCACACTCGTCTGAGCCCTGGCTACCTGCTGTTGTCCACCCATCTGTTACCTTCCCTCGCAAGCCCCAGTGGAGCCCCAGCTTCTCCGATTGTGAGCCTGTGATGAGAAGAAGCACACAGCTAAACGGCTCTGTTCCTCTGATCTAGAAATCAGGTCTGTGGTTAAAGAAAAAACAAAAACAAAAAACAACAACAACAACAACAAAAACTCAAAAAGACAAAGGGTGAACTTGGGTTGAAGCCTCAATCATCCTAGGTTTCTGGCATTGTTTCCTAGAGCTAGACAGGATTGGAGAGAACCAGATAGTCAGGTTCACAGGTGAGATGGAAGGGGAGAAGGTGTCTTCTGAGAAATCCTGGGCAGCTGGGCAGTGGGGCATTTGCCCGCTCCACCCTCTGATACCAAGGAAAGGGTCAAAGGGCATCTTGTAGACAACCTTAGAGGAGGAAGTTCGCTGCACATCTGTTGAGTAAATGCCTATTAACTATCAGCAGTGTGTGTGTGTGTGTGTGTGTGTGTGTGTGTCTGTTTACTCCTCTAACTCCTTCTGACCTTACACTGCTGGTGAGAAAAAAGCAACTATTGTCCACAAAAGGGCTACTCAAGGCCACACACTATGTCCGGTTCACAAGAAGCTTTGGTATAGGGGTTTTATATGTATATTGTGGTCATTTGAATAAGAATGGCCCCATGGGCTCCTAGATGTGAATGCCTGAGTGACAAGAGATACAGTTTGAAAGGATTCGGACAGTGGTTCTTCACCATCCTAATGATGTTCCTCGAGTTGTGATGACCACCAACCATACAGTTATTTTCATTGCTACTTCATAACTGTAATTTTACTGCTGCTTTGAGTCATAATGTAAATATCTGATATGTAGGATACAGGATATGCAACTCCTTGGGGTAATTCCAACCTCCAAAGGGATTATGACCCCTGATCGTTGAGAACTGCTGGTTTAGGGGGTATGGCTTTGTTGGGGTAAGTGTGGTCTTCTTGGGCAAAAGTACGCCTTTGCAGGTGGTGGGGCTTTGAGGTTTCAAGAGCTCAAGCCAAGCCCAGTGCTTCTCTCTCTTCCTGCTGCCTGCTGATCGGATGTAGAACTCTCAGCTAGTTCCCCAGCACCATGGCTTCCTAGATGCCTCCCCGTTCCTTGCCATGGAGACAGGGACTTCCAACCTCTACAGCGCTTTCCTTTATAAGAAGTGCGGTAGTCATGGTGTCTCTTCACAGCAACAGAACACTAAGACACATACGTTTCCTTGAAGCGTGCCACACGTGAAGTGTATGAGTCAATGGCTTTTCACATATTGACAGAGTCATGCAACTCTGGCAATCCCCGAGCATTTTTATTGCTTCTAGAAGGAACTATACACCCATACTCTCCCTTCATCAGACCCTAGCAGCCATCAATCTCACTTCTGCCCAAGGATGACTCTCTATGAACATTTCTTATCAACGGGATTATCTTGTACCCAGCCTGCTTGACTTAGCATAATGTTTTTAAGGCTCATCCGTATCATCTCATCAGTTTTATCAGCATCTCATTAAAGAACGTTCTTGCTGAGTAATACTCAGCTGTCTGCAGATTACACATGTGATTTATGTGTCATTTGACTGGTGGACATTGGACTGTTTGGACTCAGGAACTGTTGTAGGTAATGCATTTTGTACACAAGCTTTTGTGCAGATACGTATTTTGTGTTCTTCAGTACATAAGCAAGGAATGGAATTGCTGGGTCAATGGATAGAGCTCTAACCTTTTTGGGAGCTTTTCAAAGGGATTTTCCAAATGGATGCCTGGAGAAGTAATTGTAGGCTCTGATTTGTGTCCTCACCTGAACTTAGAATTGTCTGACCTTTTTTTTTATTCTTTTAGGACCTTCCTGTCTGTTGGGAGGTAGATCTAATTTGCATTTCTCTAATTTTGGTTTTGCATTTTGGGTTTTGGTTGTTGTTGTTGTTTTGATGCAAACTCATAGAACACAGGCTGACATTCACCTTCCGTGTGGTCCAGGCTAGCCATCCACTCCTGATCCTTCTGCCCTGCTGAGATTACAGCTGTGCCCCCTCCAGGTCCAATTTGCATTTCTTTGATCGAAGTAGGTATTTGCGATGGACTGATCTGTGTGCCCCTCAAATTTACACTGAAGTTCTAATCCCTAAAGGCACAGTTTTTGGAAATTTGACTATTAGAAGGTGATTCAGGGAAAAAGGCATTACGGAAGAGACTTGAACCAAGATGAAACATTGGAGAGCTTGCTCGTTGTCTCATAGAAAAGGCCATATGAGGACAATTTCACCTCTGCAAACCAGAAAGTGTCCTCACCAGTACCCTGATGTAGGACACTGAGCTTGTGGAACTGTCAATACAGTGTCTAAAGTATTTTGTTTGGCACCCAAGCAGAATAAGGTAGACTTTTAAATCTCTCATTTTATAAATAAAAACTCCCAGTCTAGGACTATGGGTCCTCCTTTACCCATATCTGACACCAATATCTCTGCCTCATTTCCCATTTGCTTCACAGCTACTGAGTCCAGAATGGGGAAGGACCTGGTTCTACCTGCCAGCTGACAAAATCACAAGCAACACACAGTAGAAAGATCTCCTTTGGTGAATAAGGGGCAGAAACTCACCAAGAAAGAAGAATAAGAAAGTACTGAGCCCCAAATTGTCTGTCCCCATCCAGACAGACTTGAGAGTAAGAGTGTGCCACATCAGCACGCGGGGGACTCTCACTCGCTGCACCCACTGAAGCCAGTACCCTTCCAACTGAACCAAGTGTCCCCGGCCAGCCCACAGGTACCCTAGTTGCCAGAAAGTTTACTATAAACATGACCGTATTCAAACACTATCACTTCATCGTTTTCCGGATTAGTGTACAGTTTTCTAGATGAGGCAGTGGAAGAAGCAAGCATAAAGGAGAGGGGCAGGTTTCTGGACTCCCTGACTTCCCATCTCACCAGAGAAACAGGTGTGTCAGCACAGGCCGCACACCAGGAAACTCTCTCCTTTGGCCTTAATATCAGAATACATCTCAAGCTGGCTTCGAACTTATGAAGATCCTGTTACCTTAGTCTCCTAAGGGCTGCACTTAAGGGCATATGTTTATTCTCAAGGCACTTTGATTTGGATTAATTTTAATAAAAATGATCCACTGCTGCTACTGTCTTTTTCTTCCTCTTCCTGCATTTCTCCCTTCTTTTGTATTCACAAATCAGTGTTTTGTTTTCTAAATGACAAGGTTAACAGGTAATAACAGTCCAATTTTTCCACAGGAGTAAAGCAGATGTTAAAGAATTATCCACTCACATGTAACCACCATTTTTTTTTGTTTGCAGTGTCTTCATACTGTTTTGCTCACATGAATATTTTTATTAAAAAAAAAAAAAGTGACCATGCGTGATTGTGCCCTTGGTGACACCTGTCAGAATGGCTGCGCATATACTGCTGTTCAAAACACGTCTGTTCTTCTTCTTGTCTCTGTTAGTCTGATGATGTGGGGACAAAATGCCTGCGGCAAATACCTTGTAACCGAAGGAAGAGAGATTGACTTTGGATGATGGTTTCAGAGGTTTGAGAACCAAGTTTCTTGACCTGTCACTCTGGGCCGTTGGCAACCCAATACATATTGGTGGTTGGACATAGAATAGCTATTCATCTTGTGATAGCCTGGAAGCAAAAACAAAACAGAGAGGGGCAGGGAACTGGACATCCCCATTAAGAACAGGGTTCAAATGGCCAACACCCTCCTATTAGAACCCATATCCTAAGTTTCTGCTACTTCCCACAGGACAGAGCGTGATCCTTCCGCACACACTTAAGATACAAACCACACAAGGGGCAGCACCCTCCCCTCCCCTGAGCACTGAAATTTTATCCTTTTATTCTTTGCCAACCGAAAGGCAACAGACTGCTTTAATGTACATCACGCTGATTACTAGTGTGGTTAACATTTATTTTCACATTAGTCATTTGCTCCATTTTCTTCTTGCCCTGATGATGGCACTATGTAAATCTAAGTCATATCTGCCCTCTGTCAAAAAACGAGACAGATGGATGGGAAGAAGCCGGGCAGGCAGAGGTAGGAGGGGCTGTCAGTCATCCTGCCAAAGGTCACATTGCTTGTCTTTTTCCTAATCATCACAATAGGAATACATGCTTGTCTTAAGAAAAAAAATAAAATCAAATACTTGCACAGAGCAAATGAGCACCCAGCACACATCTAACATTCTCCGACATGCCAGTGTGAATCAGCAGCCGTAACCATGTATGGCTCTCCACCCCTCTCCTTGTTATGTTCCCATAGGACCAGCTACTCTAGCCTTGGATTCCAGGGAGCGATTAGGACACAAGGTTAAGGATAGGAATAGGAATTGCTTCTTCCTAAAAGGTTTCCTGGTCTTGCTCAATGGTGGTGTCCTGGGAAGGAAGCAGGAGAGACCACACACCAGTTGTTTGAAACCAGAGGAGCAGGTGAAGGGACATCAGCTAAGATTACCCGGCTCCCTTGACTCCAGGCCATATGAAAAATGACAGGCGGCTCCTTGCAGCATATGAGTGGTGTCCTTTGTTAACGTCTGTCCCTGGAGTGCAATCCTTTTCCTCTACAAAGTGGAACAGAAAACCTACGAAGAGGGTTGGCTTTCCAATACGAACCCTTCTCCCCTTTTGGCAGGTCCTTGTGGAGCCCCGCACCCACCTTTTATCCATCTTGCTTCCAGACAGCGGTTTGAAATAACATCCATTGCCTGCAGGGCTACAGCTAATCCTGGCTAGAGGATTGCCATCAGAGTTATGCTCCAATCAGATGCCTAGGCTTGCGTAGAGTTTATAGTGTGAAAGAGAACCTATTCTGGCTATCATAAAATCTTTTAGAGAAAAACGATCTAATTGTTGAAATTCTTAGTGCTAAGAAACTGGCTATTGTACCTGGGAGAAATCCTCACCAAACTGATCTGGAACCTCTGGGCAGGGGAGGGGTGGTAAAAACTTATATTTCTCTTTTTGAGAGATGCAGATGCCTATGGAATGGGATAGCCCACTTCAGAGGCAGTGGGTTACCAGCCTCTTGGTAACCAAGGAAAAAAACAAAACACCACAAGATGTTCAAGCGGGGGAACAGTCGTACGTGCTTCAGCTGTAGCACTCGGGAGGTTGATGCTGCACAATTGTGAGTTTCAGACCAACTTGGGCTACATAACACAATTCTGTCTCAAAAACAAAACAGACAAGAAAGAAATAAAGAGTTCGAGGGTAGAAAAACCTTTTTCTAACTTTTATCTGCCTCTTTCCTTTATGGCGCCACTCTTTAAAACATGATCAATTATTCAGCTCTTCCCGCATTACTTCCCAAGGAGATCCCTGTTTCCAGGGAGTCTTATACATTCTTGTATTTCACCGGGTTTCTTAGCTGACCTAATGTTAGGTTAACTTTAGACCCACACAGTAGAGGTGTACCATCATTTGATTCTCGAATGATGGACGTTTTTCTATGAGAATGTTTTGTTATGGCAAACTTTCATCATTAACTTGACAGTATTTAGACTCTTCTACTACAACCCTGGGCATGTCTGAAAGCATGTTTCCAGAAAAAGACCCATCTTGAACATGGCAGCACCATCCAGCTGGCCTCAGACTGAATAAATGAAGGAAAAGGGTGTGTGGAGCTGTGAGAAGGTCAGCCTCACAATGTTTCCACTGCCCTGGACACCTTTCCCACCATCACCAACTCTGAGTTCCAGGAATTCCCAGCTTAGGTTACACTTCGTAGGTGTTTGGTCACAGTGATGAAAAAAACCAACTAATGGAAAATTGGTCCCTAAGAAGTAAGGTCATTAATGGAAATCACTTGACCTTTGCACCTGGTCTGCAGAAGGAATTTGGAATAATTTGAAGCTTTGGGCGGGAAAAACCCAGAGTACAATAGGCACAACTTAATAAGCCATTCAGATGGGGATTTGGAAGACCACAATGCCCAAGAGAAAGGCAGATGGTGGAAGCCAGCCCAGGAGGTTTCAGAGGTAGAGGGTTCCAGTGGGAACTGGACCACCTACCATTCATGCTACATTGCACATATCAAAGAATCAGTCCACATCCTGCCAATGTCCTGAACATATAAGTTAGGAGGAATTAGAAAGTGATGAACTAAATTGTCTGGAAGAGAATATTTCAAAACAGTGTATTGTTGAGGATGTGGTATGGTTGGTGCATACTGACTGCTTAGGTCTCTATTAAGAGGAGACACACACACACACACACACACACACACACACACACACACCCAGACACTGTGCCGTTTGGTGAGGAAAGGACTACAAGTTTAAAGGTGCACAGTAGGTAAGGTGAAAGCAACTCTCCTTGTTAGATAAGTTTGTGTCATTAAAGAGAAATACTCTATTCTCTGCTTGGGGACAGGAGAAAGGTGCTGGGAGGGAAAGACCCAGCTATAGTGTACCCCAAATTCATTTGAAGAGAGTTTGAGTTGAGAATGCTATTGCAAAGAGCCACTGTCCAAAAAAAGTTAACCACCCAGGAGAGTATTTTCCCAGTTCGCAGTTATGCACCCAGGCCAATATGGCTGTGATAGAAGAGGAACTGCCTGTCCTAAGTAGGAGATGGAAGCTGTCGGTGTAGTCCACTTGTGCTGGTACACAGCGATTTACAGAGGCTGTGCCAAGGTTCCAGAAAGTCACTGAAGTCAGGCAATCTGGTGCAGGGTTAAAGATTCCCTAAAAAGATGCTCTGAGGATCCACTACATGAAACTTTGAAAATGAAGCCCAACTTGCAATGGAAAGTCCAGTGTGTTGGAGATTTCAGGACTATGGGATATCCGCCAAGGAAAGGTAAAAGCCATGGAGTGAAGCTGGCCCAAGAGAGTAGAACTGTTGAAGAAGGGCTACCCCGATCCATCGGGTCTCAGAAATCCTATCAGAAACCCATATGCTGGACATGCAGCTGCAGAATATCGTGTTTGCCCTGTGGGATCTAGGTCTTGGTTTGGCCATATCTTTGCTTGCTTCATTCTGCCCTTTTAGAAAATGAATGTTATTTTTTTCCTGTGCTTTGATTTTATGGGGGCTCATAGTTTAAAGAAAATACATGTCTGAGTGAAGTTTGGTCTTGGCCTCTCAAAAACAATATTGGAAATGTTCAAACACTTGGAGAGGAACTAAATGCTATGTACTGCATGCTAAGGTAGTCACAAAAGCCTTCTGAGGGGCCAGGGACGGAAGATTCTGGAATACAGTGATATGTATGGTGTCAAAGTTGACAAGGGGTTGACTTGTAATGGTGAAACGTGTTGTCAACTTGACTGGATTGAGAACTGTAAGACACATCTCTAGGCATATCTGTGAGGATGCTTCCAGAAGTTGAGGAGGAGAAGGAGGAGGAGGAGGAGGAGGAGGAGGAGGAGGAGGAGGAGGAGGAGGAGGAGGAGGAGAGAGAGAGAGAGAGAGAGAGAGAGAGAGAGAGAGAGAGAGAGAGAGAGGTCAGCAGAGCACCACCATCTTCCTTCCTCTGCACCCTGTTCACTGAAACGTGAGGGGTCCTAGCCACACACTTGGGCCGCCAAGAACATCACTATGACTTGCCCACCATGGTGGACTGTATTCCTCTGAAATGGGGACAAATAAAACCTGCAGCTAGTCTGCTTCTTTGTGTCTGGTATTTGGCTATAGTGATAGGGGAAGTAACGAGTGCAGCTACTTTTATGTGTCCATTCTGAAAGAGTAAGTCTTATTTCCCAGATCTGGATCTAACTACACGATGCAAAATAGTGTAATAAAATAGAGAGGTAGTACCTGCTTACTAAGTCTACATGTTTTCATAAAGCCTAGCCCCTTAAAACAATAAGCACATATCCTCTTACACACCTACTGAAAGTCAGGCACCCAAGGTACCTAGTGAGACTGTACTTACCTCTAACCGTATCTGGTCTGGCAGATATTTCTGTATATTGGTGGGCCGAGGCCTCCATTAACCACGACTCAGTCTTTCACAGACTTAGGTTCCTCACAGTACCCCTTCCCCTCCTCTCACTGCAAAGGTTCCGAGAAAGCCGCACACCGAGGACATCAGTCTTTTCATAACCTCCCTTCAGAGTTGCACCTCATCTCATCTGCCATATTTATCTCAGAAGCCATGTGGTCCAGTTCACACTTAAAGGGACAACGATGCTATCCTTTAAAGAGAAGAGCTTCAAAGACTACTGTAAAGTTTTTATTTTAATAAATGACACTGCAAAGGCTAGAGATGGGGAGATGTGTATGACAAGGTATGAAGGAAGAGTCCATGTTCCTCTCAGCATATCACACTCTAGAAACTTCTCCTGCCTAGCCATTTGGAGTCGCTCCAAATCCTGTCCTTGGAGACTTCAACATGTAGGTATAAGTTTTGTTTGAGAAGAAAAACTGGGTAAGTCCTATTAAGATTCTAAGTTTAGATTCTTTTTGGTCTTTCATTCCTCTTCCAGGATATAAGACAGAACTCTTCTGAATATAGAGAGAATGGGGAGAATGTCTGTGGCCAATACTGAGAGTGTGTACGACCCACTTGAGTAGGAATTCCAGTTTCTATGGCTGTAGACCCAATCATGCTCCCGAGGCTTTGAACACAGATTCCTCCCTCGAAGAGAACATATCCAACTCAGAAGACTGCTGGATGGTTAGCACAGAGGGGAAGAGCTGGCTTGACATAAGGGTAAAGTGTAGAGAGCCTTATTGGGGTGCCATGCCACCTGGCAGGAACTTGACATCGACCAATGTGAAGTTCCTCTCCCAGCCTTTGAGCGGGACCTGCAGTTTTCTGAAAAGCACTGGCCACCTGCGGAGCAACCGAAACTGAGAAGTGTCCAGCCTTTGGGGGAAGGGTTTTTCCCCTGCCTATATATTGGGGGCCTCCATTAAACCTTAAGACCTTGAGCAGCAGGTGTTAACTTGGTCTCCATCTCTTTTCACCACCTTCCCATACATCCCCAGCTTCCCTTCCAGGTAACCCATTCAATGTAACTGTGGGCAGTCACAGTAAAGTGATACTTTTATTACATTTAATCACTAAGGCTGAGTTAAGCTGGAAGTCTGAGAATAAGTACAGGTACAAAGCAGATACCAGCATTAAGATTTTGAACAGAAGTATAAATTAAGCAATTATTTTTCCAAATAACTGTGCAGGTTCACATGTCCAATGGGCCAAGAATGAAACATTTGGGTAGGTACAAGAGTTCTGGTTATTAGAGATGGGTATAGAAGGTAGAAGCCACCTATAGAGCACCTATAGAGCAGTAGAAAATACATAAAGAATGAACTTTAAACTAGGTGGCATTTTCAGTGTGGGATGGCAGGTGGCCACAGAAAACTCACAACTACAGCTGTTTTAGGTGGATATAGTGGGAACACCTACAGGCTTCATTTCTCTCCCCTTGCTTCTCAAGTTTGGTTTATTTCTCATGGCTACTTGTATTAAATTATTTTATGATTATGTCAAACATGAGGATGAAAATTAACTTTCCATCACATTTAGTTGCAATTGAAATTTAAAAACTCTTAGAATAAATTTCTGCATGGACTATACCCTCAGTACATGACTTTTTATATTTTGTTTTTCCTCAACCAAAAAATGGCATTAAAGCAATTATTTTTAAGTTTAATATGTCAATTTTTGTCTAATTCTTTTATGTATCAGAAATAATACTCTGGGGCTAATCGTTCTTCACAGTGGCTTCCCAAAATGTTTGCTATTTGTGTAACTGTTTACTGGCATAAAACACATATTGTCTTTGTTTTGTTAAAACTGTGGTCCTTTTTATATTGAACCTAGTAAGATTAAAACAAACTACTATAATAGTTTTGTAGGAAACATGCATCTTCTTTGAGGTGATTTCACTGAATTTAAACTCCTTCCTTATACATTCTTAGGCATAGGAATGAAACAGAACAACGTTTTCTCTGTTAGAAACACTCACAGCTGGAAGCAGCACAAAACTCTGGACTCCAAACATCCAACTTGTAAACCTGGACGCAAAGTGTGCGAATTAAATGTCAAGGGGAAACCAAACTGGAGAAATCTGATCCAATTAAGACGCCCCACAGCTCGAGACCTACAGGTCAGGAACTTGGTGAGCACCAATACTGTCATTACTTAAGGCAGAATTCCCCCCGATGAGTAACTTGCCAACAACCAGTCTTTTTAAAAACACATGTAAACTATTCCAGTTTTACTAATAACTTTATTTAAATAAGACACAGGAACTTCTATACTGAAAAAAATACAAAACAGAAGCCACATATTTCTTGTGTAAAGCCATATTATATAACTTGAATACTGTTCAGCGCAGTGGCTAAAATTAAACAGTACACCTATATACAAAATTTAAACAATTTCTGACAAGTCTACAGCTGGATGTAGGATACATTTGAGCTCAACAACTTCTGGGAAATTTACATGGCAAAGCAAAAGCTTTAACACATTTGGTTCAAAACTTTTAATATATGCTAAAAACAAATGTACAACACAATATTTAGTTTCTCGTGAGAAAATAAAAGCACATCACTATAAATATCGTACATAGATTTCATCACCAAAAAAGCATATCAGTCCATCTTTCTGAAATTGATAATGATACTATTGCATCTTAGACAAAAGCAGAGCATACGATCAACACATCATGTAATGCTAACCCAGATATCAGAAGTTAAATGGAGCTCATATTTATCTTACGGAACTAGTAATTTTCTTCCTTTAACCATAATCTACAAAATATAGTATTTTCGTCAAGGCCTGAGATTATTAGGGTTAAAGGTGTCTGCTGCTGAGAAGATTGTTTTAAAAGGTTCCCCTGTGAAAATGGCAAGAGTCAACTGAGTCCTTTTCTCCATGAGTCTCTGTAACACTGACTGTGAGCCAGAACGCACCTTCAGGAGAGAGAGTTACTGCAAACTTTGGTGGAAAGGAGGGATTGAGGTGACGAAATAACACACAAAATACACACATCTGGGTGCACATGTATGTACACACATGCACAGCATTTTGTAAAAATTAACATGTTGTCACTTCATCAGCTCATCCTTCTCCTACTCATTGACTCCTTAGTAAGAAGAGTCAAAGAAAAACTCAGGAATGATCTAAGGAAACGTGAACATTAACTGTAAGCAACTTGTTCCCCTAATTCTAAAAACAAAACAAAAATCAACCAAACAACAACAACAACAAAATGTGCCACACACTTTAGGTGGAAATGAGAGAACTCTAGGCTCTAACTGAACTGAAAGCAATGGAATACAGATATAAAAGCTTCCCTTTACTTTTGCATAAGCTGTGCTGCAGAAAACAAAATCTGAAATCAGGCTCTCCAGGTGGCAACAGGAATCTCTATGGCTCTCTTCACACTTTGTGGAGAACTTCTGTCAAGTCTACAAGTTCAAGGCTATTAACTTGGGGTTCTGCTCCACTCCACACATTCTAAGTCTTAACAAAAATTATTCATGATAGTGTTATCTGAGGCTTAAATGAGACAGCTTTAAGCTATTGCTCTTGTAAGTCAACAAGAAATCTGCTTGCTTATGCTGCATTGGTTCTGAGACATACACATTCTCTCTACAAGAATACAACTCATTTATCAAATACTTGAGGAAAACAGTAACCAAAATGTCTCACTTTGTTACCAGCAAATTAGAATTTCCTAAAATGAAGCTAAACATAAATATGTCTTTAGATAAAAATAGTAGCAATTATGACCCCAATGGCCAATATAAACAAAAATCCTTAATTATTTATTTCTGTAAAACTTCACTTGCTTTGAAATCAAATCCAGCCATTCTTGCATTTAAATTTCATCACACACAATGTGAAATGTTTATGTACAGTCTACTACTGAAGCTTTATTTGCAACATTGTAACAGTCATTAACTGAGCAACACAACTTTTTTTCTTTAAAAAAAAAAAAGCCACATTTACACATGTTGAAACAGTGAATGCAACAGTTGTTCTACTGGTAACCACATGACAAAAGTGATGTCACACACCACAGGTTTGCTGGTTCTCCTCCTGTTCCCCATACCCAGGATTACCATCTCCCTGGGATGAATGCACTTCTTATTCTAATGTGGAATGGAATGAAGAAAAGGAAATGCATAAAACAAGGAAAGGCAAAAGAGTGATGTTCCCTCTTTAGCTTTGTAGCTGTGAAATATTTAATATCCCAATATGACATACATTCCAAGTTACCTGAGTTTAGACTTCAACTGAAGTACCTGAAGCTAGGCCATTGGGTGGGCACTGTGCAACTGTTGTGGCCATTTTTTTTTTTTTTTTGCATTGTATGTATTATAGAAGTTAGAAACAAACACCTGGATCAATTGTAAACATAATCCTGAAGTACAGTATTTTCCATAGGACAAAACACAGCAAGACATTTTCTACTTAGACAGGCAACTTTTTGAAATAGAGCTTATTCATACTGAAAATTTTGGAACAAAACACAGGACACAGTACTAATCTGTCAGACATACTATGAAATGCATAGTCTCCACTTAAATGCTGAATGACACACACATTTTTGCAAGCATTACTGCTTTCCACAAAAACTGCTGAAGAGAAGTCGGTCCCTGCCAAGATCAGTGTTAATAGCTATTTTATGATGCTAAGTATTTTGCTGTTGGTGGTGTTCAGAAAGTTTGTCACTCCATGCAGATAGATGTCTGAGATCTCATTCCCAATCCATGGAACATGGGTGGAGGCCAGCTCCCCCTCTGCTTAGATCATCACATAGTTCTGAGTGGAGATGTGTTCCTCCGCCTGCAGATCCTGTAGGAGCTGCTGCTGCTGTGACGGCTGCTGGGCAGAAGGCTCCAGGGAGTCGGCTGTGCTGGTGTCATCGGAAAGAGACGTGAAGGAAACCCGGGAGGAGAGCTGCTCTACGGTTAGTGTTGCCAGAGCCGAGCTCTGGCCAGAATTAGGAGAGTTCTTGAGCATCAGGTCAGAGGCAGGTAAGAGAGGGCCTAGAAGTTTTACAGGACAGAAAGCTGATCCGGTCGGGATGAAGTTAACTTTGTTTTTGTCAGGACATGAAAAGAGAGGGGCCGAGATGGGCTGACGGGACCTAAAACCATAAAGCAGAATTAGTTTTCAGATCACTCTGAAGTACTTTGTGAATAAACTGGAGTTTTCTAAAACAGCTACAATGTGAATGACAGGGATAAGTTATGTGCACACAGAGGAGAAACATCTTCCATAGCACAGGTCAGCTGGGAGACTATCACATTCAGGGTACTGAAATGACATTTAAGGAAAAAACAATTTTCAAAAGGGCCAGACAAATTTTTAGAGATCTTTGGTTTGTTTCCAATCATTGAGGAATATAAAAGAAATTCTACACTGTACTTGAGTATTATACACATTTAGGATGAACTTCACTAATACAAAGTATAGAGATGTTACTTATCGTTTGATTTTAAGCCCTTTCAACTTTTTCTGCTTCTTTAGATATACATCTATCAATACAGATGAGGAAAAACTGTTTTCTGTGATCTTTCAATTATCCAAAAGAATAGTCTGTATTCCTACCACACCCACTCTCCAAACTAAACCAGCAACTGACTCTGGTACAGTCTCTGTTCTCTTCTGGGATGCAAGAGAAGCAGTCTGCATTTGGTACCCACAGGGACAAAGGAATGAATGAGTTACACCAAGAGCCACATAGTCACCTTTCTGAGGGATTCTAGACACCCTGGATTTACAGCATGAACCTTTTTCTAATTTAATTCCTAACCTGTCAATATTGGAAATTTAAAATAAAAAACAGAGAACATGAATTCATGAGTAAACATGCTAGACATGTCTACAGAAGAAACTACCTTCCCTCTGAGCCGCAGAAACACAGGCCATCTGTAAGCTACTTGCATGTGGTCACTAGTCTTGCTCTTAAGTGTATTTCTGTCAGTCAGCTAAACTAACAGTTTTGAAAGAAAAATCTTAAAGATTAAAAATGGAGCTTTTCAAAGCAGAAAATAAAAGGAGAGAAAAATAGTGAGAATGCAGAGAGAAAGAAAGGAGGAGAAGGAAAGGAAACAAGGAGAAAGAGAGAAAGGAAAGACAGGAGGGGCGAGGGGTAGAACTAAGGGCGGACTTCTCAATTTGCGGCTCTGGCTCATGCGTTTCTAGTAGCCCTCCAATCCTCACTGGAGGACCTTTTGTCTATTCAATTCTCTTTTCCAAATTTGCTTTCGGGACAAGTATCAGCTGGACAGAGGAGCTGATTCATCAACATCTCAGATCCCAGCTGACAGAGAAGACATTACTTACGCCATTTCCTCAAAGACCTTCACTCGCTCACATCCCTCTGGGGGCTCCCGTTTGAACATGTAGCTGTTGTTTGGTTTGGGAGATGAAGCATACTTGGGTAACGGTGAGCTACTCCCACTGTCTGTAAATTTAAAGCAGTTATATTAACTAGGAGTTCAAAGTGCTGTTAAATTAAACTTGATTTTCAAACAGACCTTTTTTTTCACCACAAAGCCAGCCTCTTATCATTGCAAAGATATTTCTAACAGCCTTGTGTGATACTTTTTTTTTAAACAAAAACTTAAATTCAACAGTAATCTGCCATACCACAGAATATAAAAGGATGACATTTTAGCCCAGAAAACTGTTTTAAGAAAATCATAGTTGTAATCTGAAAAAATATAAATGAATGCAGTAATCTGCATCGATCATACAGAAGAGTTACAAGACTATAATAAAGAAGGCTTCTCTACATCATCTCTCCCTAACCGATTTAATTTTGTATTTTTATATACGAATAATTTTTATTACAAAAGTTCCTAATAAATGACACTTTTAAAACACCAGGAATAATAACCATACAGAGCAAAACAAGTTTGCAACGTCTTCCATTTATCCATAATAATTTTAAAAAGCATAATTTGCCCAGAATTTTGCTTTTAGAGTCTATAAAATAGAGATTTCAGCACAGCTTGCATTTTAGACACTAATGACATGAAAAATCCAGAAACACTGTTCCCAAATTTTTCCTCTTATTTTTTGACCCAAAACAAAATGGTCTATTCCTAAAAAGCTATAAAACCTATGTGCAACTTCCCCTTCTCCCACCCAGCAAAGTGTTTGGAAATCCAAAGCCACTAAGACGTGTCATTATCTTTGTAATACGCCAAATTGTAAACAAATCTGTATAATAGTCCCATTTACCTAAGTTCTGACTTAATTCAAGTCAATGCTCACTACTAAAATACCACACACACGATCTATTGAGATGTATCATTTCCATGCATTCTGAAAAATAGTATTAACAACAGATTTGAAAGTGGCTGTCCCCCTGGCTGGGAAATCACACACTTCTAGACAAGATACAAAAGCATAGTTCATCACTGTTAGGCATATCATTACAGAATATGCATAGAATAACCTCTTGGAATGAACTAAAAAACAGAATGAGGTTTAGTTTCTTACAGATTTAATGATTTGTTATATATTATTTATAGATTTATTCAGATTTAATGATTTTCTTAGATGCAACATTTACTTATTTCTTACACACACAGAAGAAAAGGGGAAGAGGCTCTCTTGCCTAGGTAGATGCAGTGCACTCAAGAGCCCAAGTTTAGTGCTGTCTCTGAGTAAAGTTAAACTATTAGGACTGCTCAACTTCTAAGTGGTTGTGAATGAGACCTTGAGTTCTCCTTTCAACCTCAACCTTACTTTTCTAACAAACGGGTGAATAGGCATGGGACACCTCATAGAGATTTCTGATGAGCACAGCATAGCCCACCAGTAAATGGAATCAACTGAAAGCCACGATTTTGAACCTTTAACAAGACTTTCATGCCATCAATTGGGATGTGACTACATAGTATTCAAGCACCCACACTATTACCATGCAAGAAATGTCACACTGGCCTCAACTACATCATCCAGCCTATTACTCAATTTCTCTTTACACTTATAATTTCAAAGGACTCTCCCCACATTGAAACTAGTTGTAAGCTAAATAACTAGAAAATGGATACATGTTTTTCCTGCCAGTATTTTAAAAATAAATGATTTTTTTATTTTAAACATGTTTTTCTTATAATTTCAGAGGTAGTATGTTTTAATTTATTCTCTTAAACATTCATGTTCTTTCTTTTTGTAGGATGGTGTTAATGTTAAAAACAAAGAATATTATGTTCAATAACTTAAATCTTTTTGCTTTTTCAGAAAAAAATCATTTGGTTATATATGGGTATTTACATTTAATATTTGGCGACCTAAAAAGACAGTATAAAATAATTATAAACAAAAGCTTGGTAAATCTGACCTATTTCTATCAAGTTTGCATATAACTTAACTACTTATTACTATAGATCATACTTATGTATGTATAATATTAACACCAAATACAAGTAATTTCCCAAATATTTTCAAACAAATTAAAGCCTGGAAAATTTTAAAATTATTAAAACTTGTAATTTTATACAGAAAAAGTATTAATTAAACCATGTATATCTTTATCTTTCAGAAATGACTTAGTATCTCATATACTACATTCTATGACTCACAGTCCCAATATAAAAGTACTTCACATATATGACTGTTGAGTCATATAATCAGGTACGTAAAGTCTTTATTATGGTTCTATTATAGCCCTAAGTCTTTATATGTATATTATATTCCTATTAGATTATCAAATAAACTTACAGGTAACGATAATAACTTATGATGCCTTTGTTTGTTTTGTGAGGTCTGGGACTTGCATGGAGGCCACACATAGCTGGATAGCTGTTCTATCACGACGCCACATGCCTAGCCCAAGCAGTGACTCATAACCCTAGCTTACAAGGTTCATTAGAAGCATTTTAAATTCCACAGTTCACATCTCATCTCTCAAATGAGTCTGGCTTTTTTTATTTTCTCATTTTGAAAAATCTTCTAAGTGCATCTGAAATACAGGCAAATTTGAGAAATGAGAGTTAAGAGAATTAAGAATTCTGGTTTGCAATCAGACTACCTGACATTTTACCTGTGCCTACTTACATGATCCATGCTATTGGTTCATTTCTGGCTTTTGATCCATAAAACAGGAATGACTAATAAGACACAGGTGTTTTAAAATGTAATGTAAAAGGACAAAGAAGTGCCTAAACCACAGAAAATTCTCAAGAATCTATCAACAATAACAAGTCTCTAATCTGCAAATTTTAAACAAGTATGCCATTCATAAATTGACTATTCCAATCTCTAGACCAGACACTAAAATAAGTGTTGTTTTAAATAGATTGGCCCACACTGATGCTACCGTTACATAGATAATATCCTATTTCTTGCAAGAAAGCAAGGTTGTGTGTGTGTGTGTGTGTGTGTGTGTGTGTGTGTGCGCGCGCACACACACACATGTGTTCATGTACAGGTGCATCTGAGAGCATGTGTCAAAGGAAGCCAGAGGAGCAAGAGCGGCTGGATGGGCAGCGATGCTCAGGGACCTACATGTCTGTACCTCCCCAGTGTTGAGACTACAAGCATAAACAACTGTGCTAGGTTGTTTACCTGGCTTCTGGGGATCAAAGTCAGGTCTTCTTGTTTGCATGGCAAGCACGTTATAGAATGGATCATCTCCATAGCACCGATGATCTTTAGAATACCAGGTTTTCCAGCAATGAAGCTGTCTTGCATCAACTCTTGCTATGCTAGCCATTGACCATGAAGGCTAGATTGAGAGGTCTAATGTCTTGAAATTATAACCAATGCCTAAACCATTAAGAATCTTCAGACTATGAAAAAAATTTTTGATATATATATATATATATATATATATATATATTTGCTCTCTCTCTCTCTCTCTCTCTCTATATATATATATATATATATATATATATATATATATATATATCATAACCAATTAAGAAATAAGAATATATTTATTCATTCCAAAGAAGGTAGTAGTTCAATAGGAAAACATTTGAACAAAAATATTGAAATAAAATATTAACATAATAAAAAGCTGAAGTTAGCCTATGAATTAGGTTAGAATTATGACTGACTAGATACATGGGGGTCTCAACAGAATTGCTACTTCGATCAAAATTGCTATATGATCAAAATTTAGCAATGTCAACAGGAGTAATGGTAAGGAAGGATGACACGTGTCTTAGTAAAGCTATTTTCTTTAATTTCACCAAGAAATGAGAACTTTGTGGCTCCCCAACTCCTTCATCAAAAGTACATACGCCTGCGTTTGGCTACCTTTTTATTCATTTAGAGAATCATACTCTTCATGAACATTAAAAAAGCACAACACATATATAATAACTTAAAAAGATATTTTCAAAGACACCAGTATTTTCAAAACAGCAATAAAGACATAACCCTTAAATATGAACATACTATAAAGAAAGTTCTTGTAAGAATACTTTTAAAATCTCTACTTAGCACCATTCCTGCCTGGTATGACTGAATTTGCCAAGGAGAAAGCAATGAACTAAACTAGGTTGCCCATCGTCTGAAACTTACAAGTTAGTAAGCAGGTAACAGCAGATCAAGTAAATGATATGTAGGAATGTTTAAATCTTCCCTTTGCTTATATTCTAGACTGATCTGTAACAGATACAACTGACTTATACTTACTATGTATTTTGAATTATGAATAATAAATGTAGCATTTACACAGACCTGTCCCATTATCTGTTACTGGTATGGTACAACTGTAAGAATTATAGAATGATAAGCATATAGCAGTGCACATTTGTAAGTGAGGCTGTGTGGGCAGATGGACACACGGCAGGACACACTGGGACACACTACAGCTCCAGGATGAGATTTCCAATGCTTTGTCTTTTGTTGCTGCTTGTTTGTTTGTGTTTATTGAAGGAGGTTGCAAGGGAGAGGGGAGAATATGAACAGAGAGGGACTGGGGTGTATGATGTGCAACTCACACAAAAATAAGTCAATAAAAGGTCACAAAAAAAGTTACTTCACAACCATAAAAAAGCTTTTGATAAATGGACTCATGCTGAAAAATGGTGATTTTCAAGATAAGGTAGTTAAAACATAAATTCAACATTTGTTTTCATAATATAAATCACAAAAATAGAAAAGTCACAAATCTAAGCTTATGATTAAAGGGTAATACTGCTAAATAAGAAACAGAAAACAAGAATTAAAAAATGTCCAAACAGGCTTTAGACCCTAAAAAGACAAGCTAAATACTTTTTATTTGCTCTTTGGGGACCAAAGATTGATCATGCTTAAAACCCAAAGATTAGCAATACTAATATTTATGAGTCACTTACAGTATAAGTTAACTTGGTTTATAAGCCCTAGCATAGGAAATTCCATCTACATAGTATATTTCCTTCAAGAAAATATAGCTTAAATTACAAGTAATCAATTTATGGATTTTTAGAATATAACTTTTAGTAGTTGGCCTGAACAATATGGTTCCATTTACTTCACAATTATAACACTCAATGTTTCTACACTATCTTGCAAAATTGCAGAACTTTCTAACAACTGCCTAAGTGGCTTGTGCCAAGGGTCTGTGTCAAGCAGCAGCTAAAGTCCAGGCTTTAGGGCCTGCCCAGCACTAGTTTGGCCACCAGGGAACATTGGCAGAGCTTCTAAAAGAGGTAATATTTTCATGCTATCATCTGTATGTATATGTATGTGTATGTGTATGTATGTGTGTGTGTGTGTATGATGTATGTATGTATATATGTATGTAGTATATTTCCTTCAAGAAAATATAGCTTAAATTACAAGTAATCAATTTATGGATTTTTAGAATATATATATATATTCTAAATATATATTATATATATATATATATATATATATATATATATATATATTTCCATTGCAATTTAGACATGCTGATGTAGAAGAACTTAGGCCAACTCTTGGGATATAATTTTGACATTGTTAATATAAGAGATGTCAAGATGAGAGCTCTTATCCTGAATTGGAGGTTCTTCAAATGAGGTTTATTTATTAGGTATTTTTTTTAACTTTATTAGATTTTTTTCTTTATTTACATTTCAAATGTTATCCCTTTTCCTTGTTTCCCCTTCAAAAACCCCCAGTCCCACCCCTCCTCCCCCTGTTCACTTACCCACTCCCACCTCCCTGTCCTGACATTCCCCTACACTGGGGCATCGAACCTTCTCAGGACCAAGGGCCTCTCCTCTCATTGATGTCAGACAAGGCCATCCTCTGCTACATATACGGCTGGAGCCAAGCTAGCCTAGTGGCTCAACACATGTGACCAGGCTGCTTTAAGTCTTTAGGCTACCAGAAAATAACAGAACCCAACCCAAACAAACAAACAAACAAACTCAAAATTAAAATCTCCACCTCAAACAAGTTTCATCAACAACTGGTCTTTTTTCAACAAAGTATTTTTGTTCTGGCATTGCAACTGATAAATCAGAAAAAAAAAACCTGCCATTTATTTCTTTAGTTGAAAATGATACATGATTCATGATGAACAGATATTATAAATAGGCAGAGACAACATTAGCAAAGTCGAAAAAGGATAAATACGTAATAGAAGAATACTAAAAATAACTAGATCACCAGCACACCTTTCAGTAGAATATATATTCTACTGAAATTCCCTGCAGCTGATTACTCTCTCTTCCTCATAAGAATGGCCTAAATATTTTACCAAAGAAATGTCTCCGGGCAACTACCCAGTGTGAGGGTACTCCAAGTGGATCTTAGCTGACTAGAAAAATCGCAGTTCTATCTCCACAGCTGATGAAAACCAGTGAGAATTAGATAACTTTTACTTTTTTTCTTAACTGGATATAAAAGGACCCAAAGTTTAGCATAAAAACATAAATTATAAGACAAAATTACTATTAAAAAATACAAAGTACTCCAAAATTTAGATTTTGAAAGAGAAGCCACAGGCCAAAGACTATTCTACAGTTGATATATAATACACAAGCTCCCTAACCTGATAAACCACTTTCTTTTTTTCCATTTAGTATTCAAAACATTGTTTAAAATACTAAATATTTATAAGAGCATATTATCTTTACAACTCTCTGAGATTACAACTTAAGAAAAAGAACATTTTATTCATCTCTACTTGTCTACTTTCTAGTACACAACCTGATGTGCAGCAAATGCTACCAAATATTTAAGTAAACCAGAAAAAAAAAACTTAGTTCAAAAGGACAGGCCTTTATACCCAGCCCTAAAAAGTATGTATATGTATATATACACATATACATTTAAAAACACCATTTTAATGTTCTCTTTATAATGATGTGTGCTTTTATTGAGAACTGGAATTTTACATGTAGGCCATATAGTTTTCCAAGGAAAACTTAATTATACTTAATTATAATCACAAAACAATGTTTCTTAGCTAAATATAGTAGGAATTTTAAGAAACCAATGAGATTTCCTCATAGAAAGTGGGAAAAACACATAACTGTTTCTCAGCTCCCCACTGCCCCTCCCCTTCTCTCATAGAATCTCGCCTGTAGCCCAAGCCGGCACGGCCTGTCTCACTCTTCAGTTCTTGCCACCCTCACACTCAGTAATTCTCTGCTCCAGCCTCCAAAGTAGGAGGTTATAGGGCCGAGCCCCATGCTTGCTTCAGAAGCTCAAGCTCCATAATTTGAAACTGATTTTAAGGTAAATATTTTTTTTATTTAAAAGTTTTTTATACGATATATTTTAATTATATTCTTTCCCATCCCTCAAATCCTTCTAGATCCTTCCTCCCCATCCCCCTAATTTCATGTGCCCCCATCCCCCAATTGCTCTAGTACAATTTTTTTCCTGTTTTTTGTTTGTTTGTTTGTTTTTTGTGTGTGTTTGTTTGTTTTTTCGAGACAGGGTTTCTCTGTATAGCCCTGGCTGTCCTGGAACTCACTCTGTAGATCAGGCTGGCCTCGAACTCAGAGATCCGCCTGCCTCTGCCTCCCAAGTGCTGGGATTACAGGCGTGCGCCACCACCGCCCGGCCTGTTTGTTTTTTGGTGTTTGGTTTTTTTGTGACAGGGTATCACTGTGTAGCCCTACCTGGCCCAGAAGTTACTAGGTCAACCAAGCTCTGCTTATCTCTACCTCCCAAGTGTTAGGATTAAAAGGGTGTGCCTAGCCGGGCGGTGGTGGCACACGCCTTTAATCCCAGCACTTGGGAGGCAGAGGCAGGCGGATTTCTGAGTTCGAGGCCAGCCTGGTCTACAGAGTGAGTTCCAGGACAGCCAGGGCTACACAGAGAAACCCTGTCTCCAAAAACAAACAAAAACCCAAAAGTGTGTGCCTACATGGCCAGCCCTCTAGCACAATTTCTTAATGGAATGTCAAGTATTTTGGTTTGACACTCTAAACAAAGGAGATATGTAAAGATATCTTCAACATACTTAATGGCATGTGTCCACAAACCCTGCAATAAGGAAAAGATCAAAGGGGAGAACTATTTTAAAGATATAAAATAAGATGACAAAGTCCAAAATAGCTTTCATTTACCTTTTCTTAAGAAATATGTAGAATAAACCAGACACAAAAGCATATAGAATACACTAACATCATTTGATTTCTGTGAAATTTCTTTAACAGGTAAAAATTAAACTGTGGTGTGGGAAGACAGAACTGTGGTCCCTTCCAAGGGAAGGGTGCGACCTGGGAAGCCTGAGAGGGAGAGACAGAGGGAGAGGCGGCCTTAGGAGGCAGCAGCCTTGTTCTGGGTCTGTGCCTTGAGCCTCCCTTCATGAATGCCTACATATATAAAACTTCAGGTGGAACACTTAGGATCCACATACTTTACATAGAACAATACCACAAAATAAATCATAGAGAACAGTGTAAAAGAAAGTAAGATATTTAAACATTTTTGTTATTCATGACTTCTGTCTAAAAAACAATTTCTGTTTCTTTGAGAGTCAAGGGGCACAAAGGGGGGCAGGCGGCACGCCTCCGCCTCCTGCAGCTAGGTCAGAGACGCACAACCTGTGGTGCTCAAACACCTGACCTGACAGCAGCAGCACAGAAAAACTATTTGGACCTCATAGGCAATGAGAAATACCAGTTTTCCAACAGTTAGCAAGAATCTATCTGTAAACCTTAAGGTGATGTTCTGTAGGTACACTCTGAAATTTCTCTAGTTACTTAAAAATACAGTCATGGGACCACAGAGCAGTGCACGTCTCTCTGCCTGGAGCTCGAAGGCCAGCTGGCTTAGCAGAGTTGGTCAGCTCCAGGTTTAGTAGCAATCCTACCTTGAAAACCTGCTGAGACTAGGAAGATGACTCAGCAGATGCGGTGCGTGCTGCATGAGGACCTGTGCACTTCTGTGCATGGTGGTGTGCATCTGAAACCTGGGGCTGGGAAGTGTCCGGTTGGATTCTAGAGGCTCCCTGGGCATCTAATCTAACCAAAATGACGAACTCCAGGTTCCATGAGAAACCATTTCAAATAAAAAGATGGAAAGCCCTGAGAGATGACTCAATAGGTAAGAGAACCTGCTATCCAATTAAGTCTGAGAACCCAAGTTCAAATCTCTATCACCTACGTCTGTCTTTTAAATGTATTCTTCTCTTAGATATTACATTCTGATTGTTTCCTTTCCTTCCATCACCCCCACCCATTTCTCTTCTCCAACCTCCCACTTCCCCTAGATCTATCCCCCTTTACCTTCTCTCAAAGAGTATGCCTTCAGGGGACATCAGCCATACATGTAACAAACTACAATAAAACCAGGCACATACATAATATCAAGGATGAACAAGGCAACCCAGTAGCAGGAAAAGGATCCCAAAACCAGGCCAAAGAGTCAGAGACAGCCCCTGCTCCCACTGTTACGAATCTCATACCAAGAACACAAAACTACACGACCACAGCACATATGCAGAGGTCTAACCATAGGGGCTCCTTGATCTCCTCCTCTTCCATAGGACTCCTTGAGCCCCACCTAAATATTTGGTTGTGGGGCCCTGCAACTTTTCCTATTAGTTGTTGGATAAAGTCTCTCTGATGACAATTATGCTAGGCTCTGGTCCCAGCATATCCTACTAACCACATCTTAACTGGGCAGGACTTCATGTTCCTATAAGCCCCAGATTGGAAGGTACAGAGGCAGGCAAATACTGAGCGCTCATTGGCCAGTCATTTTAATTAAAAACAAAAGAAAAGAAAAGGAAAAAAAAAGTGCTTTTGATTCAGTAAGAGACCTTGCCTTAAGGCAATGAAAAATAGAGAAAAACAGAGGAAGGCATCTCATGTCTTACTTTACTCTTCCCATATGCATACATGTACATGTTACAGCTTCACAACACTCATTCTCAAGACACTCTGAGAAAACATTCCTCCAAAATCACTGAATATAAACTCTACCTTTAGATATAAGTATCATAACCATCATCAACTCTGAAAAAAAAAAAAGGAAAGAAAATACTGACTTGCAGTTGTAGCCAATCCACTTTACAGCTGTTATTAGCTGTTGGAACCAGCCACTGTGCTTATCTGACACATTATGGAAGATGTTTGAGAGTCACAAAGGAGGAAAGTGAAACCAGTGAACAAACAAACCTGCAATAACTCATCTTTCACAATCTCACCATTTAACAAAGGAGAAAAGTGGGGTAATGGTCCAAGACACAGACTATAATGAACAAGAGCAAGCCTTCCGTATAAATGGATGACTTCATTCTCACCTTTATCACGATCATAGAGCAAATCTTCTGTTGAACAAGGACTTCCATCCTGGGATTCCGGGGGACAAAATGGGGACACACAAGGGGAGTGGCTGCTACAGCTACTGCTGCGCTCTTGGACAGAAGGTGTCTGGGTATCTATGCTTCGCGTACTACTGCTCCTGTAGTGAGCTGGGAGTGGAGCTCTTCGACCATCTGGTATATCCAAAGGCTGCAAGAGAAACACTTGTAAACATATGGGTGATAGAAAGTATATTCTATTTATCACAGATCATGAAGCATATTCTACCAGTGGTACCACCATAATTTATTTCTCAGTGAATAAATACATCATTTGTGTCTTAGAGTAACTTCTGTGCATGTTGCCTTTATTGGGGTTAAAATTTGTTTCAAATTGTTTCCCTTAAAAATTACAAGGTTCCCTGTGTATCCTCCCAGGCAGTTCCGATGACATTCTTTAAGAGCAGCCTGAGTTTAACACTGCATCACCACATAGTATCATGAGTAGCACAGAAATACTGGGGATAAACTGAACATTCAGAGAAATCATTTTCATATGCTAGTAAGGTAAAATAAAAACCTCACACTGGAGAATATAAATTTCAATGTTATTAATTCCTTACTAATTAATTAATCCCAAGAACTTTTGTTTCCTTTGAAATCATCTAAAATATCTAATAAAATTTTACTGGTATTCAGTGGAAAATAATGAATCTCAACAATTTTGCTACCCTGGCATATAACTAATTATGACTATTCATAATTTTGCTTAGTTCTAATGTTGAAAAAACAGAAAACAGGAAACTATAAGCTCAGTCACATGCTTTGAACTAGGGGACTCACTAAAATTTATCAGTGTTATTTTGCTTCTATAAATAAAGAACCCATAGTTTAGAGTTGATGGTGATAGTGCTAAATAAGAATATTTTAAAATGCAGAAAATACCCAAATTACAAAATTTCTAAAAAATCCAATGTTGAAAAGGCTTGATCCAGCTTGCAGTGAGGCCGCCACCTTGCCTCGGGTCACTTCGGACAGACGGAGGCAAGGATCAGGTGAGTGGACAGAGACCTAGCCTAACATCAGAGCCAGAGCAGCTCAGCGGGAGGTCTATGCACCTACAGCTCGGCGACTGTCACTGACCAATGGGGACCGGTTGCAGCAAGGCTGTCATCTTGCCTCGGGTCACTGTGGATAGACAGCGGCTGGGGTCAGGTGCATGGACAGAGACCTAGCCTAGCATCAACTACCCTGTCAGGCTCTTGCCTGCGCCCAGAGCCAGATCAGTTTGGCGGGAGGTCTCTGCGCCGACCTGCGTGGGCACCAACCTGCTAGTGGGTCTGTGCCTGGTGTACAGCCAGAGGCCAACATCTTGCCTCAGGACACCACAGACAGGTAACCAGACAGAGCTCTGTGGACTAAGAGCACCACCATCTAGGTTCTAGCAGTCCAACCAGGGAATCTCGGGTCCTGCAGGGAATCCCATGGTTAGACAGAGCCCTGAGATCCGCCACCATCTTGGAGCTGGTGGCCTGAACGGGTCACCATAGAGAACCAACAGAGGAGCTCAGGTCACCATAAAGATCTAACAGACAAGTCCAGATCGGAGGGGAAAAAAAGACCTGATTCTTTTTTTTGTTTGTTTGTTTTGTTTTTCGAGACAGGGTTTCTCTGTGTAGTCCTAGGAGGCTGTCCTGGAGCTCACTCTGTAGACCAGGCTGGCCTCGAACTCAGAATCTGCCTGCCTCTGCCTCCCAAGTGCTGGGATTACAGGCATGCGTCACCACGCCCGGCAAAAGATCTGATTCTTAAGAGCTGGCAACTAGGCAGGCCAGGATGAGACCACGGGAGGGAAATTGCAGGTCCAGCAGCAAGCCTGGGGAAGATTTGGGTCCGGCCCAGCAGAGCTGAGGAGGTAATTTGGAGCCCAGTAAGTAGCAGAAACCTCCCGGTCTCCACCTCAGGAGTACGGACGCCCTCTACAACAGCAGCACCAAATGCCAGGCTCACAGGAGCTTCAAACACCAACCAGTAACGAAAAGACCAACTAACTCCAGAGATAAACAGATGGCAAAAGGCAAACATAGGAATGTTACTAACAAAAATCAATGCAATATGGCAGTATCTGAACCCAATTCGTCAATCACAGCAAGTCCTGAATACCCCAACACACCAGAGAAACAAGAGTTGGATTTAAAAGCACTGGTCATGATGCTGCTAAAGGAACACAAAAAAGACATAAAAAAAATCTCTTAAAGAAATGAAGGAGAACATGAATAGGGATGAAGCCCTTACAATGCAAACACAAAAACCACTTAAAGAACCCCAGGAGAATATGGAGCAAAAGACAGAAGCCAATAAAGAGGAAATGAAAAAATCACTTAAAGAAATGCAGGAGAAACTGAGTCAACAGGCAGAAGTCATGAAAGAGGAAACACAAGAATCTCTTAAAGAACTGCAAGAAAACACAAACAAATGAAGGAACTGAGCAAAACCACCCAAGATCTGCACACAGAGGTAGAAACAACTAAGAAATCACAAAGGGAGACGACTTTGGAGATAGAAAACCTTGGGAAGAAATCAGGGGTCGTAGATGCAAATATCAACAACAGAATACAAGAGACAGAGGTAAGAATCTCAGATGCTGAAGATACCATAGTAACCATTGACTCCACAGTCAAAGAAAATGCAAAATGCAAAAGGCTTGTAACCCAAAACATCCAGGAAATACAGGACACAATGAGAAGACCAAACCAAAGGATTATAGGAATAGATGAGAGTGAAGATCTACAATTTAAAGGGCTAGCAAATATCTTCAACAAGATTATGGAAGAAAACTTCCCTAACCTAAAGAGAGAGATGCCCATGAATATATAAGAAGCCTACAGAACTCCAAACAGACTGGACCAGAACAGAGATACCTCCTGTCACATAATAATCAAAACCCCAAACATACTAAGCAAAGAAAGAATACTAAAGGCAGTAAGAGAAAAAGGCCAAGGAAGACCTATCAGAATCACACCAGACTTCTCTCCAGAGACCATGAAAGCTAGAAGATCCTGGGCGGATCTCATGCAGACTCTAAAAGAACACAAATGTCAGCCAAGACTACTATATCCAGCAAAACTCACAATCAACATAGATGGAGAAATCAAAATATTCCATGACAAGACCAAATTTATACAATATCTTTCCACTAACCCAGCTCTACAAAGGACAATAGGAGGAAAACACCAATACAAGGAGGGAAAATGCACCCTAGAAAAAGCAAGATAGTAACCTTCTTCCATCAAACTCAAAAAAAGATAACCACTCAAAAAAAAAAAAACATCAAAAATGACAGGAAGAAATAATCATTATTCCTTAATATCTCTTAATATCAATGGACTCAATTCCCCAATAAAAAGACAGACGAACAGACTGGAAAAGCAAACAGGACCCTACATTTTGCTGCATACAGGAAACACACCTCAGGGTCAAAGACAAACACTACCTTAGAGTAAAAGGCTGGAAGACAATTTTGCAAGCAAATGGTCGCAGGAAGCGAGCTCGAATAGCCATTCTAATATCAGATAAAATTGACTTTCAACCTAAAGTCATCAAAAAAGACACAGAAGGTCACTTCTTGCTAGTCAAAGGAAAAATCCACCAAGAACAACTCACAATTCTAAACATCTATGCTCCAAATGCAAGGGCACCCTCATTCGTAAAAGAAACTTTACTAAAGCTCAAAGCACACATTGCACCTAACACAATAATTGTGGGGGACCTCAACACTCCACTATCCTCAATAGACTGATCAGGAAAACAGAAACTAAACAGGGACACAGGGAAACTCACAATTACCCTAATACCAAAACCACACAAAGATCCAACAAAGAAAGAGAACTTCAGACTAATCTCCCTTATGAGCATCGATGCAAAAATACTCAATAAAATTCTTGCCAACCAAATCCAAGAACACATCAAAACAATCATTCACCATGATCAAGTTGGCTTCATCCCAGGGATGCAGGGATGGTTCAATATACAGGAATCCATCAACGTAATCCACTACATAAACAAACTCAACGAAAAAAAACACATGGCTATCTCACTGGATGCTAAAAAAGCATTTGACAAAATTCAGCATCCTTTCATGCTAAAAGTCTTGGAAAGAACAAGAATTCAAGGCCAATACCTAAACATAGTAAAAGCAATTTACAGCAGACTGATAGCCAACATCAAAGTAAATGGAGAGAAACTTGAAGCAATCCCACTAAAATCAGGGACTAGACAAGGCTGCCCCCTCTCACCATATCTCTTCAATATAGTACTTGAGGTACTAGCTAGAGCAATTAGACAACATAAGGAAGTCAAAGGGATACAAATTGGAAAGGAAGAAGTCAAACTATTCACAGATAATATGATAGTATACTTAAGTGACCCAAAAAACTCCACCAGACAACTCATACAACTGATAACTTCAGCAAAGTGGCTGGTTATAAAATCAACTCAAACAAATCAGTAGCCTTCCTATACTCAAAGGATAAACAGGCTGAGAAAGAAATTAGGGAAATGACACCCTTCACAATTGCCACAAACAATATAAAGTATCTTGGTGTGACTCTAACCAAACTCTAAAGTGACTCTAAAGTGAAAGATTTATATGACAAAAACTTCAGGTCTCTGAAGAAGGAAATGGAAGAAGACCTCAGAAAATGGAAAAATCTTCCATGCTCGTGGGTTGGCAGGATTAATATAGTTAAAATGGCAATCTTGCCAAAAGCAATATACAGATTCAATGCAATCCCCATCAAAATCCCAACTCAGTTCTTCATAGTTAGAAAGAGCAATTTTCAAACTCATCTGGAATAACAAAAAACCCAGGACAGCTAAAACTATCATCAACAATAAAACAATTTCTGGGGGAATCAATATCCCAGACCTCAAGCAATACTACAGAGCAGTAATGTTAAAAACTGCATGGTATTGGTACAGTGACAGGGAGGTGGATCAATGAAATAGGATTGAAGACCCAGAAGTGAACCCACACATATATGGCCAATTGATCTTCGACAAAGGAGCTGAAAACATCCAGTGGAAAAAAAGATAGCCTTTGCAACAAATGGTGCTGGCTCAACTGGAGGTCAACATGCAGAAGAATGAGAATTGATCCACTCTCATCTCCTTGTACTAAGCTCAACTCCAAGTGGATCAAGGACCTACACATAAAACCAGACACACTAAAATTAATATAAAAGAAACTGGGGAAGACCCTGGAGGACATTGGCTCAGGGAGAACATTCCTGAACAGAACACCAATAGCTTATGCTCTAAGATCAAGAATAGACAAATGGGACCTCATAAAATTACAAAGTTTCTGTACGACAAAAGACACTGTCAAAAGGACAAGTTGGCAATCAACAAATTGGGAAAGTGCTTCACCAACCTTACATCTGACAGAGGGCTAATATCCAATGTATACAAAGAACTCAAGAAGTTAGACCCCAGAAAACCAAATAACCCCATCCAAAACTGGGGTACAGAGCTAAACAAAGACTTTTCACCTGAAGAAATTCGAATGGCTGAGAAACACCTTAAAAAAATGTTCAACATCATTAGTCATTAGAGAAATGCAAATCAAAACAACCCTGAGATTTCACTTCACAACAGTCAGAATGGCTAAGATTAAAAACTCAGGAGACATCAGGTGTTGTCGAGGATGTGGAGAAAGAGGAACACTCCTCCACTGCTGGTGGGACTGCAAGCTGGTACAACCACTCTGGAAATCTGTCTGGTGGTTCCTCAGAAAACTGGACATGATACTTCTGGAGGACCCAGTCATACCACTCCTGGGCATATACCCAGAAGATTATCCAGCATGCAATAAGGATACATGCCCCACTATGTTCATAGAAGCCTTATTTATAATAGCCAGAAGCTGGAAAGAACCCAGATGTCCCTCAACAGTGGAATGGATACAAAAAATGTGGTATATATACACAATGGAGTACTATTCAGCCATTAGAAACAATGAATTCATGAAATTCTTAGAGAAATGGATGGAGCTGGAGAGCATCATCCTAAGTGAGGTAACCCAGTCTCAAAAGAATACCCATGGTATGCACTCACTGATAAGTGGATATTAGCCTAGACTCTTGGGACACCAAAGACACAATCCACATATCAAATGATGTCTGACAAGAAGAAAGGAATGGACGGACACTGGTGCTGGAAAGGATCAAAACATCAGTGTAGGGGAATACCAGAACAGGGAAGTGGGAAGGGGTGGATGGGGGAACAGAGGGAAGAGGGCATGTGGGACCTTTGGGTGGGCGGGGAGCCAGAAAAAGGGAAATGAAATGTAAATATAGAATATATCCAAAAATTTTTTTTAAAAAATCCAATGTTTAAGTTATAAGTTTGTAGATAATTGTAGAATGTTTTTGAAATGTGTATCCTTACTAAGATATAATATCATGCCGGGTGGTGGCGCACGCCTATAATCCCAGCACTCTGGGAGGCAGAGACAGGGGGATTTCTGAGTTCAAGGCCAGCCTGGTCTACAAAGTGAGTTCCAGGACAGCCAGGACTACACAGAGAAACCCTGTCTCAAAAAAAAAAAAAAAGATATAAAATATCATTTTCAAGAAATTTTTATTATTGTAGTAAAAAGTTTTACTTTGATGTTGCTAGTAAATAGATAAATTTGTGAGTGATTATCTTCCAAATATAAGATCAAGTTTATTTCCTCTTATTACTATTCTAAAGCAAATATTTTAACAGCAAATAGCTAAGATGTGTAACAATCTACATTCCAATAAATTCCTTTACAGCATTATATCTATAAAATAATGTAATATTGATAAAGATTAAAATAGCACAATATTTTAAGAAGATGTACATATCAAAACTTAAAATATGAAAATGCGTTGATAAAGTAATCTCACTACTTGTGGCCTGTTTGCAGAAGTATGCAATGTGTTATAAAGCACTAATCATGACAAAGATGGAGAACAATCTAAATCTCTGATAGGAAAATTTTAACTTATAGTAATTCATGTAGAAACTCATCACATACTTACTAGTATAGGTAAGAAGAACCTATAAATGTTGCTTATATCTTCTGATCTATAAATACTAAGATCTAAGATTCAAAATGGATCAAAGACTTATATGTAAGTGTGCTGGCTAGACTTATGTTAACTTGATACACACTCTAGAGTTATCTGAAAGCAGGGAACCTCAATTGAGAAATTGATTCCATAAGATCTGGCTACAAGAGCCAGGCAGTGGAGGTGCATGTCTTTAATCCAGCACTTGGTGGGCAGAGGAAGGTGGATTTCTGAGTTCTAGGCCAGCCTGGTCTACAGAGTGAGTTCCAGGACAGCCAGGGCTACATAGAGAAAGCCTGTCCTGAAAAACCAAAAAGAAAAAAAGTATTTAAAAAAAAAAAAGATCTGGCTATAAGGCATTTCGTAATTAGTGATTGATGGGGGAGGGCCCAGCCAACTATGGGTGATGCCATCTCTAAACTGGTGGTCCCAGTTCTGAGAGAGCAGGTTGGGCAAGCCATGGAGATCAAGTTAAGAACAGTACCCTCCATGTCTTCTATATCAACGTCTGTCTCAGGTTCTTATCCTGACTTCCTTTGATGACAAACAGCAATATGGAAGTATAAGACAAAACCCTTCCTCCTCAACTTGCCTTTTGACCATGATGTTTTGCTGCAGCAATAGAAACCCTAACCAAGACAATAAGAGAGCCAAAACTATAAAACTCACAGACAAATAATGCAAGATTAAATAATGGGACCATGAATTAAGGAATGTACACAGAAAATAATAAACTAGACTTCACCAAAAATGTTGTTCTTAAAATAAATCATCAACAAAATGGAAAAACAACTATCATGTTTCCACATGAGGTATTTGATAGAGAATTTATATCTACAAAATAAAGAACTTGGCAAAGAACATTTACAGCTCAGTAATAAAAAAAGACAATCTAATTTAAAATAGAACAAGAGATAGAAATGAACATCCCCCTAATGAAGACACACAAATTATCAATAACTTATGAACAGTGCCATTAGCTGCTAAGAATGCAAAACGACGTTATGATGAATGCCACTCTGCTCTCACTAGAGGTTCGCTATAACAAACCAAGAAAGATCAGTGAAACTTTTAGACAAAATGGAGAGAAATCTAACTATCTTACATTACTGGTAGGAATGTAAACTGGAACAAATGCTTTGGAAACAGCCTGACAGTTCCTTTACATCCAAACACAGAGCTACAGTACACTGTCCAGTCTAGTCCTATGTCCATACATAAAATGAAAAAAATATATGCATAAGAAAATTTGTACAAATGTTTATGGAAACATAGATCAAAGTAGAAAATGTGCTGCAGCCTGAATGAATTTTACACATGTTATGTTAAATGAAAATAGCCAGTTACCAAAGGCCATATGCTATATGATGTTATTTACGTGAAAAGTCTAGAACAGAAATATTCATAGACCCACAGAACAGATCAATGGTGTCCTACAGCAAAATATATTAGCAAGATAAGAGAGATGATTGACAAAGACAATGACCTATATGGTATTTCCAGAAAGCTGTTTTCAGTCCCCTGAAGTGCTTTTGAGAAACACTGTAATATTAAAGGAAATGTAATCTTACCTTGGACACTTCTTCCTTCCCATTGTTTTCTTTGATGAATACCTTTTCCAGTTCAGGACTTATTCCTTCTACATTGCAGGATACACGTGAAACAGTTGATTTTGGCACGGATATATTTGACAGAGGCATAGGGACTGACCTTGATCCAATAGTCTTTGAGGCAAAAGACAGAATGCAGTCAAATTATTTACTGTCAAAGAACCATGAACTGGAGTATGATACATCTTAAAAGAAAGAACAATTCTCAAATTCATTTGGAATAAAAAAAAAACCTAAGATAGGGAAAATTATTCTCTACAATTAAAGAACTTCTGGTGGAATCATCATCCCTGACCTCAAACAGTACTACAGAGCAATCATGATTAAAAACTGCATTGGTACAGTGACAGGCAGATAGATCGATGGAATAGAATTGAAGACCCAGAAATGAAGCCACATACCTATGCTTACTAGATCTTTGACAAAGGAGCTAAAATCATACAGTGAAAGAAAGACAGCATTTTCAACTAATGGTGCTAGTTCTTACCTCGTTGTACAAAGCTCAAGTCCAAGCAGATCAAGGACTTCCACATAAAACCAGATACACTGAAACTAATAGAAGAGAAAGTGGGGACGAGCCTTAAGCACTTAGGCAGAGGGAAAAATTTCCTGAACAGAACACCAATAGCTCATGCTCTAAGACAAATGGGACCTCATAAAATTGCGAAGCTTCTGTAAGGCAAAGGACACTGTTAGGACAAAATGGCAACCAACAGATTGGGAAAAGATCTTTACCAATCCTACATCTGATAGAGGGCAAATATCTAATATATATAAATAACTCTGGAAGTTAGACTCCAGAGAACCAAATAACCCTATTAATAATGTACCCTATCGGTACAGAACTAAACAGAATTCTCAACTGAGGAAACTCGAACGGCTATGAAGCACCTATAGAAATAAATGTTCAAAATCCTTAGTCATCAGGGAAATGCAAATCAAAACAACTCTGAGATTCCACTTCACACCAGTCAGAATGGCTAAGATCAAAAACTCAGGTGACAGCAGATGCTGATGAGGATGTGAAGAGGAACACTCCTCCATTGCTGGTGAGATTGAAAGCTGGTACAACCACTCTGAAAATCAGTCTGACGGTTCCTCAAAAGACTGGGATACTACTGGAAGACCCGTTATACCACTCCTGGGCATATACCTAGAGGATTCCCCAGCATTTAATAAGGACACATGCTCCACTATATTCATAGCAGCCTTATTTATAATAGCCAGAAGATGGAAAGAGCCCAGATGTCCCTCAACAGAGGAATGGGTACATTTACACAATGGCATACTACTCAGCTATTAAAAACAATGACTTCATGAAAGTTTTAGGCAAATGGATGGAACAAGAAAATAGCATTCTGAGTGAAGTAACCCAATCACAAAAGAATACACATGGTATACAGTCACTGATAAGTGGATATTAGCCCAGAAGCTTGGAACACACAAAATACAATTCACAGACCACATGAAGCTCAAGAAGAAGGAAGACCAAGCCAGGCGGTGGTGGCACACGCCTTTAATCCCAGTACTTGGGAGGCAGAGACAGGCAGGTTTCTGAGTTCAAGGCCAGCCTGGTCACAAAGTGAGTTCCAGGACAGCCAGGGCTACACAGAGAAACCCTGTCTTGGGGGGGGGTGGAGAAGAAGAAGGAGGAGGAGGAGGAAGGAGGAAGAAAGGAGGAAGGAGGAAGAAAGGAGGAAGGAGGAAGGAGGAAGAAAGGAGGAGGAGGAGGAGGAGGAGGAGGAGGAGGAGGAGGAGGAGAAGGAGGAGGAAGACCAAAGTATGGATACTCTGGTCCTTCTTAGAAGGAGGTACAAAATACCCATGGGAGGAGATACTGAGACAAAGTGTGTAGGAGACTGAAGGTAATGCCATCCAGAAACTGCCCCACCCGGGGATCCATTCCATATACAGTTATCAAACCAAGACACTATTGTGGATGCCAACAAGTGCTTGCCTGATATAGCTGTCTCCTGAGAGGCTCTGCCAGAGCCTGACACATACAGAGTGGTATACTATCAACCAGCCATTGGACTGAGCACAGGGTCCCCAATGGAGGAGCTAGAGAAAGGACCCAAGGAGCTAAAGGGGTTTGCAGTCCCATGGGAGGAACAATATGAACCAACCAGTACACCAGGGCTCCCAGGAACTAAACCAACAACCCAAGAGTACACATGGAGGGACTCATGGCTCCAGCAGCATACGTAGCAGAGGATGGCCTTGTTGGACATCAATGGGAGGAGAGGCCCTTGGTCCTGTGAAGGCTGGATGCCCAGTGTAGGAGAATGCCAGGACAGGGAAATGGGAGTGGGTAGGTTGGTGAGCAAGGGGTGTGGGGGATGGGATAGGGTGTTTTCAGAGGGGAAATGAGGAAAAGGAATAACATTTGAAATGTAAATAAAGAAAATATTGAATAAAAAAAAAGAAAGAAAGAAAAAACTGAGTAGCTAGGGATATAGCCCAGGGACAGACTTTGTTTATCATATGTAAGGCTCCTCTGCATTCTCCTTCTATAAAAACAAGATGCAAACAAAAATCCCTAATATAAACTCATTTAAGTTATTTCTCACACTTCAAAAATCATAAAATTTCAAATACATATACAGAAATTTAAATTATAAAGGAAGTTAAGAATAACATGAAATCAAAACAATCCTTCAAAATCTTTAAGTGCAAAGGTATAACTATAATGTATGCACTTGATCAGTAGAACAGCAGATACAATTTTCAGCACTTTTTAATGTCTCTTTTTTGTTTATTGGGAAAGTATAATTAAAATTGTGTAATTTATCATGTGACTCAACTGCAGTCCTGGGGATATACTCTGATATTTATGTGTTAGCACTTTTGTTTCCATTTTGTCAACTGCTAAGACAATAACTGAATTATAAGCAGTATAAAAACAATACTATATTAAATTCAACACTCTCTTAGCAGCTTTAGGTTGTTTTCAAATATCTCCTGCAGGGTTTCTCAAAAATTAGCCACTTCTCACAACTACTATTAAAGTTACCAAAAAATGCTAACAAACATTTTACAAATCAAGGCTATTATACAATAAGAAGGACATAAGGAAAAAACAAAGACTAAGAAGTAAAGGATAATAATGAAACATAATCTCCTGTAATGAGCAACGGGAATTTATACATATAATTTGCAATGTGGCAGTCAGCATGTTAATATTTCCCATGCTTGAACTGCTACATGTTAATGTGCTTTAAATCTCATTAACAAATGAATGAACAATACTAAATATCTAGCTCTATCACACATTTTTCATTTTCTTGTTTAGTTTTATGGTTTTCATAATAAAATATTTTACCTGTCATAATTTGCTTCTGGTATGTAGTGTAAAACAATTTTAGTATCATAACCACACACTGATGTCACGTTTCTTCATGAATTCTATATTTGATTTCTTTAAGCTATTATCTAATAATCTCTATACAAAATTCATTTTAATGTAATGGTACAGCAATTTTGGTATTTGATAAAAAAATCTTTTAAATTTTTTCCCTTAGTTATGGATGTATTTGTATGACCTCTGGAAACAACTACTTATGCGTTTGTGTGTGTATGTGTGTGTATTTATAGTTTGATCTTTGAAAAGAACTCTTTTGATAACAAATGATTAAAACAATTCCTTTGATGTTTCCACTGGAACTTATATACAATTTGTATACTAATTTAGGATAAATATGTATCTTAAAATATTTTTTCATCAACTAATATGTTAAGACAATTTTCTGTCTTTCCAATATACAGGTATAACTTGCATATTTCTTTTCATATGAACTGGTGAGACTGTGTATTTTTTAAAGCAACCCAAAATAATACTGTTAAATTTTTATATGGCTATACTTTGAAACATTTCATTAAATTTCAGTTTTATTTTTTATAAGATTCTAATCATAAGCATAATTAGAATATCAACAATGTTTCTGAGTATATATGTACATAAGCAAGTTTAAAAATAAAGAAAATTTCCTAATTTATAACTTATTTTATTTCAATAGTTTTTTGTTCTTTAAAGCTCCCAAACTTGTGTCCACATTCCATGACAAATATTTACAGAGCAAATGTAAACGGTTTCTATGAACAACCAGAGATGTTGTTGCTTGCAACAAACTTGCAAATATTAATTTTACTAGGTTAATAAGAAAAAAAAAGAAAACTAAACATAATTCTCACTTTGTGTGTCTAGGGATACCAGTCTGTTGTATCTCGCTGATGTGAAGTGAATGAATGAATGAATGAATGAATGAATTTATCTAAGTGACAGTGAAGGTAAAGCTTTCCCTCAGTAATACATTAAGATGAGTCAATAAAATCTGAAAGAGCTTAGCCTACCTGAGTGTGACTGACTGTTATGTGGTTGCCATGGAGAGGTGACTGCCGATCTTTTTCTTTACTGTGCCGACTACTTTGCTTGCTGCGTTGTAGCTGGTGCCTAAGTTTGGCGATCTGCTTTGGGGAGAGAACAGAGAAAAAGAAGCAAAAGTGAATACCAGTGCTTTGTTTTTCCTTCACGTTTTTTCTCAAAAGTTTTAATAAAGTATGTTTTACCACAATGATTTATCTTTCAAGTTGTTATGACTGAGACAACTAAAAATTAAAACAAAAATAGAACAAACGCTTCATTTCTGCAACTTTATATGGTGTGCTGGTAAGCAGGTAGACTACTTTTCTTGGACTGTTTTAGATTGCCTTTACAATGCTACAAGTCTCCTCCATTAAAGAAGAAACTGTGTTAGGTATGCAGTATTTCAAATGTCTACTGATTATTTGTCAAAACTGACATCTATTTTCCCCCCTGGTTTTCCTTTTAGAAAGGATCTTACTACGCACAGTCTTAAACTCACAGAGATCTGCCTGTCTCTTCCTTTCAAGTACTGAAATTAAAGACCCACATTATTATATCTTAAATCGAGGCTGCATTAATTTTCATGTATTTCACTTTTATAAACAAGAGATAGCCGGGTGGTGGTGGTGCACGCCTGCAATTCCAGTACTCTGGGAGGCAGAGGCAGGTGGATTTCTGAGTTTGAGGCCAGCCTGGTCTACAGAGTGAGTTCCAGGACAGCCAGGGCTACACAGAGAAACCCTGTCTTGAAAAAACCAAATCAAAAAAAAAAAAAAAAAAAAAGAGAGAGAGAGATGTAGCTTATCTATTAACTAAATATTCTAAACGATACACTGCAATGGTAGCAAAGGCAATCAAACATTTAGCACCTTATTAGTCACTGTGCATGATATTAAGTTTCATGAGGACAGTTTTACATATTTAATTTTATATTGTATTATCTTTTATTCATTTAAACATACATGTACATTTGGATCTCTTTAAGATCACATTCCAGATTTAACTGCAAAGTCTTTACTATAGTATCATCGAGAACTTACTAAGCTGCTTACGTACTTTAGATGATATATAATGTACGTGAAAACGTCCCAAGCATTTTAAAAGGATGACTATTGTTCCAAGGTGTGGGTAAAAACACTGGTCAAATGTATTCCTAAATAGCTGACATGTTGTAAATTTTGTCCTATCATGGGACTGCTAAGTATCTGTAGATATGGGGGCTGGAGAGATGGCTCAGCACTTAAGAACACTTGCAGTTCTTGCAGAGTACTGGAGTTCTGGCCCCACTACCAAATAGTGGCTCACAGCTATCTGTAATATCAGTTCCGGGGAATCTGACACCCTATTCTGACTCCATGAGCAACAGGCACACACATGGTACACATTCATAGCATGCACACAAAATTTAAATTTTAAAAAAAGTAATAGTAGGAGCCTCCAAAAACAGAGCTTAGGAGGAGCTGATAGGAAACTTTTTAAAACGTGGGGGCTATGGAATATGACTGCATTATTAGGGGTGCTAGCCCACCCTTAGAAAATAATGTGTTTCTTATGGGACCCTAACTCTCATGAAGACTCCTGTTTCCTTACGTGACTTCTCCTTCCTGCACACCCACCTGTTATTCGATCTTCCATCATATGACTCACTAAGGCCAAACAAGACAGGGCTGTTTACTCTTAAGACTTTTGACCTCCTCACTTTATAATGAATCTACTTTTTTATTTTACACATTACTCAGTCTTTAATGAAGACCAGATTAAAAAAAAAAAAAAGAACCATTAACAATTTGGGGGAAGTCTTTAATACTAATATTTTTGTCATAAAGAAAATAGCAGCATCAATCAATCAATAATTATTCGTTGAACACCTAGAATAAGCTGTTTTTATGTTTCTACTAGATAATATATAAGCACAAAATGTTAAAATGTATGAATTTTCTCAAATACAATGTACTATAAAACTATATAAATATGTTCCCATAAGTAACTGAGACATCAGAACGCACAAAAAGACAATTAGTATTAAAACCTATATATGCTCAATGTAAAAAGATACAACTTGTTGAGGAAATGTATTTTTACTGGTTACATAATGGGGAAATAGTACAACACCCAAAAGGGGGATAACTAGTTCTTACTATCAAGATTTTACATTTTTTCACATTTGCAAGTTATGGATCTCCCACACCGTACCTTTGCAAACTATATAAGCAAGATAGATTACGATAATATTTCTGTTTCTTGCTCTAGTTTTAAATGACTTAATTTTCTTCCAGAGAGCATTAATTTTCATGAGAAAAGAAATTAAAATTAGTGGGTAATCATTATTAAATCAGAACAAATTATTCTCTATTACAGAAGGTAAATAGGAACTCAAATTGTACACATTATTTTATTAGGATATAAGTATAAAATTAGGTGTTTTCTGAATATTGGTGATGTTTTAGTGGCATTTGAAAACTAGAAGTGCTTATATAAAACAGTTTAGCATGCCTACAAATTAAAATAATTTGTAATTATAAATCTTTAAAATTGATTAATATTAATGAATCTCTTATGGCCTCTTATACATTAAAATGAACCAGAAACCTTTTCTTCTATGTAGATTTTAAAAACCCTAGAAAGAAAAGCTTAAAAAATGTTCCTATCCCATAGTTCTTGGAATGCCAATTAAACAGTACAGACCTGTAGTTTCTAGAACTGTTATCTTTGTTATAATAGTTATGCTCGTGTTTACAATCAGTAGGCATGAAAATAAAAAGAACGCCTACCTTCCCAAATATATATACTTAAAATACTGCCAATTCCATTTTAGACATAGATAAAATGATAGTGAGACTGCCATTCCATAAAGTCCTCTTTTCTTCAAAAGGCAGGAGGCTCCTGCATTTATTAAGCCCACAGAGACAAGAGGGGCATACTTACACGACATGGCAACTAGAAAAAAAAACAAAACACTATAGCTTTGTACAGACTATTTAAAAGTCCCTTTTTGATGGGAAAAGAGCAGCCCTGTTATGTGAAGCCACCTCTTCTCTCCAACCCCAGTACCCATGGTAGAAAGGTAAAGGAAGTTATAATTCTGCTTATCCTTAGTGCTTAATTCTGCGTAAAACAGTTTTTGTAAGCCTATATCCCACTGTATTATAGCAAAGTAACAGTCTTCTCTTCATTCCGTCATCTACTGGGGCTGCTGTGATAAAATGTCCAACATGACCTTCCATTCAAAATAGAACATGTAGTTACATGAGGTATAGGGTTTTTTTGTTTTTGTTTTTGTTTTTAAACTACAGCTGGTCGTTTTTTCTCTAAAAATTTATCTTCTACTTTGTGGGCTTAAGAAAACCAGAGAGAAGCCGGGCAGTGGTGGTGCATGCCTATAATCCCAGCACTCTGGGAGGCAGAGGCAGGCAGATTTCTGAGTTCGAGGCCAGCCTGGTCTATAGAGTGAGTTCCAGGACAGCCAAGCTATACAGAGAGACCCTGTCTCGGAAAAACCAAAAGAAAAAAAAAAAACAAAAAACAACAACAACAAAAACAAACAAACAAAAAAACAAACAAACAAAAAACCCAGAGAGAAACTTTATTCAAAATTATAAAGGATTCTCCCCCCCTCCCCCAGACAGGGTTTCTCTGTATAGCCCTGGCTGTCCTAGAACTCACTCTGTAGACCAGGCTGGCCTCCAACTCAGAAATCCGCCTGCCTCTGTCTCCCAAGTGCTGGGATTCTTAAGTATACCAGCCCCAGTGTTCAAAAACCACTAGAAATAAGTAATCTTGGGTCACAAATTAGAGATAATGGTGGAAAGACTAAAATAATTCTCAAAAGATTGTTTGAGTGCATGTGTATCAGGGACTAGGAATGGACTTAGTTCTCAGAATTAATTCAAACCCATAGTAGCTCTGGGAAATGAAAAATCATAATTCAAAAAGATTAAGTGGTAGCAATGGGGCAGTCTTGGATTTTTGCAAGAGAAGGCATTTAAAAAAAAAAGGTAATCCAAACCAGGAAAATTACATAGGTTTTTATCAGCAAAAAAATTATTGTTGCTAGTGAGTCCTTGCCCACAGTTATCACTGCACCAAGATGAAAGCACAACCACACAAAAGGTTCTGAGAATTTCAGAATTCTTAGTTCTGAAGTTAAAACAACCTGGTAAGTATGTATGTCACTGCTATTCTAAAAGTTCTCAATAGTATTTGCAACAAAAGGCTATTAGCCACATTGTCTAGTCTGATCCCATCCTTTAGCACTGTTCAAAGTTGACGTTCCATAGTAAAACCGGGACCTCAACATATGGCACAAAAAGTCTGATGACCTGAATTCTACCGATGGGACCTACGAAGTGAAGGAAAAATCTAATTCTTGCAAGTTATATTCAGACCATCACTAGCCTGTGGAGATATGCACATATATGTGCAGATATGCATCCACATAAACACAATTAAATGAATAATATATTAAAATGTAAAGACAGGAATAATACCCTAGAAAGACACACCATATATTCAACAAGTATAAAGAAACTGCAACTAATCAAAGATTCAATGACACACATGGATAAAGACAATATCCAAGTGGCCAATGTACAAAGAAAAGATGTTCAACATTATTCTTATCAGAAAAATGTTAAGTTAACAACAAACTGACTAAATAGTAAGTACCAAATTCTGGCAGCTATAAAACAACTGTAACTCTATATACTACTGAGATTGGAGATGGGAGTGTCTTTTACTTTAATGTGATAGAGTCATTGTAAATGTTCTTCTGCAAGAACTACTTACATCTCAAAAACACCCAGAGGAAGCTCGACTCCCAGGTGTTCTAACATGCCCAGGATCATAGAAAGCCACAACATGCACCCCAAACAGGGAGTAACTGGGACCCCCAGGAATCCAGGGATGCTAAGAGTGCCTCCATAAAAAAACTGGAGAGAGCATACACTAGCAGCTAGACAGCACACCTGAAAGTTTTAGAACAAAAAGAAGCAAATACAAAAGGAGTAGAAGGCAGGAAATAATCAGACTCAGGGCTGAAATCAACCAAGCAGAAACAAAAAGAACTAAACAAAGAATCAACAAAACCAGGAGGTGGTTCTTTGAGAAAATCAACAAGATAAACCCTTTGCCAGACTAACAGAGGGCACAGAGACAATATCCAAATTAACAAAATTAGGAATGAAAAGGGAGAAATAACCGAGGAAATTTTTTAAAAAAATCAGATCCCACTACAAAAACCTATACTCAACAAAACTCCCAGGGTCTAAACCACCAACCAAGGAGTACACATGGAGGGACCTGTGGCATCAGCCGCATTTGCAGCAGAGGGTGGCCTGTCGGGCATCAATGGAGAAGAGACCCTTGGTCTGGTGAAGGCTCCATGTCCCTGTGTAGGGGAATGAGAGGGCAGGGAGGCAGGAGTGGGTGGGTGGAGGCACACCCTCAAAGAAGCAGGGGGTGGGGGATGGGATAGAGGGTTTCTGGGGGGTGGGTACTCAGGAAAGGGGATAACATTTGAAATGCAAATAAATAAGACATCCAATAAAAAAGTACTACTTACATCATTAACATAAGGTGTAAAGGTAATAGCTCTACAGTGGGAAACAATGTCCAATCTAGTAAGAAGTGTTAGTACTGTTTTTTAGAAGGGGAAACGGCAGTTTAAGTTAAAGTTATGTTCTAACAAACCTAAAGGAAAACTGTTAAATGAAGAGTAATCTTGATACTACATTAGGAGCACTGGGACCTATAGGTTCCAGAAATGAGGATGCAGAAAAAAAGGCCTCAGAAGTATATAGCTACAATATCCTATTTTTGTTATTGATATTTTAACAAATGATGTACTAGAACATGCTTTCTTTGTACAAATAGACATCCTTATATTGTGAATTTATCACTTGTCAAATGTATATGACAAAATTTTAAACATATTATAATTAGCTTTGCTAAAATGTTCTAACGAGCCGGGCGTGGTGGCGCACGCCTGTAATCCCAGCACTTGGGAGGCAGAGGCAGGCGGATTTCTGAGTTCGAGGCCAGCCTGGTCTACAGAGTGAGTTCCAGGACAGCCAGGGCTACACAGAGAAACCCTGTCTCAAAAAAAAAAAAAAAAAAAAGTTCTAATGATGCATATTCTGACTGTTATATACTTTCTAATCATCATTGTTCAGAGTGACTTGAAGGCTAGTTTATGACTATGTCAACCACAAATAAAAAATTATGATTAAAGCTTAATAACTGCTTATTGAGCAGTAAAGCACCATAGAAGTTATTGTACCACATTAACTGTTGTGTTTGGTTTTCAACAAAAGAATATAAGTACTATTATTACCCCCCCATTTAAGAGGAATGAACATAGAATAGAAATATTTTTAAAGCTTAATACATTCACATTAAATGTTGAAACTCAAATGTGAATTAAATAGAATTCTGGAGTCTGCTCTCTTAGTATACTATAGTTACGATCTAGAATGTCCTTCCAAAGACTCATGTGTTTGTTACTAGAACTGGTTCTCAGCCTAAGCTGCTACTTGAAGGTTGTGGAAACATTAAAAAGAAAAAAATAAAATAAATAGCCAAGCTGTAAAGAACCCATATGTCCCTCAAAAGAGGAATGGATACAGAAACTGTGGTATATATACATAATGGAGTACTATTCAGCTATTAAAAACAATGAATTCATGAAATTCTTAGGCAAGTGAATGGAACTAGAAAGTGTCATCCTGAGCAAGGCAACCCAATAACCCAATCACAAAAGAACGCACATGACTTAAGTGAGGATGCTTTGGTTCCTCTGAGAAAGGGAACAAAATATTCACAGGAGCAATAAGAGAGACAAAGTGTGGAGCAGAGACTGAAGGAAAGACAACCCAGAGACTGCCCTACCTGGGGATTCATCCTATAAACAGTCACCCCGACACTATTATGGACAAGAAGAAGTGCATACCAAAAGGAGCATGCCATGCTTGCCTCTGGAGGGGTCCTGCCAGCGCTGGATGCTGGCAGCCAACCATTCAGCTGAAGGGGTTTACAGCCCCATGGGAAGAACAATGATGCCGGCCACCCAGTCACCCCAGGGCTCCCAGGGACAAAACCATTAACCAAGGGGTACACATGGTTCCAGCCAAAAATGTGGCAGAGGAATGCCTTGTAAGGGCATCAGTGGGAGGAGTGTTCCTTGGTCAGGTGAAGGCTCAATAGATGCTCCAACAAAGGGAAATCAGGGAGGAGGGGGAGTGGGTAGGGTGGAGGCACATATACTTGGAGGTCGGGTGGGAGGAGGAGTTGGGAGTTTTCGGGGGGGGGGAACTGGAAAAGGTTTTACCAATTGAAGTGTAAATGAAGATTATATTCAATTAAAAAAAAAAAAAAGAAGCAAGCCTTCTGGAAAAAGGATAGGTCACTGGGTGTGTGCTGAGATTATACAGCTACCCAAGTCCTTCCTGTCTTTTTCTTTACTTCCTGGCCACCATGAATTAACAGAGCCTCCTCTATTACATGCTTCAGTATGATGAGTTGTATCACCACAGTCCAAAGAAAAAGATCCCGGTGATAACAGACTGAAAAATTTGAAACCATGTGCCAAAATAAACCTTTCTTCCTTTTAACCTGATTATCTTACATATTTTGGTATAGTAGTAGAAAGCTAAGACAACTACCACACTAAGAATCAAGATAAAAAGTAAAAAGAAGATAAATTTTATAAAAGTAAACAAACCAGAATAAAACATTTAGCAAGAGTTGTGTTATATCACTTGCTGTTTCTAAATAATCACAAAAAACAATCTAATTTTTCTAACAATGAAATTGGTTTTAAATCTCAGGCTGTTAGTAATTTTGATATTAAACAAGGATTATATAACATGACTTAATGAAAAAAATGCTTTTAAAGATTAAGTATATCCTTAGAAACATTCCTGCAGTCTAGCTAAAAGCAAATTGATTCCTATACATCCATATATCTGTCCAAATACAGTCTCACATAAATGACCCAGGGATAGACAGAGACAACTCACATACAAAAATCTCAAATATAGCTTGCTTTAAGAGAACTTCCATAAACAAAGTTTCAACACAGAAGTGTATTTATAACTATCAACACAGTATTAACAAATGTAGCAGACTGTGCTGATTAGGTTTTACTGCCAGCTTGGCAAAACCTAGAGTCTTGGAATGAGGGAACCTCAACTAAAGAGTAACCCCAATCAGACTCTTCTGTGGCCATGGCCATGAAGAACTGTCATGACTGGTGACTGACAGGGGAAGGCCCAGCCTACTGTGGGCAGCAACTAGGTAAGTGAACTAAGGTTGTATAAAAAGCTAATTTATTATGAGTCAGGGAACAAGCAAGAAGCCAAAGCAATAAGCAGAGGGAGTGCTCTGCCATGGTTCATACCTACGTCCCTGCCCTGACTCCCCTCTCACGGTGAACTGTATCCTCAAAGATGAAAATGTTCCTTCCTTTAAGTTGCTTTTGGCTTACTACAACAAAGAAAAGTAACAAGATCACAGACTAACTTTTCAAAAGCATTTGCAAATCCACTTAATCTCTTAATTAGATCCATTTTACAGATGGCAAAACACTTAAAGTGAAATAATGTGAAAAACCTAATAAATAAATGGTTAATCTAGTCTTTGAGCTTCCATTTCTAACCCCTTTTTAGTACTTCACAATGCTCTGCAAGTAATGCTTAACTACAAATATGTACCAGTAAGGAACTCAACCACTTCACTAAGCAACTTCCTTAATTAAGGTCAGAGATATTATGAGCTATAAAACTGAAAGAAGAACAAAACCTTAACAAAGCAATTAATGATCTCTCTCTCTCCCCCTCCCTCCTTCCTTCCCTCCCTCCCTCTCCCTTTCTCCCACTCTTGTCCCCTCCCACCTCCAGTGTGTGTGTGTGTGTGTGTGTGTGTGTGTGTGTGTACAGGACTGTCTTTTAAGTTATAGTCTTTTACAATCGAAATTGGGTTTTCCATCTGCATCTTGAATTTCCTTTGCAATTATTCTTTCACTTCAAACAAAAATACCACAACTTATACTATTCTAACCTCAAGTTATCATAAATAAAACTGCTCAATTATTTTCATTACATCTAGAGCACTGAAATATTCATTTTGACAATTTTGTTTGGTTTTATGGTTGCTTTACAGGGAGATCAATCAATTCTTCTAATATAGTGTTCCCTCTTAGTAGCATATATCATGTGTTACTATATACATTCAGTTATATCACAGCTATGTGAGATACCCACAATATGTCTGAAACTATCCTGAACTGAGACAAAATGGCAAATTTGATTTTCTCATTATATATACATACATACATACATACATACATACATATATTATATATATCCTACAGCTGATGTCTATTTCAGCCTAGATGTATTAAACTGAGTGTTTTATTCTGTTCCTTATAAAGAAATCTACATTCACTATATATTTGGGTTAAGAGGTAGGCCAGAATACAGATTTTCTACATTCACAACATAAAAAAAGTGGCTAAAAATGAAATCAGACAGTATCATGCTATTAGACCATTTGGTTTAGATATCACAATACATGAGAAACCTGACAACTTAAAGTATATAAAAAATTAATACTGGCAAGTCTGAAACTCTGCAAAGGAACAAACATTCAAGAGATGCTGAGACTGAAGAGCTGGCTCAGCAGTCATCAGTACTTGCTGTTGTGGAAGACCAAGGCTTGATTCATAGTAACTTCAGTTACAAGAGAACCATGGCCCTTTTCTGGTCATCATGAGCACTACAAGCATATGGATCAGATACAGACAAGCAGGCACATACATACATACACATAAATAAAATCTGAGAGAACGCCTATGCCTATCATACAGCAAAACCAGTTTACTGCCGAACTTGCAGAAATTTCAAGGAGACAATAATGATGCAAGTGTTAGGAGTCAAAACTAAGTGATTTCATTCTGAGTTCAAAATATAAAAACTGCAGGTTAGCATTTTGTCAGCTTAATACAAGCTACAATTACCTGGGAAGAGGAACCTCAATTGTGAAAGATGCCTCCACCAGACTGGCCTGTAGGCAACCTTACAGGGCATTTTCTAGATTAATGATTGATATGGAGGGTTCCACTCACTATGAGCAGTGGCACTCCTGGAGAGGTGGGCCTGGGTTGTATAAGAAAGGTAACTAAGCAAGCCATGTGTAACAACGAGCAAGTTAAAAGCACTTCTCCATGGTCTCTGCTTTAGTTCCTGCCTTGGTTCTCCCAACTCTTTGACCTGTAATCTATAACCTGTAAACTGAAATAAATCCTTTCTTCCCCAAGTTGCTTCTGGTCATAGTGTTTTATCATAGCACTGGAAAGAAAATAAAAACATAACTAGCAACCTTCACTAAGACGAGTACAGTAGTTCTCTTAAAAGATGAGTTCTCATTACTGAGAAGATATAACAAAGATGAGATAGTCATCTTCGAAAGAAGTGTTTACTGGGAGATCTCTGAACTAGGTATTTTAACTTTAGGTTTCTATAGCTTAGAAAGAACAAAGGTAAGAATTAAAATGATTTACATAGATAAAATTAACAGGAAAAATGGTATATAGATATGTTGATCATAATAAATCACAGATCATTTCTAAAAGATTTGGCTTCTACTGTACTACTGGGTCCCAAAAGGTCATTAATAAGCTACGAATACTTAAAAAGGCTACCAGAAAACAAAAATATATTACAAAAAGTTATGACATATGGTTATACTTGCTGTAACTTTTAAAAAAAAAAGCAAGCTAAGGGAGAAATAAAGATAACTAAAAACAGTGATATAAAGATTATTATACACACATGCTCCACTATGTTTATAGCAGCCTTGTTTATAATAGCCAGAAATTGGAAGGAGCCCAAATATCCCTCAAAGGAGGAATGGATACAGAAAATGTGGTATATTTATACAATGGAATACTACTCAGCAATTAAAAATAATGAATTCATGCAATTTGTAGGTAAATGGTTAGACCTGGAAAATATCATCCTGAGTGAATTAACCCAATCACAAAAGAATACACATGAAATGCAATCACTGATAAGTGGATATTAATGAGCCCAGAAGCCCTAAATACTCAAGACACAACTAGCAAGTCAAATGATTCCCAAGAAGAAGAAAGGAGAGGACCCTGGGCCTGTAAAGATTGCATCCAGTTTAGTAAAGAAACCGAGGGGGGAGGGGGAATGATTGGGGAACAGTTGGGGGGGAGAGGAACTATGGGAACTATGGTGGGTGGGAACTGGGAAAGGGGAAAGCCTTTGGAATGTAAACATAGAATATAGAAAATAAAAAAAAATTTAAAAAAAAAGAAAAAAAAAGATTATTATACAAGATCAGGGTTCATTCTAGAAATGCTATAGTTGATGGGGAACCTAAATATTTATTGAGAATATGAAAATTCCAAACAAGAAAAATTCACATTTTAACAAAATATAAGATTCAACTCTGTGTATGAAAAAGTAGGTTACAATAAATGGAAGTCTTACAATATTGGAAAATAGTAAAAAACAACCCAAGGAGATCTAAACAAGTCTTAGAATGAAATAGAAAAATAACTTACCTCTTTCAGTTGATCAGCACTTCCCCATGATGCAGAGCGCTGGTGCGATCGCTTTTCTGCTCCCTCTTCTGCCCAACAGCTAGGTGTCTTTAAAGCCAACCAGACAAATCAAAATGTTAAGAAATGGAAATGTCACTACTACCTAATTTCAAGTAACTAAAATACTTTCTTAGCATTTGTAAAAACTTTTAAATGTTAATTAATCAGACCTGATTAATATGAGATGTCTGAGACATCTCTACATTAAAACACTATTTGATACTTTCACATCAGCATTAACAACACTGCACATTCTAAGAATATTGTGAAGATTTGCATACTGAGCTTTTTTTGTTTGTTTATATATGGTTTTAGTTTTCGAGTCAGGGTTTCTCTGTGTAGCCCTGGCTATCTGCAAATGACTCCGTAGACCAGGCTAGTCTAGAACTCAAGAGATTTGCCTGCCTCTGCCTCCCAAGTACTGGGATTAAAGGCATGCAAAACCACTGTCTAGCTTACATACTGAAATTTTAAAGAGAACAAACTAAGTATGAAATATTCTTCTGAAACAGACAGAAGATTAAAAGAACTTTCAGAACCATTTGTAATATAGATTGGCTTATGTAACAAACATCTGGCTAGAGGGTCAATTTAACTAAGAGAAGAAAATATTGACAGGATTCTTTTTGGGAAAAAGGATTAGTCAACTTTATTTTAAAAATACAGTTAATATAAAACCTATCAGAAAATAATTAAAAACAAATATAAATAAAATATATTGATTTAAAAATGAAAGTAATACAGCTTTTTTGGAAAAAATTAAGCTACTGTGAAAGTCATTTAAACAAAAATATTATTTCCAATTATTTAAGCATTAATACATATTAGCTAAAGTATAACACTAAACATTTAACCTTAAATATTGCCATAAAATAAGAAATTTAGGAGTTATGTTAAAAAAATCCAAATGTTAAAATACTACACTTTAAACACTTGAGAAAAATCTAGTATAATGTAAATTAGAAAAAGTAAAAACTGGAAGACAAGACAATGGGTAATGGCTACAATAAATACATGTGGCATTAAAATGCTTTTTGTAATGCATGCACTTGAGAAGCTGCATAATGAGATAAAGAAGCCATCATTCCAGTTTATTTATACAGTTCATATGCTTATGAGCATCTTTAAAATTACTCCCTCTTAAACGTGTCAATTGTCTAAAACCAAACTAGTGACAACTGAATACCAATTGGCTAGGGAAGAGCAGAGCTGCTCGAGGGGTGTGCTGTTAAAGGGAGCCACTTCATCAACGCCAAGAGTATTTTATTCAACTGACAAGAAAAAGAATAAGAAATAATACATTTAATAATGTTTGTCAAAAATTATCAAAATTTCCTATGTTCAACCCTAGATAGGACAACCTGAAAATAATTTTGCCCTCCAAATAATATCTTTAATAATCTATTATAGGATTTTTCCTTTGTGACCATTTTTGTCAAGATTTTGAGGTTTTGCATGACTTAACACTTAATATTTCTTCTAAGTAGTACTCTTTTGTCACAAAAAAACAAAAACAAAAGATCACAACATTTATAAACCAAAAGTTCAGTCACAGAAAAAAAAATTAGTCATGGAAATGAATACGCTAGAGAAGAAAAGCTAAATAAATGTTAATCTAATTTCTTCAATGTTGAATATTTCATAAATGTTTAAAAATTGTAAACAGAGGCCGGGCGTTGGTGGCGCACGCCTTTAATCCCAGCACTTGGGAGGCAGAGGCAGGTGGATTTCTGAGTTCGAGGCCAGCCTGGTCTACAGAGTGAGTTCCAGGACAGCCAGGGCTATATAGAGAAACCCTGTCTCAAAAAAAAAAAAAAAAATTGTAAACAGAAAACTACTTGGACAAGATAAAGTCATAGAGGTTCTATCCTTTGGTATCAGTGAGACCCAAGGTCCAATTGCCATTATTTTGTCTACAATCTGGACTAGAATTTTTGAAAAAGTGCTATTTGTATCTTCGCTTCTAGATATTACTAAGAATGTTTAATAAAAGGGTTCCATGGCCAAATCAATTTGGGAGAAATCATTTATTCCATCTCTCTACTCCACACACAATATAATCTAGCATTCTAAAAACTCAAATACATGCACACTTTTTATAAAGCCTGCTGAACTTTTCCCTACTTACATGATCACTGGACGCTTACTTTACAAGTGTACTTACTAACAGTATTCCACAGATAGTTTGGAAAAACAGACCTCAATAATTTTATTATTGTATATAATAGAATGTTCTTTGGCCACTATACTGTAGGAGGTTTCTCTTTCTATCCAAACTGCCTCCACTATCAAGGAAGAGAAAAGGAACCTTTTATGCATCTAAACAAAGCAAGTCTAAAAACCTAAGACTACTGATAAAAGAAATTACCCAATAAAAATCTGCCCCATTGGCCATATTGACCACTCATGTATCTTGCCACATTTTAGTATGTAATGCTTTAAAAATCTCTTATCCTTAACAATGAGTAACTATTAGATACTGCCAAATATTTTTCATACCATTCCAATAAACTCCACTGAAGTCATAAAAACTAACCATGCCTTAGATAATGGTAAACTTAAGTAACAGCCAAAGGAGTTTTCATAATAGAAACTCAGACTTCCACACTTTAGTCTGCAAATCTAAAGTACCATTTATTTGTAAAATTACAAACAATACTTGACTGAATTTCAGTTCTGACCTTACAGTAATTACAGAATTTCAGAGCCATTTCAAGCTCCAAGGTAATCTATCATCTCTAAGCCGTTTCCTGTCAGACAAGACTTACTGTTCATAATTGTAAAATTGTATAAAAAACTGTTAGTACTAATAATAGTGGCAGTAATGTCACTGTATTTAACCTTAACGACAGTGAAAATTTATATTCTATTACAAAGGTAGTTGCACTAGGGCAGTGTGCCGGACAGCTGAGTGTTGCTTTTGTGGAGGACCCTGGTTCAGTTCTCAGCACCCAGACTGTGGCTAACCACCACGGCGGCTAACAACTTCCTTCAGCTTTGGTTCCCGAGGCTCCTACACTCACTTCTGGCCTCTGCAGCACTGCACACTCACAGTGCCCAAATATAGAACACCTGTACACAGAAAATAAAATCTTTTTTAAAAATAGCATCTTAATTTCTAGATAAGCCATAACATAAACTATTCTGCATAACCTTCACTGTAGTAGGTAAAAGAGTTATCCTGTAAATGCTGGAAGCACAAAAACCTTTTCAAATGGTTTACATTGTTCCTCTCATGTAAAAAATAACCATTGACACAAAATAAGTATTAGCATTTAGAGATGCATCATCCTTTCTCATATTATTCCTTTATCGAATTCTAAACTATAATCTTACAAAGCACATCTGGAGGTGAACAGTGAGTCCACACCAAAGTAGTCATGGTCCTGGCTTGGGCAGAAATTTTTGTTTATTGTTTAAGGGATATACTTAACTGTACTAAGAGAAAACCCATGAGTTTCTTAAGTATATTTTCATTCAAGTATAACATGCATTTTGATCATACTGAATTCCAAAAATTTCCAAGATCTACTTTCACTTTTATGCCATACACATACAAATGGTTATATATACATCTGTCAATATATCCTTCTATGTGAGAAAACATGCAATAATCTTCATTCTAAGTCTAACATTTCATGTAATAAGTTCCATCCATTTTCCTTCACACAAATTTTGTTCTTCTTTATGGCCCAATAAAACTCCATCGCTGAGTACACATATGCACAGCACATTTTCTCTCTTCATCTGTTGACGGACATGTATGCTGATTCCACCCTGGCTATGGAGAACAGTACTACAATAAACAAGGACATGCAGGCGTCTCTCTAGTCTGTTCTCTTAGATAACTAACTCCTGAGTACATTCCTAGTAGTGGCATAATTATTATATGGTAGTTTTACTTTTAGTATTTTAAGGAAACTCCATTCTGATTTCTACAGTGGCCATGCTCATTCAAACTGCCACTGGCACGTAATTTTCTTAGTGAGAGTAATTCTAACTGGGGTTTAAAAAAAATCAAAAATGTTTTGAATTGATTTGATTTGATTTGATTTTGTCCTGATGGCTAAGAATGTTGAACACTTTTTAAATGTTTATTAGTTGTTTGTACTCCATCTTTTGAAAACTGTCTGTTCATTTAATTTGCCCATTGACTGACTAGATTATTTGGTAATCCACTTCAACAAATAGTGCTCAGAAATCTGGATAGCCACACACAGAAGAAGAAAATTAACACCCTATCTCTCACTCTGTCAAAAGTCAATCAAAAATGGATTAAAGTCCTTAATCTAAGACATGAAACTCTGCATCCATTAGAAGAAAACATATGGGAAATAGTTTAAGACATAGGGATAGGCAAAGATTTTTAGACAAAACCTTTTTATAAAACAGGAAATAATACAAGAATTGACAAATTTGAAGGGGAGGTGGTAAAGAAATGGTTTAGTTAAGAGCGTCACACAAGCATGATGACCTGAGTTCAACCCTAGAATCCCTGTAAAAAAAACTGGGTATGGTGACACATTTGTAATCCTAGTTCTGGGGAGGACGAGAGCACTCCCTGGAGTTCCTTGGTAAGGTAGCCTAGTCTAACTGGTAAATTCCAGTCCAATGGGAAACGCTGTCTCCACAAACAAGGTAGACAGAGCCTGAGGTCAACACTTGATGTTGACCTATAACCTCCACACATACACGTACACACTCTTTCATGTTTCATGTATACCCACACACATACATGCACAAACAGAATTAACAAATGGAATTACATAAACTGAAGAAGCTTCCAGACAGCAAAGGGAGTAACTGAAAAAAACAGCTGACAAAATGGTTAGCGCTATGTCTGCTATTAATGACTGATTAATATGTAGAACATGTAAAGCACTCAAAAAGTTAAATACCAACCCCCCCCCAAACAAACAATTGTTGCTTTTTCTTAAGAAAATTTCAACAGAAGCCCTTGAAGCAAGGGTACAGCAAACCCAAATTGTTCTATCAATTGTGGTTTAGGGTAAAAAAAAAATTTCTGATCTAAGTTGTAAATTGAAAGTTCTCTATTTTTAATCATTAAGGTTTGTATAATCACCTGTTCCTTTGATTACCTAAACAAGCTATTTTCAGATAAAAGGAGAAGAGGTTGGACATTTTAGTACTATTTCAAAGAATGGATATATTTTAATTCAGAGCTCTGATTACTAAATAATGGCTACAGCCAACTCATAAATACATATTCTGAAAGACAGACTTCTAAAGACTATTGGTAGATCATAATAAACCTCCCTATACAAAAGCTTAATGAGATTTAAAAAAAACTTAATGTATCTTTTAATATGTTGATTTTCATAATTTTAACTATAAAACATTTATAATTACAATTAAAATAATTTAAAATAGGAAATAAGAACATCACCTAGAGAAAGAATACACATATACAAAAATTCCATTCATGATTTTGTTTTCTTTTTGAGTTTTTTGTTGTTGTTTGGGTTGTGTTTTTGTCTTTGTTTTGAGACAGGGTTTCTGCTTATCCTTGGCTGTCCTGGAACACTCAGGAGACCAGGCTGACCTTGAACTCATAGAGATCCGCCAACCTCCGACTCCCAAGAGCTGGGATTAAAGGCATGTGCCACCACCACTGGTATCTTTCAGGATGTAACAACCCACTTTTCATCCTTAAATAATACAAGTTTTAATGGAGTTGTTTAAGGTAGAATTTTTACCATATCACCAAGGCTATTTTGAAATTCCTAGGCTCAAGAGACCTTCCTCCGAGTATCTGCTTCATGGAACACATGTATTGAAATTTCTTTCACATATAAACAAAGGACATAAAGAGACATGACAAATGAGGTTTTTTTTCCCTACAGAACTACAATCTAAAAACATACTATGCTAATAAATTTCAGACTAAAATTCCTTCATACTAAAGTGACAATTCAAATGCTATTTATACCATTCTAGAAAACGAAGGAAGTAAATCTTTTAAGACCTTTTCACAAAACAAATATAACACTAACCTATGTATTACATCATTTAAAAAAAAGTCAGACCTTCATGATAAACTTCTGAATATTTAATATAATAAATATTAATAATTCATGTGCTATTATATATTTATTTTAGCATGTCTCTGCTAACAAAGTATTTTTCTGAAAATGTTCATTAGAGCAATCAACCAAGTCTACTACTGAAATTCAATAGAGCTGAGAAGTGACATAGGTGGAAATTTGTCTCTCAGTGAGATTCATATTATAGAATGCTATCTTAAATGACAATAAAATGTCATTTTTTTATATAAGTAACCCATTATATAAGCAATTCCTCTTGAAATAAGAAACAAAATTAGTAAAATAAGAATATAAGTACTGGACGCATACACAGCAAGCATACTTACATCACAGCAAAATAATGTCCATTGAATACATTTACCTTAGAGACAAGAACAGTATTGGCTAGCATAGTCAGTAGTCTGAATGGTTCAGAGTATTAACATGTGCAATTAGAAGACTTAAAACAAAAAATACGATCTTATATAAAAGAGGTTCTAGATTGTTTTCTAAAACACAAAAATAACTGAATAAACAACCTTTTACTTAGGTAAGATTCAATGTTGTAAAGTTGATGGTTTCACAGCAATATTACAGCAGGAAATAGTCTATGATAAATTGAATAAAGCCATGAAATCAAGACTGATGCCAAGGACTAAGCAGAAAAAGTAAATTAGAGTCACAGTATAAAATACAATTACACCAGTATGTACATATTCAGTATGTCTTTCTACAGGCACAGACATTCTCGAAGCATGTGCATACTCCCCTCCATACACACAGACTCTGTTAACAATGGTTAGTTCAAAGGACTCAGGAGCTGACTGCCATCACTCATGCTCCTCTAAATTACAAGGACCATTCTGACCCTAAAAGGTCTACTTAATCAACAAAACTGATAAAACCCAGAAACATCTATTCTGAAATAGTACAGATGAATTACAACACTCTGGGATAAGCATGGAGCTCTGTTAATGCATTCTGTGAGAAATCAGTGTGGGTTTCAAGAGACAATTTTAACAGCATGGTGTTCTTGTCCTATGGCAAGTGGTAAGGGTGGTGTCCAAAGTAAAAAGTGTCTTAGGCTAGGTGACTCTTCTTTTCCAAGATATATGTAAAAAATGTTGAATCTATTATTTTATTAGAGTATGTATCTGAGACATTTTACATTTTTGTTTAAGAGAAAGGTACTGGTTGTGTCTCTTAAGACTTGAACATGCCCTATCACCTGGAAAGAGCTACAGAACAGTGACATAGCAAGCCCCTCGCCCATATTGGGATGGATTACTCACACAGAGAAAACTGTCTCTACTGAATGAGGAAAAGATCAAAGTAAAGCTCAAAGATGAGCAGGACAGTAAACTATTAAGACTTTGTTTTTAAAACTTTGAATAAGATAAAAAAAAAAGTTAATTTAAGTTACCAACAAAACTGGGCAGAGGGACTTCTATTTTATGTCTTTCATCTATTCCTTTTTGATATTGATTTTATTTCCACATTGAAGTTTTGCAAGATTTTAATTAAAATAAACAACACATTGCTACAAGAAGCTTTTAAAAAGTTGTTTGAAATGCTTATATACTGCCTATTGGTATACTGGATTATGAGATGGTAACTATTCAACAGTACACACAAATAGCTCAGAACTATGAAGTATTTTCTTGCTCATACCAAAAGGATAAGGTCAGTATTAATATTTCTTTTTTTGATTAATTTTTTTTTCTTTTGGTTTTTCGAGACAGGGTTTCTCTGTGTAGCCCTGGCTGTCCTGGAACTCAGAAATCCGCCTGCCTCTGCCTCCCAAGTGCTGGGATTAAAGGCGTGCGCCACCACCGCCCGGCCAGTATTAATATTTCTAATACTAATTCTAATACTTCTCAATGTCACTCAGTAGCCTAGAGGGATGGAGCAGCAATAGAGCCTGGTACTTTCCCTTGTTATAACAAATATATATGAGCTTTTTAAAGCTTCTCTCCAAAATCAGCATCTGCGAACAGTTATAATCATGCATATGCCTGGGAAATTATAGAAAATACCTTTGATTATTGCTATAGTCTGTTTTTATTGTATCCACTTTACTTTCTCTCTCTCTCTCTCTCTCTCTCTCACACACACACACACACACACACACACACACACACTTCACAGTTTCAAACACAGATTTAAAATATGATCTGAGAATGGACATACTTTACACTTAGGGGCAAAGGCTGAAAAACTGTTCCTAGAGCTTGAACATAGTAAGTAACCTTAATGCCCAAGTTAAAATATTTAGATTTATTTTTATTTTATGTGTATGAGTATTTGTCTACATATATGTCTGTACTCTATGTTTGTGCCCAATGCAGACAAATGTCAGAACATGGTGTGATGTTAGGTCCCCTGGAATTGGAGTTAACAGATGGTTGTGAGTCACACTGTAAGAGCTAGGAGCTCAACCTGAGTCCTCTGCAAGAACAAGGGCACTTAACTGCTGAGCCATCTTTCTAGCCTCCAAGTTAAATTTAAAAGATTATAATTTATCATTAAAAGCACTATCCATCAAAGGCTAATAAAAAAATAACAAAACTTTACAGATTTTTTTTTAACTTCTTTTTACTACGAGAAAAAGATTAAGCTAATAAACTAGCAGCAACCTTTTTCTCCAGTGGGCTTACCTTTTAAAACCCACAGTAAATATGTATTTAGGTCAATTAAATATTAAGCTTACAGAAAAGGATATAAACATGTGAATCATATAGTAGTCAATTCAATGAGCTATGTTTTTTGCTTTGTTTTGTTTTTTTGTTTGTTTTAGAAAAGTTACCACTATGTAACGCAGGTTGGTCTCAAATCTGTAGGTTTTCCTGTCTCAGGTTTCCAAGTGCTAAGATTATATCTATATGTACTACCCACACTATGCATAGGGGATGACAATTTCTTTCTTTTAAAAAATTTGAGAAATGTTTCAAATAGAAAAGTTAAAAATTGGTGGTGCGGTTGTGGGTTCAGGGGTGGTATTTGTCTCCCATACAGAATAATATGGGTTCAATATCTATCTCACACACACACACACACACACACACACACACACACACAGTTGGGGGAACTCAGTGGCTACTCATAAAGCTCACAGATTCATATACAATATTTTTCTGTATTTCCTTTATCAAATATGTATCTATCGATCCAACAAGCTTTATTTTTAATTCATTTCAAAGTAGATAGTATTATACTTTAGAAATAACTCAGAGTTCATTGTGTTTGTATAGCCTTTATTTTTAAGGTTAACAATCATATGGCAAAATACACATTAGAATAAACTTTGACAAATGTATTAAATCTATAACCTAAATCCAGATGCCCAATATTCAATTCATATGAACAGAATCCCTAGGACAATGCTGGTACAAAGGGCATCAAATCTCAATAAAGAACTTCATGAAATAAACAGTTTCAAAATGACCAAGGTTAATAACATAATGCATATAGTCATGTATTACATGATGACATTTCAATAAATTTATAAGGAATCATACAAGAGGGATCCCATAAAATTATTAAGGGGATTGAAAACACTCTTTTTGCCTAATCACTGTGCTTTTAACATGGTCACATAATACATTTCGTATTTACAGTGAGGTTGTTGAAAACAAATACCACCTTGTTCACAGCTGTAAAAACATACAGTATATGAAATTATGTTCCATATGTAATGATTGATAATAATGTCTTACATATTTAAAATACAATGCCTTATCATCAGAGCATACACTAAAAAAAAAAAAAAAGAAAAAAGAAAAAAAGAAAAGAAAAATATCTACTATAAAACAGCATGTTGTTCTGTCAACCTAAGCCTCAAATATCTCTTCACCAAGAGATTATGGGCCAGCAACTGGCTAATATCATCTAGGTTTGCAGTCACTCTACACACTTATGCAATGATGAAACTGCATAAGGATATTTCTTAAAATGTGTCTCAAAAAAGGGGTGGCAGGGCATAAAAATGTGTCTGTTGTTTGTTAAATGATGTTGGATGCATTTGAAAAATAAAGATACTAAATTGTAAGTGTTGTTATCCAAAAAAGTTATGAAGTGGACATAGTATCTCCATAGTATATACATATATCAACATATGCTACACACAATAAAAGTCTATGATTTTAGTTACAAAATATGCTTACTTTAAAAAGAAGAAAAAAATCTAACATTTCATTTAATTTAGATGTTCCTGTTTATTGGTCCTTAATTTGAACATAAAGGTCAAAAAAGACACACATTTCCACCATCTCCATGGGTTTCTACATAGCAGGCATTGATCTGAAAATAAGGTCTATCTCCAAAATTCATTATCTTTTGACAACCTTAGGGTACTTCCTTTTTAAAGGCCCACATTCATGTACTTTTTTGAATTAAGAATTTCTCGCTAGCCATCAACTGTCAGGTAACTGAAACATAGAAATACCAAAGAAAGAAGGTATTGCTAATGCTCTTTACAAAGAAAAGATATATATTTAATTAATATCTGTAGCAAGATGAGAATAGACTATCTATCCAATTGACTTTCACCAAATTAAGAAAAGCTACTCCTCATCAGAGGTCGAGTCAATCCATGAACATGGATATAATCATAAAAGTAATTTTGTATGTTCATCTCCTGTATTGTCAATTAAACTTATAGATGCTTTGGAGGACAGACCATTTCTTAGGCATATGAGGCAAACACTAGATTAAATGCTATATAAATTAGTAGCTGGTGGAAAAGTGAAGAACTGTGCCTAAGAATCAGCACAATCTGGGCACTAGTCTCTTCATACCTAACGAGCTATGTAAAATGTATGTATCAGTTGATTCTTTTAAGCCTTAAATTTATCAACTCAGAATTAAGTCTTATATTTTATTTTCAATATCAAATTTCAAATACATGTACTATATCCAGACCCAGGCCTGGTAAGCTCTCCTTCTGTATAATTTTGAGGAAATTACTATGACCCCATTCTAGACATATGCAGGGTAAAAGGACCCTCAGAGACAAAGCACATGCATACCACAAGCTTATCCTGTAGGCCTACATGTAAGCATATGTGTAAGTATATGTATATGTGTCCATTTAGAACTAAACAATAGGAATCCTGACCTCCACAGTCTGAAAGGACCTACTTCCTAGTTCACACTTCTGAGAGAGTATGGACAGAATGTAATTTTGAGACTAGGGGTTGAAAAGTATAAATTAAATATCTATAAATGTATAAAAGCACTTAAAATTACAAAATATAGGATGGAACAAAAAGAGAACAGTTTAGACTTAGGATGTCCCATGTAGACTTTCTGCCATATAGCTGAGGAATCCAAGAATCTGCAGTTCAAACTCAACTCTCTGGTCCTTAAGAAAATTTGTCAAAGTGGGAAGAGAAGCCATATTTTATGTAACTACATAATTTATACACATGTGCTTCATGGACGCTCATACTTACTAAGGACACTGCAAAATATTAAAAGTGGCTTTTTCTACATCTAGTACTAAGACCTGATGTATGTATAGCATTTGCCACACTTAAGCATCATACTTAGTCGTGTAATGAGCATTAGGTTTCAATACACCAACTGCGCAGACAGAGACACACAGGTAACTTAGCCAGAGCTGTCTGCCTTACAGCTGCACTCCTCTCCACTCCCAAGTACGCTGGCATTCTACCCCCCACAGCCGGGACTCCACACTCTCCACGACAGTGCGCCCTGAATCCCTAGGTCCTTATCCTCTGGGACTTCTCTTCAGCATCAGTCAGTAAGCTTTCTTAGAAATGTCTCCTCTTTTGGCTTCTATGACTACTAATCCAGTTCTTCCTGCTTTTTGTTCCTAGGCTCCTGTTCTTAGATAAATAAAATACCATTTTTGGATACTGTCAGCACAAAACATATGTTTAATAAACAACAGATTTCCTTGTCTTGGAGGAAATGTAAGAACAGCAACTATTCTCAGCAATGTGCCAGCTATTATACTAGGGAAGCCAGACAGAATCTAAGAAATCTGTTAGCATGATTATGGTCAAGTCGTTTTATTTCTCTGAGTTTCTGTTTCCCATGTGAGCTACAGTGCAATGTTCTTATGAAAATTAAACAAGATACAGGTAATAAAACAAACAATTTATGGTATAAAGTTAAAATGTTTCCTCCTCTAGTTGCTTCCAAATGAATGAATCTAGTTCTTTCATCCTTTTGTATACCTTTCTAAGCCTATGCTCTGATTCATTTGGCATGTTCTCTTTTATCCCTTATACCTACACTTTCACAACCAGAATCCAACTCTTCTAGAAAATGGTTCTCAGTCATCTCTATCTGTGTCTCCCTCTAAATGCTTGGGCCCACGTCTGTAAGGTGTGCAAATCATTTCTGCTGAGAATCCCGTTGATTGTCATATCAAATTTATGCTTCTCCCCATTAAAACAAAAGCAAAGGTTGCATCATAAAAAAATTACGAAGAAGAGCTGACAGGATGGATGATGATAGAAGCAACTCATTTCGGTTCCCAACAAAATGGTAAGGAGGGTTTTCACAGACCACGTCCAAAACGCTCCGTCCTTCATTTCCCTCACTCTTCAAACAGGAAACACTAATTCTTTTTTAAAACTATAAAGCCCCAAATGTTCTTATTCTGAATGTCCTTATCTTTACATATTCCCTAATCTAATACCTACTTAGTATCTTCTATCCCTACCTGTTTAACATGTTCTTTATGCCCCCCAAAAAATCACTTATATTTTAATAAAATTAATGATTTCTTAAGAAACATTTGATGATGATAGAATCTAAACTCAGATCATAATAAAAGAAGATGTTTAGATACATTTTTTCTGATATGAGAAGAAATATTCTTCAAATCAAAAGGCTAAAGAATCTTCTAAAATAGGAGAAGTTAAGAAAATGAAATATTTACTATTTCACTGGTGTTAAGCCTTGTCTCTGTAACAGGAAAAAAAAAAAGCCCTTCAACATAATTCATGTTGCTAATACTCTGAGCTATTTTTCAAGACCTGTGCAAACTTTTCTTAAAAATTTTTTTCAAAATGCGTCCTAATCATTATCTCCATCTTTAAAAAAACAATTCTTAAAATGACAGCATGTCTGCAAAATCATAATGCAGTCTGAATTTACTTATTAAATAGCTAAAAATCTTCATAGCAGAGTAACAAATCATTATTATGCTGCATATTTAAAACAAGGGATTCTGCTTTGGTTGGGCTTATTTCATATTCAGGATAATTTAATTACATTCTAGTTACCTGAGTTGCTTTATCTTTCATGCATGAAGGGTAGTGAACATGGGGGTCCCGTGGCCACTGTCCTGTGAGGTATGGTCCTGTTATCGTATCCAAAGAAGAGGTTCGCCTTATTGTATTAGAGGTTCGAATTTGCTGAGACTTTGGCCTGTCCACTAAAAAGTGAAAAAAAAAATTAGATTATATGTTAGAGCATATTTTTAAATTCATAAACTTCAGAGCTTGTAAATGTCACTTTACCACTTTTTCCTGTAACACAGACACCGCAAACACTTCTTATATAAGCTGATGAAAGTTATGGACCCTTTTCCAAGGAAACACATTCAGATATATAACAAACACATCTTGAGGATTTTCACACACCCTTGAAAGCCCAACTATTTTAGGCATCTGTAATGAAATCCACACATCATCTCTATTACAGCTTTAATTAAGATTCGTTCCATCAAGCCTCACAAACTGCCAGTTTTGTTTGTAAATGCCATCTCTGCATTTATTTCAATTAAATCTTACAGCGGCTCCTCATTACCACTGCTAAAATTAATTCCATGGTTATCATCTATTTTATGAAGTAAATGATTTCCACAATTTGACTCTCATTTAACTCAGTATTTGTTATCTTGCTACTCCTCCATATGCCTATTCTAGAGTCACATGAATAATTTGTATTTTTTTCAAAAATAGAAGGTGCTGTCTCTATCTCTGAACTTTCTATATCATCAGTCTATAATTCTGTACTTCTAAGTTCATCTGAAAAACTCTTACTGATCTCCAAGGCCAGTTCAGATGTCAGACATCATACCAATGGCTGTGAAATCTTGCTCAACATCCTTTTCTCTCTTTTTCTAGTTAAGAAATTCTCAATCACTTCTGCTTTCATGGTACCCTAAGCTTGTCTTTCCTTCCCACAAAAACACAATTTCAGATACTACAGACTGAAAGGAAGCTCATATTTTAATTCAATATCTGTTATTTGCAGATGAAGACCTCAAAGCAGTAGAGGGAATTCACTGTGTAATAGAAATAGAGCAAAATAAAAGGAAAAATGAACAGAGAGATCTCTGGATATTCTATACAGGTCTATCAATATGCTTCAACAATTTAATTGTCTTCCCTGGTCAGGTTCCATAAGTATCTATTGAAAATCAAAATCATCACATGCAATACCTAACATAAAGAAACGAGAAGATATTTTCCATGTATCCAACACAAATATCTTACTACCAGTGTATATACCTATAATAAAGTTCAAAGGATCAGGAACCAATACAGACCCAAGACTTCAAAAGCTTTACCAGTCCCATTTAGTCAGGCAATGCATATTGTCCATAAAACTAAAGATCATGAAAAATATTTCGATTTGTCACTGTCACTAAGCTTTCTTCTTCTTCTTTTTTTTGTTTTTGTTTTTGTTTTTTTTTGTTTTTGTTTTTTTTTCAAGACAGGGTTTCTCTGTGTAGCCCTGGCTGTCCTGGAACTCACTCTGTAGACCAGGCTGGCCTTGAACTCAGAAATCCACCTGCCTCTGCCTCCCAAGTGCTGGGATTACAGGCGTGCGCCACCACAGCCCGGCAGCTATCTTCTTGAAACCAGAAAGCAGTACTAATTAATTAAAATAGAGAGAAATAATACTATATATGTTGATGTTATATTATCTAGCCACTATCTTAAAAATGTAACTTGTTTTATCTAAGAATTATTAATGAAAAATCTGAAAATTATCAATTCCCTCTTTATTTTTATATCTAAATGAAAGTTTAGTGTGCACTAAAGGGAGAAAATCTAATGTTGTCTATTTCTGTTTAGAATCATTTGTAATTTTCTTTGTGAAGGAAAAAAAAAAAAAGAAAACCATGATTATTTGTCCTGGGTAGTGAAAAAGTTACATTTTGATTTTAGAGGACAAGGCAACTTGTCAATTTAAATAAAAAAACTATAATACAGAGTTAGCCACTTTATCTGTTACTTCGAAAGGTACTCTAATATGTCTAAACTATTAAGTTCTAAAAACTTTGTAAAACAATTCATTTATATTTTAGTTCTTTACAATTTGATACATGTATAATTCCTAACATTATCATTATGACACGTGCACTGAAATTAAAATCTGTTTCATTTACTGATTTTTGCTTTTAAATAATGTCAAGCATATTATATTTAATATGCATATTTTGTAATTATCTAGTCAATTTTATTGTAAACAGTGAGTTTATCCCACTGATTTCACTAGTTATAACAGCATGTAGTATATTTTTTCCTATTTTATACTCCTTCCTACTTGCTTTTGCTTTAATATTTTTCTTGTTTCCCTTTCTTACTGCCTCCTTTAACTCTTCCCAATAGTTTTCCCACTTTATAAAACCAATATTTACTAATTTTATGAATTGTGAAAAACAAAATTATTTTTCCCTTTAATTTGGTTTGTCATGACTTTAAGGTTTTTGAAAGTAATTTTATGGCTGGAGAGATGGCTCAGCGGTTTAGAGCACTGACTGCTCTTCCAGAGGCCCTGAGTTCAAATCCCAGCAACCACATGGTGGTTCACAACCATCTGTAATGAGATCAGATGACCTCTTCTGCCGTGTCTGAAAACAGCTACAATGTACTTATATATAATAAATAAATGATTAAAGAAAAAAAAAAACGGGTGGTGATGGCGCACGCTTTTAATCCCAGCACTTGGGAGGCAGAGGCAGGCAGATTTCTGAGTTGGAGGCCAGCCTGATCTACAGAGTGAGTTCCAGAACAGTCAGGGCTACACAGAGAAACCCTGTCTTGAAAAAAAGAACCGGAAAAAAAATATAGTTGTGAAAGTTATTTATACTTCTTCTATCAAAAAGAATGAAAACAATTACTCCTTTATTGACAAAGCTAATACTTATAGCAGTTGCCTGCTTGTAAAAAAGGACACAGAAAATCAAGTAAAAACTACATACGTCTACTTAATCTACTCTAAAATATTTGAAAATTATATGTAGTTTGTATGCTTTTAAAACTCTTTTTAAGCTGAGGATGTAATCATTTGATCAGTACATCATCCTGGGTTCAGTATCTATCACTACAAAAAACCAAAATCCTTTTAATCTTAAGGTAAATAAATACAAATTTAAAAAATTATTTTGTGTGTATGTTTATGTATGAATGTACTCAGATATTTATATACATGTGTGTTTTATCATGCATGTAAAGGTCACAGGAGGATGTAAAGTGTCTTCCTCAACTGACAATGACAGTATTCGTCCATGAAATGACTAGTCAGAATAGTCCATTTACCAAATACAATTAACCTTAGATTTATCAGAGGATTTATCATAAACAGTAAAACTATTTCAACAAACTCAACTGTTCATATTATCTGAATTGTCAATGAGCTGGGGTTTTGACTCATTCAAAATCTAAGCCTAGATGCCCTTAAATTTTATTGATTTGTATATATTTATCGCCAATTCCAGTTTTACAGTTTAGCACAATAAATCCAACTGCTAACATAATACAACAGGATGTCTAACTAATTTGTTCCCAGCATTTGTGTTTGTGTTTCTTCCAGTGGCAATTACTGAAGACTAGTAATTTTGAAAATCTGATATATTAAGATACTAATCTCCAGTGGAAAATTAACAACATGGAATTTCCACCAAAACCAAACAAACAAACAAAAACCAAAACTAAACAAAAAAAAAACCCCAATTTTGAGAATGTCAGAAACTTAGTTTAGCTATAGGGTAATACAAGTCACCAGACCCTGCAAACTATACTTAAAAAGGAGTAAAAATATTATATTTCTGACCATCATGAATAATATAAAGCATATAATAAAAGGACTCCCATTCTCTACTGGACTTTAACACATTTCAGTCTGGTTACCCTATATTCAGCTCATTCTGTATGTGCAAATAAAAATTGTCAATTCTCTATGTTTAGAGCTCAGTCAAGTCAAGATGAGGCAGAGCATCCCATTTACAATGATACAAGCAAAGCATAAACTTCACTCATTTATATTTAAATCTTTAAATAGAGTGGTCGGTCCCTGAAGTATAGTATAAACAGCAACTCTATAAAACAGATGTCACAACAGCACTAACAGCAATCAATTACTTTATCCTTATTTCAAGAAGCTCATTATTGCAACTGCAAAGTATCCTAACTGAAAAAGTATTAAGCAACATGTCTAATACAACTAAGCACTAACATTATTTCTTCTAGTTATTTTGTGTGCAGAAATCATATTAGCATTTTGTTACAAATAATAAACTAATAATACCAGCTAATCGTTACCATCTGTCATCCCAGCAACATAATCTTATAGGGAAATGGAAGCAGAGGAAGGAACATCTTCAGAAACTCTCAGGCCAGCTAGCAGATCAGATGTAACAAAGAAGTGACCTTTCTCAAACAAGAAAGAAAAACAAAGTGACACCTGAGTTATCCGCAGACCTTCACAGACATGCCTTGGTACACACACATACCAAAACACAAAATGTGTCTTTGTTTATCACCAAGCAAGATTTGTCTGTTAATCCTAACACTCAGATGTTGAAGCAGCAGGATCCTGAAGTCAACACTATCTGTTGACCCAGCAAAACCCAGTCTAGGAGAGTTTGGTAGAAGAAATCTGAATGTTTTCAAGTAAACTTTTTGTGGTACCAGATCACTCAAATTCTACAGAAGCTCTCTCTCTCTCTCTCTCTCTCACACACACACACACACACACACACACACACACACACACACACCTCTCCACTTAAGGGCATCAAAAGCTGGACTTAAGAAAACATCCTTCTACATAAAGGGCAATCAGTTCTTTGAAATTTGCAATGACAAGCTAACCTCTAGAGCTAATTAATTTTTATAAACAGTCAGATCTTCAAAAAGTTACTTTCCAAACTAAGCACTGCTATACAGCAAAATTTCAATTTTAAGTAAAGTCTCAAGTGAATGCTTACGAACACTAGGAAGATAAAGCTGAATGAAGATTTGATTAGCATTAAGGATGTTTTAAAAGCATATAGAAACATGTCTTATTATTTATTCATATAAAGTTTAATTGGATTTAAAGGATAATGGTCCTCCCAGAAGCTTTATTTTACCAAATGCAAACCCTAATGCCAGGTAGAGGTACATCATGTTTTTGGTTACAGTTAATCTAGAGATACCCCACCAAATAAATAAATAAATAAATAAATAAATAATATAACATAACATAACAAAAATGTATGTGTGTATGTATGTATGTATGCATGTATGTTACAGATATAGTAGATAGACAGACAGACACAGGCTGTTGCCCCTTCTCTTGGCTGAGCACCAGAATTTGATGCTAAGAACTGTTGAAGACTTCAGATATTTCACTCGCAGGACATGGAGAAACCAAGTGTGTACTGACCAAGAAGCTTCTTTGCTGCCAGCTTTCACAGTACCATAGGGAGCTAATGTGGGTTGCTGAGAGGAAGTTAGCAACAGCTTTACCCAACTGAGAACTTTGTGAACCACAATGACCAGTGTGACAAGATATCGCCATGGGTGCAACAGTGGCATGAAATGTTACAATGGTAAACAACAGCTTCCTGACTGGATTTAACACCCACTCCACAAGGGAAAAGCATTTCTTGCACTGTTAACCCAGTTGAAAACCCACAGTTGATATGTTCATGGGCCCCAGGGGGTGAGCCTATTATTATTAATTTGTTAAAAGAACACAACCTCAAACTGTCCTGTAAATTCATAACTATCTATCCATAGATTAATGCAGCTATCAATCCTCATTTGAAGTTTCTTTGCACAGTGGGTAGTGGTTAAGGCAGGAATTCACAACCAATAAGTGTGCATGCGCTCCCATCTAAGTAGGCCATCTTAATCTCCCAGGCTTCAGGGACAAGGCAGATTTTAAGAGCCAGAGGTTAGGAAGAAGCAGAGTGAAACAGTGTCTACTAGACATAACAAGATAATTGCACTCAGCAACTCACATTAGCTGTGACTGCCTGCACAACAGAAAACAAGTCAATGCCTTAGTACAGAAGAAGGAGGGGCTCTCGAACACCCCTACTCCTGAGGACCTACTGACAGTTGATGACTTCTTGGCAAGGATAAATACAACTTCTTTAAGGAAATGATCCCTACTGGGTCAACCATATTCCAGTGGCTGATCCTATACCCATTGAGAATAATAGCAGCACAAATTGGACTCAGTGGGTTATTTAAAAAAAAAAAAAAATGAAGTGAAGGTGGATCTGAAAAGAGTTACGGGAATGGAGTGGGAGGAGAGAGAAAACGTTGGGTAAAGATTTAAGCACTTAAAGCACTTGGAATGTAAATGAAATTTGACTACAATAAGTCATTTACTATAAGCAGTCTCAATAACTGTATTAAATAGACTTTTTTATACAACCAAAATGTCAGGACTTTAATACATAAGCAGAGTGAAGCTGATATTTAAGCAGGATGAAACTTCAACCATAACAACTTAATTTTACTGAAGGATTTAATCCTGAATCTGAAATTACAATACTATGAATTGATCTTATAAAACAACCTTTACCTTTTAAAGATACTACTTTATGTTTAACTTATTTTAATCTTCATAGAAATCAAAATAGCAAATGTATCAAGACTGCAAGACATTAAGTGGCTTCCCCCCATTTCAAAATATTCAAAAATTATGTTTTAATCTGAGATTTGAAAAATAGCCATAAATATATACAGTAGGAAATTCCCACCATTAGTTTATTATAGTTAAAAAGAAAAAATTGACAAAGTTCCATTCATAAGATTTAGCTTTAGTATATTTATATAAATATTTAAGTATTACCACTACCAAATTATATTTTCTCTTGCTTCATAAGTACAAAGAATGACTTTCGAAAATATGAAAGAAAACTAGACAACTGAGAAAGAAAAAAAAAAAAGCAGGGCTAGGCATAGTGGTGCACTCCTTTAAACCCAGCACTTAAGAAGCAGAGGCAGGAGAATTTCTATGAGTCTGAAGCCATCCAAGGCCACACAAGTTCCATGCCAGCCAAGGATACATAACAAGACCCTAACTGAAGAAAGGAAAATGGAGGAATGAGATATCCATGTCTACCCTATCTAATGCATAGTAATATTGATAATTTAATATAACTACAACTAGTTTAGATTTTGCAAAGTCTACATGTTCCAGGAATTTCACCAGCACCCTCTATTTGTCTACCTTGGCATAAAAATAATGAAAAATTATATCAGTACACAAGCACTGTCATAGTCCAATTTGCTGGAATAACAGAATATTAGAAATGGGATAATTTGTAAACAAAAGAGGTTCATAGTTCATAAAGCTAGGAAATTCAAAGGCATGGTACCAGCATCTGCTTGGCTTCTGGTGAGAATCTTATTGTGGCCTCAATGCTCAGCAGAGGCAAAAGGGCAGCTGGGTGTGTGTAAAAGGCAGAACATAAGGGCTAACCTTGCTTTAAATAACTGATCACCACACAGACTAGCTAAGTGGATCTAGCAGAAGCAAGCACTGGCTCCTTCACTCTTGTGATACAGCACTAATCTAGTCATCAGAACTTTAATAATCTAAGCACTTCTTACTAGGCTCTATCTCCCAACAGTCAAATTAACACACTCAGCCATTATTTAAAACCTATACATAACCACAATAGTTATACAAAATAAAATCACAAATTCAAATGAACTTTAGATAAGAAAAAAGGCAAAATGATCTGAATATGCTATTTGAAATAAAACCAAAAGGAGAAAAACTAAAGTCCTATCAGTAGATACAATTTGGTAAAATAAATAAATGACTGATAACATAGGCAAAGAAGGACCAACATATGCCTAACAAGCATTTCTAAAGAACTCTTCTTTAGAATAGAAGAATAGAATAGGGGAAAAATAATTTAACAAGTGTTTCTAAAATAAAACTTGAAACTATATACTAAAAGAAGAAAAATAGCTAAATGATCTAGAACAATTCAAATGAAATATTTTTCTGAAATATATTTCAATAAAATCAAAATTATCTTTAAAGTATATAGCCATAGTTAAAAATTACAACTGAGAAAATATCACAGAAGAGGATGCAGAATCAAGATAAGAGCTGGAGAATGGAGTACAGTGCTGTGAAATGCTTTCCTCAGGACATGACTAAGCTATTGCACTCACTAATTCATAGCCGATGTGGTTATTTTCATAAGACCTGTTCAAGAGCAAGCCACCCAAAATTCTAGTACAGTCAACAGAGATGCTCTCCAGGACTGCCACTTACTGAGGAGCTACTGGCAACTGACGGTTACCAGGAGAAGGAAAGTTATTTTTTCTCTAAAAGTGTGGTCACTAGTGAGTTTCTCCGGCTCTATATGGACACATGTGCAGCCCTAATTGGACTTAACAGGTTATACCAAAAACAAAAACCAAAAATCAAACAAAAGCAAAAAAGGAAGAGTTGGTAGGAGGACAGATTGAAAGGACTACAGGGAGGTAGGAGAAATAGGAGGAGTGGTTAAAATATTTCATTATAAAAATGTATGATATTCTCAAGAATAAAGAAAAATTATAATGAAACGACATGAGTTTTTACTATGAGAATCAGCAAGAATTAAAATAATACTCTTCTTTTGACAGGGTTTCTCTGTGTAGTCCTGGTTGTCCTGGAACTCACTCTGTAGACCAGGCTGGCCTCGAACTCAGAAATCCGCCTGCCTCTGCCTCCCAAGTGCTGGGATTATAGGCATGCGCCACCATGCCCGGCTTAAAATAATACTCTTCTTGAGTCTATTTTGAAACAATCTACCACAGATGGAATTGAACGTAAAGTTTGCAAAGCAATTAGGGATGGTGGGAATGTATGGACCATTTAGCTAGTATCTGAAAGAGGAGAAAGTATGTTCAAGTAAATCAAATAAATACTGAACTACATGAATTAAATTAGTGTTTTTCTTAACTACTAAATTTAAGACCAAATTTTCAGAATATGTAATTGTGTGATTGTTCTAAAACCAGACTCAGAGAGAATTGTGTGTGTGTGTGTGTGTGTGTGTGTGTGTGTATGTGTATAAAATCTCATATTCAACTATACTATCATTGCTTGGCTAGGTTTAGAAATGTGTTTGTTCACATCAAGACAGAAATTCGTTTCTGCTCAATCTAGAGAGGAAACTAACAGAAATCTGAGTCCCCGCCTACACTCTACTAATACAATTTTAACCTGTTCTTATCTTCAGAAGCTGGCAATCAGAATACATCTAAAGAGCATCCATAGAGAAGCCTGTGTCAGATACTAAGAAGGGATCAAGAAATAGGAATCTACACATTCCTTTAAGAAAAATGGTTGAAGACTCACAATTTACAGAGGGTGCCATATGACAAAGAGATCACAGAGTGAAGGCTTGAGAAGGACATTCTCTGGCCATGGAAGAAGTTAAAAGGAACTCTGAAGGGCCAAAGAGAATAACCAGATTCCCCCCCCTCACAACTACCCCAAATCTACTGGACATGTCATAAGGAACAGAAATGAGTCTCTTTAAAAATGTTCACCTTTCCCACCTCCCCCCCCCCCCCCCCCCCCCACCCCCCCCACCCCTGTGTGTGTGTGTGTGTGTGTGTGTGTGTACACACACAGAGGTCAGAGAAAAGCTTGCAGGACTTGGTTCTCTCCTCCCACCATATGGGCTTCAGGGGCTGAAGTGGGATTTCAGGCTTGAGAGCTTTACCCACTGGGCCATCTCATCTGTACCTGATCTCATCTGTACCTGAACATTGTTTTTTGTTTTTTGTTTTTTTTTAAATATAATTTTGATTGTCCAACTGTTTTTATTTTTAAGATTTATTTATTTATTGTATGTATGTGAGTGGTGTGTAGCTGTTTTCAGACACACCAGAAGAGGGCATTGGATCCCATTATGGATGGTTGTGAGCCACCATATGGTTGCTGGGATTTGAACTCAGGACCTCTGGAAGAGCAGTCAGTGCTCTTAACCACTGAGCCATCTAGCCTGTACCTGAACATTCCTAAGGCAAGGAAATAATTAACTATCTCTATTAATATCATAGAAACTCTACAAAAGAACAATTGAATTGTGTCAACTTTAAAGTACAGTATGAACAGATATAACAAGAGAAATATAAAAAATGAGATATGTATGTATCTGCATTCCTATAGTTTGAGTTCTAAAAAATATAAAAAACAACACTCTAGGGGAAAAAACATAAGCTTTCTTTCCTACTTGAGTAGCAGCAAAATAACTTAATATATTGCTGAAAACATCAGTCTCTGTTTAAACAAGTAAAAATGTTCTTGTTTAAATAAAAAAATGAGAAGATCCAATTACTTAAAATACTTGCTCCTATAACAGCAACTACAGGTAAGTAGGCCATAATATCCTAACAACTGCGTGAGCAGTTAAATCCATAGTAAGCTATGGATGGGATGAAGAGAAAAGGGTTCAGGAAGAGAGTAACTGCTTAGAACCTTATGGATGTCTGGCTGCCTTTCAGGTTAACCTACTGATGCCAAGATTATAAACAAAAATCTCCCCTAAAATATGTGCAAATCTATCAATTTTCTCAACATAAAACAGCCTAGTAAATTAAATCTACCCTACAAGGTGTAGTTCCACAATAATATCCTTAGGCCAAGCAAAGGGACACACAACATATCACTGACCAGAAATACACAACCACACTTCTCCAGAGTAAATAGGTTCAGCAGAATGAAGTCTCCAGAAATAGGGAAGTACAAATATTTATTCTAACATTTACTTCCATTAAATATTGACACTAAAGAACCAAATACCTAACTATGAAGCAGTTTATCCAAAAATCGAGTGCTTCATTAAAGCTGGAATAGCAGAAAAACAGAAGAAACCATCCTGAAGAAAAACAAAGTGACACTTTCATCAAGGCCAGGAAGGTTTTGCTGCTGCTGCTGTTGTTTTGTTTTTTTAAAGAACAGATAAAACACTAGCTCATGTTTGCATACATAGAACACACTCCATGCCAACCATTCTACCAATATTATACATAAAAGATTTTCAGGAAGTAATGCCAAGGATTGAAAACAACTTAAAAAATAAAGTAAATCCACTACTAGAAATATTTTATTCCTCTAATCATAAAACTGGCCATTTCATCTTAGTCAATAATCATCTATGAAAATTACTGATTGAACAGTTCTTGAGTCAAGATTAGCAATCCCCAGTAGATAGAAGTGGAGGTTCCAGTGTTTATTGACATCTAAGTTTAAAATTTTAGCTTAAATAATGGGATAACCTTATTCAATTCCAGTGCCCTGCAACATGAGTGAAATAATCCAGATTTTAGTTTGGGAAACAACTTGTCATTAAAAATAAACATTAGAGCTGGGACAATTGGAATACAAACGTGAGCACCACCTCCAGATGTACTGGAAACTCATCTCAATGTGGGAGGAAGATGAAACCACACCAACCTAATTATACAAAAAAGATGACTCAACTGTTTTTCCCTCTCTCCCCTCTCCCTCTCCACCTGTTTTTCTTAATCCTTGCAATATAGTGTTGAGATGGAATAAGAACTGAACAAAATGTAAAACCACTCAGCAAACACACTAAAATCCTTGAGCTTCCCATGTACTCAAGTAGACTGGTCTTATTTGTATGAGGCAGCCATTACTTAAGATATTCCTAAATGTTTTTAAAGATTATTTTACTATTTTAAACAGAGAATAGCTATAGGTGCTTTGGTTGGTGATACCTAATTACTTCCAAATAAATATATTCCATCACAGTCACATGATCGACTTGACGGGCTGTCTTGAAGCACTGACAATATATATGCCTATTTAACAAACCAGACAAGAAAGAGTGAGTCTCCCAAAGAAAACTATCTAAGTAACTGCAAAGACAATTGCTGGTTAACCACCTTTCTTTAAACTCTAAAGTAATGTTGGTTAATGCAAACTGGTACTATTTGAGCTAAGTGGGTTGTCACAGTAACAGCCTCAAGTGTATCTTCCTGGCTGACAGGTGGGCCTCAGTATCATCATTCAGTGGCCAGACTTCCTTCATCTTTTAATCACTATTCTTCTAGACCTCCTCAGTCTTCTGCAGGGATCTATTTCAGCTGGTAGAGAAGGAAAGATCAAAAAATAAGGAAGATCAAACTAACACTGAACAGGATAAAAGCAGCATATGCCATTTAGCTTGTTTAGCTGTAAGGAGCAAGGCTACAAAGTATACTCCACAAGTGAACTTATACGGGAAATAAAAGAGGAGTTAGCAAAAACACAGACATCTTTACAATAGAAAGGTCTGAATTATCCTTAAGGACAGTTTGAATCAAGTTTCAAAGTCAGTCTCACTGGGCTATCATCATAATCTGTCACTGCAAACAGGATAATCTAAATTAGTCAACACTATGTTCTTAGTAACTTTTTTGTTTATTTTCAAAAATCTTATTCACCCCTACTAAAGATTCACTTTCACTGAGAATACCATAAATAAATTTTTCTCCCAAAAAATATTTTTTAAAAAAGTGTTAAGATACATGTGTAATTCCTCAGTGCAATCTCCTCTCAATGTGGTTTGGAGAATAGTACACTTACCTAAAAGTTCTATAGGTTTATCAGAGATATGAGTGAGGTATGTAATTAAAATCAGATTTTAACTACACATGTATGTGTATCACATCTAATTGGAAAAATAATTTGCTGAGCAACATAAAACATATTTATGCTAAATATTCTGAGTAAGTTTAAGCCCTTCCACCATGTGGGTCCAGAGGACAGAACTCAGATCAGGCTCAGAGGAGACATCTTTGCCTGCTGAGCCACCTCACTGGCCCTATGGAACACCTTTGATAAACTAAAATCTCTTGGTATGCAAGGACTCCAGTGTTATTGTCTGTTCTAAGGTATAGAATTGGGAGTCTTTTGAAGACTAGCTGTTGTATTTTCAAATGCCTAGTTTCATCGATCTTACTGAAAGATCAAAAAAGCACTTTCTACCCAAAAAAGACTATATTTATGATTCTCTTCTACTTTTAAAAGAACATTCATTCTCTTAGTAGTGTTTGTTCTAATCTATGTAGCACAAGGGAAATAATATAACAAGTCTCAATGTCTTTTCAGAGTCTTTTCAGTAACTGGCAACTCAGAAGAATCTTTAGTAAAATTTCAAACAAGCTGATAAACATTAAAACATTTGAGTAGAGGAAGATATTTGGTGAGTAGGGATATCCAGAGTGACTACTCGCAAGAAACTGACACTTTTTTCTAAGACCACAAGTGCTTAAATAGCTGCAACAAAACAAAAAGATATGTAGTTAGTGCTTCAAAAGATAATGAAAAATAACAATTACCTCCTCCTGAGATTTGAAGGCTACTTGCAAAGATTTCAGGAGTTTTCAGAAAAAAATCATGTATGTTAGAGAAAGAGACATTTCTAACAGGGACAATTAATTCAAAGCAAAAGTCACAAAAGAACATTTACTTAATAAACCAAAACAGAAGAACATTTTCTTAAAAATATCAAGTTTCTCAAGCAAGAATACAGGTTCAAAATGGATGTGTCAAGAGTGAATCTTTTATGTCAAGCTAAACATGGTAGATTTTATTTCTTATTAACCTTAACTTAGAAACCAAAAGAAATCTTTTATAAAAATCATTTTAAAAAAAATGTCTAACAGGAGATGGTTAGGACCTGGATGGAATGTAAAGAAACTGATATACTGAAAAGAATTCTGAGACAGAACAATATATGGTCAGAAGGGAGAAATGAGTTAGAGGGAAAGTCAAGCTTTATGTTGGCATCATCATCATCACCACCACCACCACCACCATCATCATCACCACAATCATCCAATATTCTAGGTTTACCATGATTGTGTTCAACAGTGCCAACAAAGCAACCATTTCCACATCAAGTCCTTGACTTTAAACTTGAATCATTCAATATTTTCATCTTGATAACTGCTCTTCTAAATTATATCTCTGTACAGATGAATCATTAAAGCATGATTCAAACTTGAAACTTCAGTTAAATATTTATTATTTTATTCTTGTAGTACCATAAAACAATCCTAGTCCACTTTTTCAAAGCATGTATTTCCACACGAAAAGTGTAGTGTACTCTACTCTGTGAAAACATAGGTCCAAGAAAAAAGGTATTAACAAACTTCCCAAGGATAGTTATGTTTAAAAATATTTAGATTTTAAGTTTATAGAATATAGGGAGGTCGGTATTAATTTTTAATAAGTTTCACTATGAGAATAATTACTCTACTCCACAGAAATGTCACACTTGTGTGTGTGTGTGTGTGTGTGTGTGTGTGTGTAGGTGTGTAGGTGTGCTGTAACTGTTTATAGGTGCCTATGGAGGCCAGAAGAGGGTGTCAGGATACCTGAAACTGGAGTTACAAACAGCTCTAAGCCCCCAACCCAGGTGCTAGGCATGGAAACTCCAATTTACTGCCAGAGCGGGCACTTTACTTCTGAGATATTTCTCAAACTCCTATACTTTTTCATTTAAGTTCAGACAGGGTCTTTTGCTCAGAATGGCTTTAAGATCACTATCCTCCTGCCTCTGTCTAATATCACAAGTATGCACGGCAACGCCTAGCTTAGACTTTTCAAAGCTAGTTTCAATTTTGAATGTAAAAACCAACACAATTTTGCACTCACAAATTAAGAAGCTGATAAGAGAAAAGTAAGATGCATTTGTTATAGATAAGCAGGTTGGAAAGATGGTTCAGTGGTGAAGAACAGCTGAGTTTGATTCCCAGCACCCATATGCCAGCTTACAACTGTCTGTTAACTCCAGTCCCTGGGGAATCTGACAGCCTCTTCTGGCCTCCATGTGTAGGCACATATGTGGTGCAGAGATATACATGCAGGGCAATACACCCATCCATTTAAAAAAAATAACAAAATTTTAAAAGTAATATGCTTTAAGTTATGTTTAATGATTCACAAAAGGTACCATGTTAACACTAAAATATTCTTCTCCAAACACCAACACAAAAGATCTAGTCTTATCAAATAAAGGAAGCAGTTTAGTACACAAGTTCAACATTTAAACCATTCCTCTAGGAAAAAAACAAAATTGTAATGACGTAAGTAGTAAATGACCTCATAATTACAGAAATTCAAACCTGAACTCGGTTGGGTTATGTTAGGGGTCACAACCGTTCACTATACTAAAATGAAGTACTACCAAAAAAGTACTACCAGGAACCTCTGTACTATGTGGAGAGGGCATCAGGAACTTCTTTCTCATCTTGTGACTAAGAAAGGTGCTTTTCAAAGCACCCTGACACATACATGTGTTCTCATTCTCCTCTTCCCTCCCCTTCCTCCCAACCTGGAAAGCTTTATATTAAAAGGGGAAGAAAAGAAAAGCAAAACCCAAACCAACCAACCAAACAAACAAACAAAAAAACCCCTCTGGGAATATCTAATTATAAACAAAAGATTCTATTCCTACAAATAAATGACTAGACTGATGATGTTTACTCATTGTTTTGTCTTCTGACAGTGATAAGAATATAGGGTCTTCTAAAAGCTCTTCCCAAGAAAGTAGAACTACTTTCTAAGACTGCTTAGGAGCAGCACTTATTATTATGGAGTATTATATGGAGTAATGTTTCTTTATTTGTTCTTTTATTTGTTTTTCTGGTAAGGACACAATTAGAGAAGAGACCTTGGAATATTTATCTAAAATAAACACATCTTTTCACAGGAGAGCAGGGGAGAGGAAGAATAATTAGTGCAGGAATTCTTTCCTTTTTAGGAGTTATTTGAATTCCAAATTTCTAAGAACTTTCAAACTCAGACTGTGGAAGTAATGGAAATGATATATCCATATTCATTTATATCAGCTTCTTAGGGTATTAGCTAATTTTGCTAAATGTCAGAACATTTATTCAGCAAAGAGAAATTATACTATTCAGAAATATGTTTTAAAAACCTCCAATGAGCCTCGACCTTGCGTAACTGACTTCCTAAACAGTTTGTGCAAATAACATTTTGGTAAATTAAATCATCTTACTTGTATATTAAAGAATCAGTAAAGTAAATAACCACCTAAAAAGCTGCCTGACAAGTTTTTCATAATAACAAAACACAAATTAATATATAAATCACATTTTCCTTACCTGCGTTTTAGAGATAGCACAATTACATTTCTAACTTAAAGAACCACTGAATTTTGGGCATGATGGTGTTAAATTATTGGAAATATAATAAATTTAGATCTTTATTCCATGGAATCTCATTAGGTCAAAATCCACTTGACAGAATTCCAAATGGCTGCTCAAAAAGGTAGAATTGGTCTTCCCCAGAGATGAGCACCCTAATTGGCTATCCAGTAACAAGTAGTAATACTCATACAAGCAACACTAAATGTACTTGGCAGGTAGTGTTTATGTAGTTATGCATTTACATATAAACAAGCAGTATGAGCTTAACACTAATAAGAAAAACAAGCCACGAGTTTGAGAAGGTGTGGAGGTGGGGAGATGTGGAAGGGGTCGAAGGGAAAGAACCAAAAAACAACAAAAAGGGATAATTTGTACATTAGGTCAAAATATTATGAGAAAAATGTTTGCTTACATTTCAAACTCTTGGCTTCTTAGGAAATTGTCTCAATGTCAGGGTTGGTTTACATATTGGTTTGTGTTAGCCTTCTGAATTACTTTGTAAGCAATAATTTTAAAGTCATTTAGTACATTTCATACTTTATGACTAAAAACATGTTTAGTTGTGTCTAAACTTTGTATGTTACACCAAAAACACTCTATAAACGCCTATGTTATATCTTTCAAAATATGAACACTTGTGTAAAATTCATTTTTCTCCCAACTATTTCTATAGCAAAACACTGGTTCCTTCTATACAAAGATCTAAATCAGTTTTACCAAGCTTAGTCATATTTAAATGTTAAGTCCAAATCAAAGACAAAAACCCATTAGTGACCAAAAATTAGTTAATTTTCTATAAAAGGAGCAGCATAAATATAACCTATTAAATTTAATCTGTCATGTATTTTAAGATTTCATGTCTTATGATTATTTTTCAATGATTTCATTCCAGAGTATGCATACTTGTCTCTCAGTGTGTGCACATGTATATTTATATAGCTCAAACATAAATCTCTGTAAATCCTATATATGGATTTAATAAATATTTACTGCAGGGCCTTTTAAACACTAGATATCAGATTACATACTGTAATGCTAAAAAGAAACAGGTGTATTAGGTAAAGTAGACATACCCACCAAAATTATCTTGCACACAGAGTTACAGAACATTCAGACAATTTTAAGATGAATGAACCAAATTTCAGCTAAACTGTCAAGGACTTGCAAATAGCTACATTAATTATGGACTGTAGGGGTGGTTTTGCTGCTAAGGTTTGTTCCCTAATTGGTTCTTGATCTATCCTGTCAGTAAAGAAACCTACGGGTCAATTGCTGGGTGAAAGGTACTGGCAGGACTTCCAGGTCCCTGGAGGCAAGCAGGGAGATGCAAGGAAGCAGAGACAGTTTGCCATGCTTTGGAGAGAGAAAGCCAAGAGGCCACGTGAGGTCTCAGGAGGAACAGTGGGCTGTGGCCGCTCCAATAGGTGGGTGGTCAGAGATGTCTAGCAAGGACTAGCGTCAACTGACCAACTTAAGTGAGGGCAGGTAGGAAGAACAGAGCTAAGAGTAATAAGGGCATGTTTTCCAGGCAGGAGAGAGAGCCTAGCAATCGTGCCAAGAAGGCAAGTTGAAAATGAACAACTGTGTATGTATGTGTCTGTTATCCGTGGATTCAAGGGAAGCTGGGAGATGGCTGGTAGTATGGCCCGTCCCTGAAGCACAGGCCAGGTGGTAAAAAGCTACACCCAAAGATGGACTAACAATGGGAATCAAATATACAAAGATTCATCAAACCCACTGCGTATTGACTGTGTTTTTTTTCCATATTGAGAAACTTCAAGAATAAAGTATTTTTTATGAATATAAAACAAAAATAGTTTACTTCATTACTTTCTATACCTTCCTATTTCCCAAATTCCTACTTAAAATTTCAGATGACTTATCACATGGTTATATTAAGGGACCACACACTTTTCTTCAGTATTCTATTTTACACAAAAATATGATTTATCAAGCATCTGTTAGTTCTACCATAGGTTAGATATAAAATGTAATCCTTAAATAGCAGTTATCTGTATAAATATGTTAACTTTTTGAGTGTATGGCTTATTCAAAGTGAAAAAACACAGCAACTATCCTAAAGACAAACATAAGAGTAACCGTAAGGACTATAATGCTAATATTACTTTAAAATAAAAAATACAAGTTAAAACAAATAAAAATAGGTAAATTCTGAGAATAAGAAAAACAAATAAGTCATTGAGCATGCCACAAAAACAGCACATAAAAGCTACAAAAGGAATGATTACCACTTTCAATTCTAATCAGTAGTAGCAGGTATTTTAGTGAAAGCCAAGCCAAACTCATTTCAGTGGTCTCAAAAGGCATCATTAAGTACTGATATTCCTACAATCTCCACAAGAAACCACATTCAACAACAATTAGGACTTCTATAACAAAGTGCGTGCGTGCGTGCGTGCGTGAGTGAGTGTTTCAGAGTGCACAAAGGCCAGTGATATCACTCAAAGTAAACTACTGGAGAACATTATATATATGCAATGAATGCAGTAGATCCAGACATATTACAGAAGCCATGGAATGAAATTATTCTGTTTCAAAAATGAAAGGAAAATATATAACAGACTGATAACTTTAAAATAACTCCCTGGACCACTCCACTGTTCTGACATTTGAAAGAATGCTTTTTAAACAGGCAACTACATATAGATACTAAAGATTCTTAAGGAAGATCAAAGACTGGATATTGTACAGCATGCCTGTAACCCAAGAACTCAAGAACTTGAGGCAGAAAGATAGACAGCTTGTGCTACCCTTAACTATACCAGGTGACCTTGTCAATTAAATATTCTCTTGAGAACTACATTAACTTACAAATTTCTAATACTGGAAAAGATAAAAATCAGTTAATGAACTCTTCAGAAAGTTTTCCCATGACCATACTAGATAAATAAGACAATATTTATTACTATTAGCAGTTTATGAGTATTTTTGATCTTCAGAAACACAAGACAGCAAGTAGCAGTGTTTTTTAGTTTTTTATTTAGAAATACTGCTAGATGACAGCAGAATTACTTAATTGTAATAACTTGGCAGACAATCTTAAACACTAACCTTGCCACATTACTATGGGTTTCACTAGCTTCTTCAACTCATTCTTAATTTTGGCAAGTAATAATTAAGGTACAACATAGTGGTACTCCATTAAATTATATACGTGGAGTTCAAACTCACACTGCAAGCATGGCTGTGGGCTTCCAGGAAAGCTGACTAAAGCTACTGCTAGCTACTGAGACAATTACCTGAGACTAGTATCTGATTAGTAATTCTTTGGGCATTAGTCAAGTCAGTTTACCACCATATATAACTAATTCTTTTTTTTTTTTTTTTTTTTGGCTTTTTGAGACAGGGTTTCTCTGTGTAGTCCTGGCTGTCCTGGAACTCACTCTGTAGACCAGGCTGGCCAACTCAGAAATCCGCCTGCCTCTGCCTCCCAAGTGCTGGGATTACAGGCGTGCGCCACCATGCCCGGCTTTATAACTAATTCTTAAGATTTATGAAAAGAGAAAAGCACTTTGCACAGTGTAATATAATTTAAGAAACAGCTAGTTAGATGTAAATAGACCAGACACAATGATGTTCATAACCCTGAGCTCCCCGAGCCCAGGAACAAGGTGCAATGTCCATGTCTATTTCCACCATGTGCGTGTGTGAGTGCCCCCCGCCCCAGAAGCAAGAAGAGAAATGGCCATCCTTCCATATCCCATTTACACTCAGCCAACTGCCCTAATGTTTTTAGACACCCTGGAAGTATCAGAGCATGTCCCAGCACAACAAAATAGGGCCGTGGAAACACAAGAGAAAACCCATTTGTCATTTTTACCTAAAAATCTCAGCAATTCATCACCTGTGGAGTCAACACAGAATCTAGAACTAAAAGAACAGAATGCTATACCCATTTTCTTGCCGAATTTCAAAGTACACATAGCTTGGCAACAGTCTCCCGCAAACATTGCCTTCCTTCCTATCTACAGCAACTAGAGACAGGACAACACAAAGGAAGCCACCAAGTAGTCATGAACTTGCCTCCTGTTATCTGCCGCAACAACATCAACATGAAATAAACCACAGTGATAAAAGTATCAGTCATACCTATTTCTACAAAAATGACAATTCTGGATAGGTATTTTTCTACAATATGTTCATAAGTAATATTCTTTGATCGTTCAAACCTACTGCTAATGTACTAAATTTTACTTTGCAGAATAAGCACAAATACTTTCCTAAATTATCAGAAAAACTAATAATGTTTTCTGGTCATTTCTAGAGGTCCAGACAAAGGGTAAGGGACTTTGGCCCGTCAGCCATTCCCATCAGTTTTTCAGTAGTATTCTCTCTCTTCAGCTTAATTTTAGCAGACCTAACTTAAGAGACCATGTGTTAGATCAGCTCAACTTCTTTTTAAATAAATATGTAGGATTAAAAAAAAAAAACTGTCAAAAACTTGGTTTCTAAACCGGGCGGTGGTGGCGCACGCCTGTAATCCCGGCACTTGGGAGGCAGAGGCAGGCGGATTTCTGAGTTCAAGGCCAGCCTGGTCTACAGAGTGAGTTCCAGGACAGCCAGGGCTACACAGAGAAACCCTGTCTTGAAAAACCAAAAAGAAAAAAAAAAACAAAAACAAAAACAAAAACAAAAACAAAACAAAACAAAAACAAAAACAAAACAAACCTTGTTTTCTTAGACATTTAACAGGAGAACAAACAATATATACTGAACACAAATAACAACAGTACCAGGACAGGTGCTACAAAGAAGCCGACTTGGGTGGTACCTGGACATTCTAAGCACTAGGGGAAAGACTGCACTAAATTTAAGATCCAAAGTCGTTGGTAATATGCAGCTTGACACAGTACTAGCAGCAAATAAAAGTTTAGTAAAACTGGCTTTTAAATTTCTTTTAAAATTTCAGACTTAATTTAAATGTTTTATTTTATTTACAATTCATTTGTTGCATGAAGCTGAGTTTTGTTTCCTTAGTTCAAATATAACCCACAATATCACAAATAAAATAATTGAAAGAATGTCATTATCTTTCAATATTTATCCAATGTATACATAATTATCCTTTTCAAAAATGTAAACCAGAGTAAATGAGTTATCCTTTTGTGAAATATACTCCAACCAAATTTTCAATTCAATAAGCACACGTAAAGCTTTATATACAGTTAAAAATTCATTAACTTACTCTATCTATATACCTTAGGTATTTAATGTTCTATATGTTCATGGAAATAATATTTGGGAAAAATATAATCTTTGAATGTAAATTGATAAATTTACAAAATAAATTTCTGATTAAGTAACTTTGCCATTCATTCACTGATTTTGAAATTTTATGTACCATAAGGTAACGGACAGAAGGGGAAAAAAATCAGAGTCATAAATTAACACTATTTAGTTTAACTAAATAAAGATTAAGAACATTCCCCAAAATCAGAATTCAAAGCTTATTGTGGAAGCCTAAACCCTAATGCATGTTCACTCAATACAGGAAAGTTTAGAAATAAGTTCTCATAATGACTTTAAGAAAAATAAATTTCAAATGGGGTAGAGTAGTACATAGAACCTCAACCTCTAGAAATATTAACCAGATAATAAACATTCAAAAGGGAAATTGAAGAATGTCTCTAAACAGAGGGAAAAAAATAGCAAAATGTTCTTATTCACAACTAAGAACATTAAAATGATTCAAAAAGAGAAAATTAATGAAGAGCTTAACACTTAAAGCAAATGAGCAAGTTAAGCACATATATGTACATTAATACAGTGCCTGCAGTTACACATTCTATGCTGGCTGGCTTTGTATTATCTTTTAAATCATGCATAATTTCTTTATATATGACAAAAACCTTTCAAGATTCCTGAGGGGGAAAAATTCACTCTAGAAGTAGGAGGCCTAAAAAAATCTGGTAGGTTGAATCAAAAATTAACACACTATTTTTCATAGAAGAAACTAATAGTTACTGGATCTGAAGAAATTTTGTTACTAGATTTGGCAAAATAAACATAAGTAGGACGCTCCAAATAGAGTACTTTAATGCAATTAGTTTTGCCTCTTTTATAACCTATAATTCTTTAATTTGGATATTTACAGACATAAGAATTTCTATTTGTTACCTACTATCTTATTTGTTTAGTATTTAAATCCATGGGTTTATTCTTGGATTTTAGAAAGCAAGTACTTTATATTTTCTTTAGATCATTATTAATGACTTTATCGCAAAGATCATTAATTTTAACTCTAATACTCTGCTTTAGTCTCATTTGAATTGTTGTACTTATCTCAGAGGTAGAGTTTGTATATTACCATCACAAAAAATAACTATTAGCATAATACTTTATGATTTTACATCTATTACAAACACATCACAGGGAGCCATAGGGTGCATTCATAGCTTGTCATTCACCACTTCAAGACCCTTCAGAATCAAACAAGGGGAAGGATGACATTTTGTTAATAGCAGAAGTTCAGAAATGAATATAAATAATGACCTTGAAGTTTTAAAATACACAAGAAAGAAAAAATACAAAAAGAGAATGATCCAGGAACACCAACAAAACACAACTTTCAATTTGTAATTTCCATGTCTTTTAAATAAAGCATGATGTTAGCAGGTTTATGCATATTCCATTACGGTAGTCATTTAATTGTCTAAAGCTATCGTACAAAAATAAAGAGAATTACTATCTTCCTGCTGGATTTTAAACTATGATAAATTTTAAAACTGATTGTTCCTATTTACAAAATTCAGTTTTCTCCCCACTTTCTGACATCAGTATCAACTCTCTTACTTTAGCTTAATCCCATAAATATCTAAGCTAGGAGTGTTTCTGAGAAAAACACTGACACTGGATTCAAAATTCTGCTTACAATTCTTTGTGATAAAAGAATCAGAAAACTTAGTTTCTATATTTTCTTCCATAATCAGACAAAATATGAATAAAATTCTGAATGCTTCCTTTCCACCCACAATCTAAATACCCATAGCTCTTAAAGCTTTTTGTAAACAACATGTATCTCCATGAAATACATATCCCTTGAGTCAATGTCTACCTAAAAATCTTATGTGTAGTCTCTCAAAGCATAATATAATGTCTATCCCCCACCTTGAAAGGTGCAAAAAAAAAAAAAGGAAGGAAGAGAGCAGAGGAAGAAATGGTGCACGTTGTTGTTTTTCATTCATGCAGTAGAGTGATGTCAGTGTCTGCAGCAGCAGCAGCAGCAGCAGCAGCAGCAGCAGCAGGCGCTTTGGTCAATGGAAACTAAAACCCACTGATGTCAGAACCTTAGTGAATTCAAAAGAAACTAATTGAAACTGTTAAGTCACAGGATAGATGTGAAGTGGCTAAGTCGGCAGAGCATGTTACTTCTATGCTGGACTTTCAATATGGGCAGAGGAGAAGAGAATGTGGACAAGTGACACCGTGGTAATACAATCAAGAATCCAGGAGCACAAGAGCTTGCTTTCAAAAATCCCAAGATGCAAGAAACTGACAAAACACCTGATGTTATAAACAGCAGAACTACAACATAAAATGCTCCTCAATTCCCAGCACAAGCGGTGACCTACAAATCTGTCTCCTGCACAAACAGATTCAAAACTAAGTGTTTTCATCATGATTGCATTAAAATTGCATTAAACTCTGGTGTGCCATTCTACAACAAAGAGTAGAATTTAAGCCTGATCACAAATTTCATTAAAACTACTTCATGATGGGGCATGTAATTCCTAAGCAATTAGGGCTTTTGAAGGATGTAGAAAAACAAGTTGTACTATTATCTGTGCTAAGATGTTACTGTTTATCAACAAAAAGAAAGGAGGTACTAGGTGACCATTATATTGTTGCAGCAATTGCCAAAACTTCTCAAACTCTGCCCACAAAATCCTCTGCACACAATCTACAATTCTTATTTTTTTTTACATTGTTCCTAAAAGAAAATCCCCAAGCTCCCATTAACAAACTGTTAAAGCGAAATCATTCAAAAAATGCCTGTGATTGCTGCCGCCTTCTTTTCTCTCTGTTACCTCTCAGTTAACACAGCCCCAGAAAATGTGCGAGGGGCTTGCATATGGCATTAATCTGCTAGAAAATGGTGGACTTTTCTATAAAATACAGCCAAAGATGTGTGTTCAGTTGTGGTCATTATTAGGGCGATCACGTTGTTTTCATTCATTCATTCGGGATTTGCTGGAGGATGTCAGATTCTGCAGCAGCTGGCTTGACCTGGGGGAGGAGTGGGGGAGCAAATTCCTCCTGGCGCATACAGATCACAGGATGTATTTCTTGGTGCTCCTGCACTTATTCCACTGCACTTACATCCTACCCAGAGGCTTACCAACAAGGGATCTGAAAGCAAGTGCTTCAGCAACATGCTAATTACAGGTCTAAATTAAAGCTAAAAATACCTAAACTTTGATCTATCGTATTGCAATCCCTTTCTCTAACTCTAAACACCTCAAGAACGTCCACCTTAAACAAAAATCCCACATACCACATAAACATTGTTTGAAGCTTGGTAGTATTTCCCTTCTCAGCAGGTTTTTTTGTTTGTTGTTGTCCCTACTCCGAATGATTCCTTCCACCATGCAGCAGTAGTAGCAGCAGCAGCAGCAGCAGCAGCTATAGCTCTAGGCTGGTATCTTAAGAATATTAGGTACTCGACTCTCCCTTATGGCCTTTACGTTCCTGTTTTGCCTAATTTTCTTTTTCTCCCCTAGGAGTCAACTAGTTCATGCACTATGTCCCTAGGCATAAACAAACCCAAACCCAAACAATTAAACATTAAGGGGAGTCCACAGCATCCACCCACTCACCATTACCTTTGACACCTAACAAAAAAGAAACTTGAGATCCCTCCACAGCTCAGCTGAACTGGTAAGTATACTTAAAGATGGAAGGAAAAGTGAACACACTCCACAAACAGGCTTTAAGACATTTACCACGAAAATCACCATTCGGGCATAAGCCACTTGTAGTGCAGTAGTGATCTAATGCATGGCTATATAAAGCAGAGGAGAGGGTGGATAAACCCCCATACACTTCAAACTGTCTCCCCTACACATGCAAAGGATATCCTAACAACCTAACTACCGCCATCAAGCCTCCAAAACACAAAACGAGCAAAACATACTCCAGACAAGAACTTTGTGGGAAAGCACAAAGGCTGTGATTACCACTACCACCTTCTTCACCGCTAGAGAGTTTGTGTGCCTGTTTAAAAGGGTTTAGCCCGGCTCCAAACACAGAAAGCTAATAAGCTATTAAACCGAAACACTTCTCTTTTGCAGGCGAGGGATGCAAGATAAAATCTGGGTGGCGGTGTGAGGGTCAGATAAAAGTTGATTTTCAGGTCGCTCCTTCAAGCCCTGCAGCGACCTCATGGGGGGTTTGGGGGGGAGTGAGATTCCCAAAGCTACTTTCACACCTTCGGTAATGCACTAGCAAACAGAAGCCCGGAGAGGCTGAAGTTTCCACGCAGGGCACCGTCGGGGGGACGCAGCCCGGGAGGACGGGAGGGTTGGGCTCGCTACCTCTGCACACGGGCGAGCCGGGACTCCGTCTCTCAGGTGAGCTGCTCCTCCGCTGGCTCTCGGGGGACCGTCTCGGGCGGCCCTTGGCGCGAGGCGCCTGCTCGGCTGGGGCAGTGGCGGGCGGCGGAGTCGGGCTGGACGGGCTGGGGCCGCGGGCCCCTCCGGGCCCGGGGAGATTGCCGAGCGCGGCGGCAGCGGCGGCGGCCGGGCGCGTGGGGCTGTGCTGGCTGCCCCGCAGGAGCTGGTAGGGCACCGTGGCGCGGATGGGCTGCAGCAACCGGCCGGCTCCCGCAGCCGGTGCGCAGCTCCCAGCCGGCCCCGTCCCGCTCCCGGCAGCGGCGGGCGGGGAGCCCGCGGTGCTGCGCCGCATCCTCTGCGGCGCGGGGTGAGGGGTCTGAGAGGAACTGGAGGACGCGGTGGACATGGTGGCTCCGCGGGCGGGCGGGCGGGAGGGCGAGCGGGCGCGCGAGCGAGCGTGTGGGAGCCGGCGCGGCGGTGCGTGCGAAGTGTACGGGGGAGGGGCGGCGAGGGGCGGAGCCGCGGGGCTCCCCTTCCGACGCGCACCCCGCCGCCGAGGGGGAGGGGACGCCGCGACGGCCAACGTCCAACGGCTCGACCGCCCCGCGGCGCTCTGCGGGGCGCTCACGGCCGAGCCCGCGTCGAGCCCGTGGCCGCCGCCGCCGCCGCCCCAGGCATCGCGCTGACAGGGCACTCGCCGGCTTCCCGCGGCTTCTCAGCCCTCGCTGGGGTCTCCCGCGCGACAGGACCCGGCGAACACGGGTAGCGCCGGGACTTTGGCCTCTGGGGAGAGAAAGGGGCCTCGAGGCGCCTCGCGCTGCGCGGAGCCCGCGCCACCGCAAACGCCGCCGCCGCCGCTGCCGCTGCCGCCACCTCGACCCGCTTCTCACTCGGAATGGCAACTAATCCTGTGTCGGCGCCCCGCCTCCGGCCCCGCCCCTGGGCGTTCCGAACCCGGGCTCCTGCGGCTGCGAGCGTCCTGATTGGCAGCGCCACCCTACTCCAGGATTCCAAGGATTGGTTGTGCAGTCGGAGTGAGAGGAGATTCGGCCAATTATGGTACTACGTTTCCGCTCTGGGGGAGGAGCATGAAAGTAGATGAGAGAGGAGGGCCTCGCCGGGAGGGCGGGACAGAAGGGTTGACAGCCTTTGAGGTGAGGGTCGGGCTAGAAAAGTGGGTCCAAACGTGCCCTGCGCGTGCTCTGAGCCCAAAGACACGCGCGCGTTCCGATAAGCAAGTTGCAAGGGTTCCACCCTCCAGAGCTCTCTACAACCTGCGGCTGAGGACGCTGAAGCCAAACTAACTTTGCAAATACACCTGCATCCTGTGAGACGTTTTAGTTAAAGCTGAATAAAGGATGCCTAACCCTTTTAATCTTAGAAATGTCTTTAAGTGTCTTAGTCGTCTTGTAAATCAAAACAACTTCAGGAGTAGTGTATGGATGAACAAAATGCACCTGCCATTACAACCTGTCTTAATGTTTGTAGTTATAGAGTGGGGTGGAGAACATCACATTCTGGATTGTAGACGTCAACAAGAAAATTTACTTCATCGTATCATCAGATTTATTAATGGAGGGCACCTAGTTTACTACCCAGGAGCAGGTGATCTCTTGGGAGAAATACCAGGCATAATGTAACAATTCATTGTGGTTATTTTCCTCTGTGTGATGGGTCGAGGGGGGGGTAATTCTTCTACAAGGAAAATGAGAAGTGCAAAGATTTTTAGATGGGTATAAGAAAATATATAAAACCCTAATCAGGAATAATTAAAGCTCTACTTCAGATACCTCCTTTTAGTTCACATGAGAATTTAAAAAAAATACGATTTTACAAAATAAAGAAGTGGGATGCCAGATTGGTGTAATTCTGGTGTCTGTCCACACTGACAAGCCTCCTGATCGCAACCACTAAATGGTCAGTTTCACAAAGAGGAGCCACCTTTCTCTGCTTCCTTGTGTAGCCAGACCAAATATATATATATTAGAAAAAATATTGATGATGCCTAACCAAAATACAAAAAAAACCCAGCATCTAGTACTATATACCACTACATTAGACATAGTTACATGCTTTATCACATATGAAAATACTAGCATTCACCGTGTGCCAGCCGCTGTTCTAAGGACATTGTTATGTGTTAGCTCATTCATTCTTCACATAATCCACAAGGTATGTGCTGTTATTATCCTCACTGTTTGCCTATCTGGGGCACAAAGGTGTTAATTGTCTTGTCTGAGATTACTCAGTTAAGTGGGAGCTGGGAGCTGAGGCCAGAGGTACCAAGGCAGGAGTCTGAAGAAGCCCTGTGCCTTAGCGCCTCCAAGCATGAGATGTATGTTCCGATCAAAAAGACCTTATGGTAGCTCACAGATGTCCAAAAGAGTCTTTATAAATGAAAAGCAGCTCCCTTTTCTTACTTTCTAGAACAACATGTATTTTAATTGTATATCGAACAAAATGACTTTAAAATGTGTTTATCACATTAGTTTTTCCACCTAAAGATTAATGGTTTCATAAAAGGTTATAACCTTTTGAGAATAGAAACAATAAATGGGTTCTTTCAGTGGTTTTTTTTTTTTTTGATTAGCAAGAATAAGGTTATAACAAATTTACACTAAAATGTACAAAGTGTTCAAATTACTGGTCAAGGTCTAAAGTTGGTGATTTGATTCCAGCATAAGCTTCATTATGGTGACGGCATCTCTGGTCACTTCCGTCTAAGTGTGGGACAGCCTCAACATGCGGACCACGATGATCGTAAATTCACAGTCAGCCACATTTGGCATTGATCAGTAGCATTTCGTTTGGATCTAAAACAATATAGCTGGCCATAATTTTAGGTTCCTTGTTCTTCGGATCTAACATAATGAAGTTAAATTGTATCTGAGATCTAAATGAGAGGATTTGTATGAGTTTCGAAGTGCCGTTTTGTTAGGCATCTGCTGCTGGAAATTGAACCCAGAGCCTTGCATAGGCTGCTCAAGTGCCGTGCCATTGAATTACACCCCAGACACTCTGTGATCTTACAATACTATTTTCAGTTTCAGGGAACTTACCATGAGTTATTTGAAATTCCAATCATTTTCTCTTTATTCAAGAAAACACGGTTCCCTCTAAAAACTTTATTCTCATGAAATAAGGAGTGATGGTCAAACCTAAGAATTTAAATGAGCTACAATAAATGCAGCACCTGCCTTCAAACGCCTGCTAGTTAAATGCATGATAATTTATTCTTACTGAAGACAGTAACAAAAGCTAAGAGAATATAGAAGCATTGGAAAAAGTAAAATTTAAACCCCGGAGCCATGGTATGGGTTGCCAGGCTTGAAGTCCACAGTTAGACCACTGTAACATAGACAGGCCCCATGCAATTTCCCTGTTCATTGAATGCGAGTGTAATGACCTCTGAACATTTTACACAAGTCGTAATGTTGGTTATGAACCCATTGCTACACCGTTCTGACTTGAAGGAGTGAAAGCACAAGTTGATAACTTTAGAAACACCTCCATTGGCTCAGTGGGTAAAAGAAAGCACCTTGTCAAACCTGACCTCATGAGTGTGATTCCCCAGGACTCAGGATAAAAAGAGAGAGCCAACTTACCCACATTTTCTTCTGATCTACTGGAGTGTACAAACACACTCACACGCACACACACACACACACACACACACACACGCACGCACGCACGCACGCACGCACATGCACAGCACTCCATCCAAACTAAATGCATGTAATTAAAATTATAATAATGAACCCCTCTTTTCTCTGGCCTCATGTTTATGGAACAACAATGTGCAAATCCCAGGACCGTGGAAGACTAACTTAAAACAGGAGAGAGCAGAAGTCCCCAACTATGTGCAATTAACAATCCGCTGCCCCTCATAGGGAGAGAGCAAGGGGAGACATTGGGAAGCCTGTGGAGCTACCAGTTCCATCTGCCTCTTGGCTCTCTCCATGCTCTTCGGGGTTAGTGTCGACCCCAGTTTGAATATGACTTGCCCCCTAAAAGTCATGCTGAAGTTTATCCCCAGTGTGAGGTATTAAGGATGGGGAGACTCAGAGCTAGGGAGGTGGACTAGCTAGTAAGAGCACTTGCTGCTTTTCTAGAGGACCCAGAGTCAATTCCCAGCATCCCCATGATGGCTCACAGCTACCTGTGACCATCACCTGTAATTAGGTGCCAGATGTCAATGTAACTTTCATGCTCCTGGTAAACTGTCATTTCCAAGGCTTATTAATAGCCCCAGTCTGCTAACCAAGGCCTAGACCTGGGAGCTTCTAGCCTCCATATTATCTCATAGAGGCCGAACGTTTTCAGCCTCTGAGACCTGCTGCTGAGTAAGCTTTGCCCTTTCCAGTTCTTTCTGAACTATTGCTGTTTTGGCTCAAACCTCCTCTCCACACTAATGGATCCAAGCTCGCACTCTCTCCCTCTCCCTCTCCCTCTCCCTCTCCCTCTCCCCCTCCCTCTCCCTCTCCCTCTCCCTCTCCCTCTCCCTCTCCCCCTCCCCCTCCCCCTCCCCCTCCCCCTCCCCCTCCCCTCCCCCTCCTCCTCCCTCTCTCTCCCCCTCCCCCTCCCCCTCCCCCTCCCCCCCCCTCCCCCTCCTCCTCCCCCCTCCCCCTCCCCTCCCCTCTCCCCCCTCTCTCTCCCCCTCCCTCTTCCCTTCTCTCCCCCTCCCCCTCCCCCTCCCCCTCCCCCTCCCTCTCCTGAATTGTTCTGCTTGACCTCAAACTAACTCTAACAGTCTGTTCTAATCTTCAGCTCCTTCTCATTCCCTGGCTCCTTCTGTATTTACCTGTTGTATGTAGCTTGTTCTCTCTTCAACCGGTCTCTTCCTGTAAAATTCCACTTCTGCCTCCACCTCCGCCTCCAGCTCTTTCCATTGTCCCTTAAGTGACTTCCCTTCCCTTATCTCCTCTAGTGAGTCGGGACTATCCTATTCTGTCAAATTTTTCTCGGATTTATCACTTTGTCCACTACTCGATTAGATGTCACTTCCAAGCATGGGTGCTTTCTTCTACAAACCAACTTTACCTTCATTGTTTGGGATTAAAGGTGTGTAGTAAGGACAGGTCATTATTCCAGCCAGAGGCATTAAAGGTGTGTTAATGGCTGAGCCACACCATAACACAACCTCAGGGTTCACAGTGTGATCAAACATCCTGCAACAATCACCCTATTCTGGCCTCTGAGGGCACCAGCACACACATGCTGCACAGATACACATGCTGGTAAAATGTCTCTACTAATAAACAATTTAGTGGTGGTTTTGTTGTTGGTGTTTGCTTGTTTGGCTTTGTTTTCTGCTTTGAAAGCACATGGAAACTTGAACCAGTGACATAACTCCACAGAGGAGGGAGCTTGGGCATCAAGCCTGAAAGCTAGAGTTCTATCCTAGGAAACAACGTGGAGAAAAGAGAGAATCAACTCCTAAATGCTGTCTTCTGGCCTCCTTGTGCACACCATGACCCACACAGTAGGTGCACACACATGCACACAAATAAGAATGCAAAAGTGTGGAAACTGAAACTGACTGTTTGCTTCCGAGGTAAGCACGTTAGGGTGGAGCCCTCATGATTCAATCTGGTGATCTTATAAGCCTTATAAGAAGAGGAAGAGAGACTAGACATACATACACAAAGGTTTCCTGTCTCTTGCTCTGTGATGCTCTACATCACTGCCAGAGTTGCCAGGGACACTGCTAACAAAAAGACTATCAGCAAAAGACACCCCCACCCCCCACCGCTGCCGCCCCACTGCCATCGTAGATTTTACACATCCCAAACCGTGAGCCAGCTGAGCCAATTTACGGAATAATCCGCCTCGGGTACTTTGTTGCGGTAATGGAGACTGACCTCAATCTGAGTAGCATCCAGGCTGTCCAGATTAACAATGAGGTCATGGCTAGGAGAACACTCAACAGATCTGCACTGGTGTTCACCTTAATCTGATTACGTTTTCTTGTAGTGGGTCCCTAATAACAGCAACAAAGCCTTGCCTGGTTTTTATCCCTGGCAGATGCTTCAAGTAAAATTCTCCATTGCCTGGGCTAGCCTACCATTACGTGGGGCTCTGCCTTCCTTTAAAATGCTCATGCTCCACACTTCCTCTGGCTATCAGTTTTCCCGCTCAAATATCTCCGCCCTTCCGGTTACCCTCTTAAAAACTGGAAGCACCCTCTAGGTTTCTTCTACGCCCGACATAGTTTCCCAATGTACCTATCACCATCCAACCTACTATACAATATTTTTGTTGTGTTTACAATAAAAGAGTCTTGAAGATTTATCAGATTTATGGCTGCTGGGTCTCCCCAGTGCTCAGGGCACAACAGAGGACAATAAATGGTGAGGGGAAATGGCAACATTTAGTCACTCTTTGTCTCATGAGCTACAAATTGCACCTTGCAAATGGCAGTTGAAACCTACAACAAGAAGAAAAGAGAGCAGAATTGGCAGAGAAAGGCAGTTGAGGAAGATTAGTTAATACGTGACATCTGCTGACTGGTAGGTGGCCCTATCTCGTCTTTTTTATAATAGCTATTCCCAAGAGTCAGTATAAGGGAACTGAAAAAAAATATTTAACTCAGTAGCACAGACCATCACCTGTAAATTAGAAAAACTTTGTTTTGTTTCTAAAAGAAACTCAGAAGAAATAATAGAAACCAAATATATTTGTAGCTGGTACTATGACAAAACTCACAAATTTCCAACTGATCCCTGCAAGGGACCACAGGTTTTTTTGTTTTTGTTTTTTTTTTGCTTTTCTTTTTTCTTTTTAGCGTTTAATTCCAATAGCAGCTGCGATTGCCAAGTGGCAAGTTAATCCCACACCCCAAGACATGCAAATAACTAGACTTTTACCATTAAGCTAGAAGACTATATTATAGAAAACTACACATTAGGATAACCCAAGGTGGTGGGGGGCAATATTCCTTTCTCCCCTGTAACATTGCATTTAATTTCCAAGCACACTGGGTCTGTAATATATTTAAAGCAATGGTAGTACTATGAAAGAAATTTGTTTTATTATATTTTAGATGAGAGTGCATAAAGATTATCATGTGCCTCTAAATTAATTTCTTCATCTATTGATGATTTTTTTTAATCACCAAAGTGAGTGTATTTTCAGGATTGTTAAAATGCATTCAACATCTGGAAAATTGGCTCCTTAGTTAAGTACTTACTGCTCTTTCAGAGGATTTTGGTTGGATCCCAGAACCCACATGACAGGCTCACAACTGTCTGGAACTCCAGGCCTATGGGACCCAATGTCATCCTGTCCACTCCAAAGGCACCAGACAGACATACAGACAAATCATTATGTACCAAAAATAGTAAAAAAAAAAAAAATTAACACTCATCAGCAGTAATGAAGTTTCTTTATTATTTCAGACCTTTGAGGCATGTCTTCTACTCAGCATCCTACTGAGGAGATCCATATTGCTGTGTCTAATAGACATATAGGAAGGTGTAGTAGCCACATTACTACACCAAGGCATAGTAACTCTTCATGAGGTTACTTATTAAATATCTTTGACGTGTCCAACCTCTATTTTACAAACTGCGGAGTATACCCATCCTCACACTTTGGTAAACTGTGATCTATTTAGGATCAAAAGGATATGACATCTATGATAAAGAAGATAGAAATAAAGTATCATGGAGACCATTGGAGAGGAAAACTCCCTTTTCTGGAAAACTTTTTATTTCTTTTTTTTTTTTATTAGATATTTGCTTTATTTACATTTCAAATGGTATCCCCTTTCCTCGTTACTCCTCCGAAAACCCCCAATCCCATACCCCTGCCCCTTCCAGAAAACTTCTAAGACTGCATAAGAAGGAATGCATGGGACCTGCCTGAAGACTGCGGTATGCCTTGGCTGATTGACAGTAGGAGATAACATGGCATCAGGGAAGAGCCTAGCTGTGGAGGGAGATGTGCACTTTACTGAGTAGCCACCAAGAAACTGTTGGAGATTTTTGAATACGTGCAAAAACATGAGTGGAGCTATAGTTTAGGCAGATGAATGGAAGAATAATTTGCATGCGTTGGAGACAGACAGGTAGAAGTCAGTGTAGGGGGCGCTGTGGGCGGTCTGTCATGAGTTCAGTGGGCTAAGTAAGGAGAATGGCAGAGGGCATGGAGACAGGTGCAAAGATGCAAATGGTACTTCTTAGCTGATGATCCTGCCAGCTTTCAGAGAAGATCTGACACTTCTGAGGCTCCACGTTTGGATGCCTGAGAAGATAGAAGTGGCTTTAACTGGAGTAGGCAGTCAAGACAGAGGAGTTTGGGGTAAAGAATGAGTGGAGCTGTACATGTAAAACCCAGAGAATATTCAAGTAGAGGTTTTCCTCTGTATCCTCCCCTCTCCTGCCTCCTTCTCCTTCTCTTTTTCCTTCTCCTCTTTCTCTTCTTCACCAGCACTTCCTCTTCCTCTTCCTCTTCCTCATTAGTATTGAACTTGAAAATGACAGAATTTTGGATTTGGGAATTAGCCATGTACACAATATTGTATTTAAAGCCATCAGTACAACTAAAGTTGGTAAAGCAGAGGAACATGACAAGGAAAAGAGAGTCAAGGAAAAATTTGAAAATCACACATGGATGGGAAGAGAAGACTAAAAGGGGAGGAAATGGGGGGAGGGAAAGGGCAGAGAGAAGTATTCTTCACAAAGCTGAAGTTTGTGTTACAAAAAGTAAGTTAATGTCCTTCTCCAAGAATCTTCTCCCAGGACAGAAAGTCTAGGCCTGGCTGCTATATTTGTACCCACTAATCTTGCCCCTCTGGCTACAGTTGATTTGACTGATGTTCAATGAGTGATTAAAGCTGTGGCAATCATATTTTCTCTCCTGGGAATTTGGAACTAAGAATTGAAAGATAAAGCTATACCACTTTAAAGTATAGGCCCAAAACAGCCAATCACTTTGCTTCAGAGATACCTGCAAGGACATTTTTTTTCCTGCATTATTCATGACATCCAGGTTATTGAATCAGCCTAAGTGCCTATCAATAGAAGAATGGATAAAGAAAATATGATGAATATATACAATGGGTTTTAGTCAGCCATACAGAAGAAAGAAATTATGTCATCTTGAAGAAAATCAATGGGACTGGAGATAATCATGTTAAGTGAAATAAGCCAGACTCACAGAGACAAGGACAGCATGGTTTTCTCTCATGTGGAATCTGTGCAGGGGGGAGGAGAAGCACATGAAAGTAAAAGGAAGACTAGATGGGCTGTGGAAGAGGAAGCAGGGGAGGGGCAGATGGCAGGGAAGAGAAGATAAAGGGGCAGGAGAGACTGCTTGGCTGTTAGGAGAACCAGTTGCTAGTCACCCACCACTGACCTGACCAGTATTGTTGGCTGGTACAATACACCAGTGAACTGACAGTGAGCCCCAGCTTTTAGGAAACAGAGCTGTCCTACATAGGAATGTTGAAAGCTTGGGAACATCTTAGAAGCAAGTAAAAGAAAATAGAAGATATTGTCTCAAGATTGTATTAAGCAGAAAGAATGGAGGGAGGGAGGGAAGAAAGGAAGGAGGTGGAGAGAAGAAAGAACCTGCTGTTCTTGAAGAAGATCTAGGTTCAGTTTCTAGCACCCACACGGTAGCATACAAAAACTCCATTTTCAGGGGAACTGAACCCTCTCCTCTACAGACACCAGGCACACACATGTGTACATACATTCATACATGTAGGTGAAACTAATACACATAAGAGAAAAATGAATAAATCTAAAGAAGAATTTAAAGAAAGAGTAAGAGGGAAATATGATAAAGCCCATTAAATGCCTATATGGGGGCATTACAGTGAAATCCCTCTGTATAATTAATACATGCTAATAAAAAGAAGAAAAAGGTTATTCTATTGAAGACATGGATTAGGTAAACACAGAAATTTGTGCATAGCATGATCATTTTCTGTTACAGGAAACAGAAGCAGAACTTTAAAAGAATGAAGTGACTTGTATAAAAGGAGAAATGAGGCCAGATGCTAGGAAAAGGAGCTCATGAATGATCGTGTCTTCCCCACTCCCTTCAGTTCTGCCAAACCATCAGCATCCTGCCTTATCACCATGGATACAACTCCAGTCTCTTTCTTCCATCAGATCTGCATTTACATCTGTTTCTCCATCCTTCCCAAAGCCATCTCTTCTACTTGTACTTCGCTCATATTTTCTTACCTTCTTGCAAAATCCATTTCTTCAGGTATCCTCCCTCTCTCTACCGCCAACAGCTTGATTGATCCCAATAATATATGCTAACATTACAACAGAAAACGGGTTTTTGTCCTATTTCTTTCCATCACTATTCAGAATTTGATGGTCCTCTTGCAGCAACACATCTCCAGAGAAATGTCTATTCTTTGCTTCTGACTTCTTACCCAGTCTGGTTGTTACCCACTCCATGTCACTGACAATCACTAGAAGGTATCAAGAGATTCCATATTTCAGGGCACAGTGGATACCCACCAGTCCAGATCTTACTCCAGCCATCAGCCATTTCCCACACAGTTGGTTAAGCTCAGCTTGTTGGAAGCATTCTCTGTTGTTGAAATCTAGGACACTGCAGTTGCCTAGTCTGTCCTGTTCTCTAACCACCACTGCTTGATACCTTTAGGGATTCTTTCTCTTCTGTGTAGCTGTGGAAATTGAGTTGAAGTCTCTGCTTTCTTCTCTTTTGCTCATCCCCCTGTCAGCTTTAAATACTGTAAAATGCCTCTTAAATCGACTTCTCCAGGCCAGTATTCAGTATTCAGGTTCAGTATTCATATATCCAATTACCTGAATGAATGTGAAGTCTTCAGGAATGCTTTAAACAAATATTTTCACAATAGAAATAAGTTCTTACCTCCTGTGTTTCTACTTTCTCCTAACATCTCTAATGACTTCCTGTCTTCATTTTTTCCCTAATTTTCATAAAGAGTGTTACTATCTTTCCAATTATAAAATTAGAAACTTGGACAGTATTGATTTTTCACTCTCCCTCACGTGCCATCTCTAGCTCTCAGCTAAGTGTCTCTGTCCCTTATACATAGATATCTAACCCATCCACCTGCCTTCATCTCTTCTGCTGCTGCATTAATTCCAAATATTGTCATCTCTTACCTAAGTGACTGTTCCTGCATTTCCTTGCTGTTTCTAGTCATCAATTATCACTTAAGGTAACCTTGAAAGTATGTTGGACAATGCCTTCCAGTAACTTTGCAATGAAATCCAAATTCCCTAACATAGTTTGTAGAAAATAACTTTTATCCAGCAGATTTCATTGTCATCTTGGAGGCATATGGCTGAATAAACTCATTCTTTCTAGTTCTTTCTGAACTCTGACTGGCCGGTTCAACTCAACTGTTCTGGATCGAACTCCTTTCCAAGCTGACTGATTCAATCTGCATTCTCTCAGCTTCTCACTGAATTGTTCTGCTTTGCCTCAAACTAATTCTGGTAATTTGTTCTAAACTTCTGGCTACTTCTTATTCTCTGGCTTCAAGTAGCTCTGCTGACCTGCACTGAACTGCATGAACTCAAGAAGAAACTCAACTCCAGTGCACTGCACTGACTCCATCTGACTGGGCAAACTGATGGAACTGCCTTCTCTCTCTCTGCACTGCTCTTAAATAGCTTTTATCCTGAGACTTGGGTGTAGCCTCTCTCTGACTCACTCTGTCAGATATTTCTGATTTGTCACTCTGTCTGCCCCTCAATTAGTTTGGGATTAAAAGTGTGTTTCCACTACAGGATTCCAGCCAGATGGATTAAAGACGTGTACTAAGAGCTTGTTTGTATTCTTACCAGATCATACAGGCCTAGAGGGTCTTTGGATGTGATCCAGCCATATTGCTCATTAAAATCCCTCTACAATAGCTCAAAAGAGCCTGAGCTGTTTCTCATTGTTCCTCCCTCTCCACCTGATCTTGCTGTGCTTCCCCCTCCCCCTGTGTGTTTCGGCCATCATGGCTTCCTTTCACTTCCTCTGAAAGGACTCCGCAGAGCCCTTACACAGGTGTATCCTCGGCCCACTCAAATCCTGAGGGCTTCCCTCACATTTTTCAAGTCTCAAAAGTCAGGTATCTAAGATGTCCTTTCGGAGTCCTCATTTGTCACTAATAATTCATCATTAAGTCACTCTGTTTCAAGCACAGTTCTCATTACAAGTTATACACTTGTAATGTATTTGTATTTCTCTACTTCCCCATGAGAGTGTAACATCCCCAGGTGCAGGGACCTTGCTCTTCGTATTCATTAACTGATCACTTAACACTTACACAGTGACAAAAGCACAGCAGGCGCCTTAGTGATAACTGAAGGTGATTTTCCTGGTCGTTGATAGCCTCTCAGTTCCTTATAGTTATTCCTACACCTTTACTGTACTTCCTGTGTCAGCTGCTCTGTCAAGAGATCACATCCATAGGCCTTCTAGGTCTGTGAGGCCCAGCTGGAATCCAAATTTATTTTTCATTCCAGGAGACAGAGGCAAGCAGGTCTCTGACTTCAAGGCCATCCTGGTATAGAGCAGGTTTCAAGTAAAGAGAAAATTAGGTCCAGGCTTGGTGGTACAACACCTTTAATCCCGGCAGTCATGAGGCAGGGATGGCAGATCTCTGAGTTCTAGTTCAGTTGTGTCCGTGAGTTGAGAGGCAGTGCAGTGGAGTGAAGTGGAGTTCATGGCAGGTCAGTTTTTGGAGCTCAGAGGCAGTTTATACAGGGACAGTTTTTAATAGAGACAGGTTAGAGAGAGAGCAAACTAGACACAGGTGAAGACAAAATGAGCCAGAGAAGGAGAAGGAGCCAAAGGATTAGAAGATTGCTAGAGTTAATCTGAGGCCAAACAGAACAATTCAGTCAGAAGCTAAGAGAAGCCAGTTTGATTTAGTCAGCTTGGAGAGGAGTTTGAGTCAGAACAGCTTGAGTTGAACCAGCCCCCTAGAGTCAGAAAGAACTAGAAAGGGTGAGCTTATTCAGCAGTAAGTGTCTGAGAGTACAATTATGTTAGATGAATAAGTTACTCTTACAGGCTCATATTTCAGACATACAGTCTAAAAGCAATAGGGTCTATTGCTTTGGCCAGAAACCAGCAGCATATCATGGTGAGGCACGAGAGAGTAGAGCTGCTCAACTCATGACAACCAGGAAACAGAGAGAAACATGGATGGCCAGGAGACAAGCTACCCCAGAGACTTTCTTCGTTAAGCACCATATGATCCCCTTTACCACCTCTTAAAATGCCATCATATTGTGATTCCTCAAGGAATTCGTCCATTCCTTAGCTTAGAGTCATCAAGATCCAGTCATTTCCCGAAAGCTAGCAGTGGCCAAGCCCTTGGTGACAGGTCAGATTCAAACCATAACAGTAGGTTTCTGCTTTTACATCAAAGGGCCACTGTTTAACGAAGATTTTAAAAGGGCAGGGGTGCTTGGCAGTGTCATATGATGTTGAACAGGCTCTGCGTTGACTTTTACTGGGGAAATGTGAGCCTGTGTTCTCCCCCCGATAAGGTACCAAGCACAAGCCAAAGAAATGATTCCACACAATTCCAGATCAGTGAACCAATACATTTAATTGAGGTTACTCCTGGGAGCATGGCTGAAAGATTACCTGCAGAAGGTTGGGCATCTTATAACAAGCTACCCACCAATGGAAACTCTCCTACCGCAGGCGAGCTGTTGGCGGGTGCTCACTGCCTTGTGAGCCTTCCCTCCGCGGCACAAGGGAATGTCAACCAGCTCAATCTTGTAAAGTTCGTATGTGGGTAGTCACAGCTGATCTGATTTTACAGAGGCAATGCCGCAAGTTTTAGCAAACTCCCTCAGAGATGGGTATGGTAAGGCAAATCTGGGAAACACTAGTTTGGAGATAAATGTTTTGCAAGGACCTGAAGAGCTTTTCATTTTCAGCCAGTTGCAGGTCAGCACGAATAGATGCCATTTAGTCATGAAAACTGCCAAAGGAAAGCTTCCCAAGTTCTACCTGGCTACCTACAAAATCATCTAAGGGGTCTGGCATTTCCCATAATTGGCATCTAATCATATGGTTTCAAATAAAGTACAGTGAGATTCAAAATAGGGATCAGCAGTAAAAATACCCCATTATATTTTCTGTGTATGAATGTTTTGCTTGCATGAATTTCTCTATCACATGCATGCCTTGTGTTCTCTGAAACCAGAAGTGGGTATCTTTTCTCCTGGGACTGGAGTTACAAACAGTTTAAGGCACCATCTAGGTGCTGGGAATTGAACAGGGGGGCTCTGCATGAGCAGCCAGTGCTCTTAACTGCTGAGCAATCTCTTCAGCCCCAGAAGGACAGAAGCATCTTAATTACATAGAATTTCACTGAGGAATGGCTAAACGGGATGGACTCGCTAACAGTTATTATTTGACTGATATGATAATGACCCCGATATTTTTAAAGGGTGTTCTGCTTCCACATTGCTTACATACCAGATTAGTAAACTAAGTATAAATAAAATCCAGAGATATCATTCCTGAGAGCCTAAAACAAAAAGAAAGACTTGCCTTAGTGTGTGACCTTTGTAGCCCAGTCACTTTCCAGGACAGATAGAGTCACTGATCTTTCCCAGTTTTCTTCCACTGTAGCCTGTCTCGACCAACAGGTATAATTGAGCGTTAAGTCAATATTAGCTGTTATTTCCCCAGGTGTGGGAAGTGAGGAAACCTGATCTCATGAGTAAACTCAGTCTTCCTGGCTGCGTTTAAAATAAGGCCGTCGTTATTATACTACGTAGGAGGGAAATAATTCTTTTCTTAATAAATCTTATGCCATCCCAACATCTGTTAGCTATGCTGGAATCAGTAAGTCAGAAGGACTTTCCACTTACAGATCTCCTCCTGGTGGTCTCCTCTCCGGCCCTTCCTATTTCTTCCTAGTCTTGGCCGTTCCAGGTGCTCCAACCCCCTTGTTCTTTCTGGTACTGCTAACCTGTGGCCAGGGTTGAGTGGGGAAGTCAGGGTGGCTGCGTTTACACACATACCGTCTCTAATTGCTCACCTTGGGTGGAGCAGTGTCCTAAATAAACTCTAGTTTTGCCACAGCACCATTATTCAACAAAGTATTTACAGAAGTGTCGCTTAATAATACAAAAATACACAAGGCCCTTCAAGTTATTCCTGAACGAAGAGGTTTGACCTGCCTGCTTTCCTTCCTCTCAGACCAACCTTACTACACTTGTTCTTAGAAAACTCTTACTGGGGAACTTTGAAGAAAGTCAGAATGCACAGAACACCGAGCCAGCTGTAAGTTGCCTAACCCCTTGAAGGGATTAGTCCCTTTGTTAATTTTCAAAGGAAGGTATGACTTCTTTCAACACTCCTCAGTCATAGCTATTCATAGTATAGACATGCATTTAATGCTTCCATAAATATCACACACATGTATGCTCTGTACTCAGCCACAGATGGAAACTGAAACTATTCAAAGGTACAGAGAAGTGACGGCTCTCCCTAACTTCCCCCTTCAGTCTCCTGGATCTTCTAGGAACCTTGTGGTACTCTTTAAGCACTTCCAAATCTATGATGTTTTTATTGAAAGTTTTATCACAAGTCAGACCCTGAATACTATCTCCCTTATTCAGATAGGGAAATGGAGTTGCAACCTTGGCTGAGGTCACAGTTAGCACGTGGGAGAAAGACTGCAGCACAGAAACCAGGTCTCCCTGACCTAAACCAGTGGTTTTCCTTCTCTTAAACTGTCTGTGTAGCAAGATGCAGGGAAGTGATCCTTACGAGGTCCGGGGGCTTGTGCCTTTCCCCCTTGGACTCTGATGACCTATAAGTTAATAACGCATGGCTAAGAGGACATGTACACAGAAAGAAATAAGCACAGGACAGAACAGCAGTCATCACTGTCATGGTGGTCTACTGCAGTTAACAGGACCAAGGCTTTTGTTAAAAACTAAGTTCTTACTAGAGTCCAGTGGCCACACACTGTACCGTCCAAGATCCAGTGGAATCTCTCACCAAATCTACCACTAGTCATACCAATTGTAATATATTTATTTAACTTGGTATCCCACAATTTTGGAGGGTCTAAATGTTTGAAAAAGTATAAAAGCAGACTCTAGGAAGAGTCAAATTGATTAGGGCTCACCTTGGAGAAGCAGTTAAAAATGGAGTTAGTTCATAACCTTTAGGTGTATTTAGCACCATAGATACTGGTGTCTGAGAATAGTTCATTACAGAATGATTGCACAGAAATGTTATAGATTTAAGAGAGACAGGGCCAGGCGGTGGTGGCGCATACCTTTAATCCCAGCACTTGGGAGGCAGAGGCAGGCGGATTTCTGAGTTCGAGGCCAGCCTGGTCTACAGAGTGAGTTCCAGGACAGCCAGGACTACACAGAGAAACCCTGTCTCAAAAAACAAAAACAAAACAAAACAAAACAAAACAAAAAACCAAAACAAAACAAAAGAGAGAGAGAGAGAGAGAGAGAGAGAGAGAGGAAAATGAAAGGAAATAGCAAATGTTTAGCACCTGCATGTACCAGGGACACAATGTATATATTATCACACACACACACACACACACACACACGCACACGCACACGCACACGCACACGCACACGCACGCACAACACGTATGCACACGCACGTGTGCGAGCAATACCAAAAATCAAACAAATAAAATAAAGGAACACCTCCAGCAATACAGAAACTAAGAACAGAGAAGAGGGAAGTAAAGTCAAGGCCAAGGTCAAAGGTCAAAGTTCAAAGTCCTTTATCTGGTACTAGTCTTAAGAACCGTTTATCTTCTAAGCCTGTGCTACCACACCTAGTTCCTATAATACTGCTTTGGGCAAACCTGTGAAATCTTCTTTCTTCATTAAATGCAAACACCATTTCTAGAGACAAGTACTTTAAGTAGTGATGTAGGCCAGTCTTGAAACAGAAAAATGAGCTGAATTCCTATGAGACCAACTGCCTTAAGCCTTGTAATTTTAGATTAAAATTCAAATCAACACAAATGTAGTCCAAGGTTTTTATTGAGCACACGCTTTACTTAATTTAATCAATAGAGATTTTGAGGCCTATAGCATGAGTAAGAGTTAGACATTTCTATCCAGCATTTTCTCCACCTACTTAAATATCTGAAATAAGAATTCACTCCAATCAATTAGAGCGTAACAAAACAATGGGCTCTACATTATGGCTAGATTTGTGTGGTAGAAATGTTAATGGCTTATGTAAATGTTTATAATATTTTACCAAATGAATCAAAGCCCAGAAAATAAAACCAAACTATTCAGTGTCTTTTAAATATCTATTTGCATATGCATGTATGAAAACCACCAGGCAAGATATACAGACATTAACACATTAACTGTTTTTTTTTTTTTATGGGTAGTAGGATATCCGGGGACTTTTGTTCTACATTTTTGTAAAATGAACAAATCCTTGCATATATTGTTAGAATGCTTTATGCACTGCACACACACACACACACACACACACACACAGTGTTTCCTGCAAATGTCTTGGAATGTATAAATAGGATAATAGTGCACTATGAATACAATTATGAAGGAAAGTTTATTAAATGGCATGGAGCCCATGGTTGGCAGCAGACTTGAACTTTGCCCACACTGCAAATAAAATTGGCTCCCATGTACTTTCTTATTATGCTAAAATGATCATATGTAACGTCTACACAGCCTTTAACTTTTGCCTAAATCTCTCTATTCAGAATACACACAGGAAACACAGCACAACATACAGTACCTCGTGCAAGAATTGAAATAATCATACCAACTTAACAAATTTGGTTTAAAAAAAAAATCAAAAGTCAAACCAGACTTCTAAAGCCCTTAGCACAGTGCCTGGACCATTGTCAATGCTCAGCAGGTGTTAGCTGTGTGGGGAATTATGCTGTTACTGTTGAAAACTTCAACAGTAGAGCATGCTTGCTGATCCAAGAAACTATCAGCCACCTACTACACATACTTCTTTTAAAATAGCCTTCAATTACTAAAGGCGGGGCCCAAAGGAATCTTTGACACATCATAATTAGATAGCTCATTTCATTCTTCGTACTTAATAACAAAAGCAAGAAATTAAGCCATGGCACAATTCAGTTTTTCTTCATCTGACTTAGGTTTGTAACAACAACAACAACAACAACAACAACAACAACAACAAAGTTGTGATAAAAGAAAAATGTTAAGGTTAAGATTTTATAAACAGTTTTGATTTAGATATATTCTTTACAATTTTTTTTAAATATTATCTAAATTTTTTCATGCAAATATCATTGTTCCTCTGAGGACACACTCTTGTTAAATGTGTTTTAATCATATAAGTTTAATTTAAAAAAAAAAGAAAGAAAAAGAAAGAAATGTTTAGTCCCACATTTTAACTCAAGATTATGGATTAAGGTAAGCGTGGTTAATACCAATGTCACTTTACAGGATCTAGAATTGCCTAAGTGACAAACCTCTGGGCAAATGCGTGACTTAATTTCTAGGCTGGGTTCATCAAGGTAAGAAAATCCATCGTAAATGTGTGTCTGCTCCATTGCTTGACAACAAACGCAAAAATAAACTAAGCCTTAGCATTACCCCTTTCTATTTCCTGGCAGTGTCATGTGACCAGCTCACCACGCTTCAGCCCCCATCCCTTCTTGGCCACAGTGGCCTGCACCCTTAAAGTGTGAGCCAAGAGAAACGCACGCTTCCTGCCGTTAGCTGCCTCCCCTTTCCGTTCTTTTCTTTTGACTCTATCTCACCGTGTGGCACTGGCTGGACCGTAAGTCACTATGTAGACCAGGTTGTGCTTGAACTTACGGGAGTTCAAGCCACCCGCCTCTGACTCCCGAGTGCTGAGGTTGAAGTTGTGCACCACCGTATCTGCCCCTGCAGTGGATTTGGTCATGTGTTTTGCCACAGCAATAATAAAAATAGCTTCTATGATTATTATCGCATTTCAAGATTAGGACTAAAAGTCTCACTGCCGCTTCTTTAAACTGGTATAATTTCTAACTGTACTCTAAACACTTTATACCCAGAGATAAGTATAGCTCCCACCCCTCCTCGTAGGAGCTTCTTTTGGCAGCTGGTGGAAGCCATTGCAGAGATCCACGACTGGCCAGAAGGCAAAGAATAAATGATCAAGGGTAAGCACCACAATTAGTACATGCACAACATAACCCCTATCCCTAAGGTTCCGGGAAAACTGGGGAGAGAGAGAAGAAAGAGCCAGAGGCCCAAAGATGCCTGCCAGGAGGTACTGTCTTCTAGATGTGGTGCGGCGGCTGCACCCATGAATTCCCAACAGCAAGGTTGCCTAAACAAGACCGGCATAATGACATTGCCAGTTGACATGCGGACAGTGTGGACAGGGGAAATGTCACAAGGCCCCACTCCTAGATGAAGAGATACAGGTAATTACAGTGGCTTCTGAGAGAGGGAGAACCTGTTTTCTTCAGGGCCCAGTCACCTGATGGGTTATCCAGTCCTGAGTGATCAGCCCTACACACATGTAATCAACACTAGACAGATCCAGTAAGTTTATATATGTATAAATGTAAGTCACATATGTGTGTATACATATACATATACGTGTAAGTGCATGTAACAACAATGATTAAAAAAGAGGTCATGAATTTGAGAGAGAATTGGAATGGGAGAAGGAAGAATAGAATTGCTATAAATACAGAATTCCTCTATAAAATTCTCATTAAATGAAAAACTAAAGAAACAAACATACAAAAGAATAAAAACTCCACTTACCTAGTGAAGATGACACAACTATAGTTGATAAATTATAAATATATAGTCGGTAATTCTAGTTTATATTACTATAAATGATAGTTGATAGCTCATCAGAAATGTGGGGTGGTTTTAAACATTTCAGCTTATTTTTATTTATGGGTTTCCTCTGATTGTGAGCTGAAGATTTACTTAGGGGAGGGAAAAACCAAAACGAAACAACCAAACGACTGGAGGGCAAGTACTTGGGCTATTTGAAAACTAAGAAAGTCTCCTGCCCGATGGAGCCATTTCAAATATGCAATTAGGGGGTCAGGAACGGCAGTGCACACTGCAATCCCAGCACACAGAAGACTGAGGCAGGGGGATCGTGAGGTGAAGGTCAGTCTGTGCTACAGAGTGAGGTTACAGAATTAGAGTCCACACCTTGTCTAGCATCCCTACCCTTTCCTATCTCTTCTTCTCGCCCTTGGAAACTACGCACTCACCTCCAGGACCGACTTTAATGCATGCGTTTGGAGGTGAGAGCCACCTTCCTGTGGTTCCTGAGCCCTCTCCTTTCTCCCGGAAGAAGTCCTGGGTGGTGGGTGCCCTTGTCCACCCTCATCTAGCTGGTTTCCGAGCTAACAGGTTCATTTTGTGTCCCAGGAGGCAAAATATTGAGGGAGAAAAGAGGAGATGCCCCAGGATGAAGTTGGAGAAACGGATGCCAACAGGTTCCTGTATTTCTTGTATACAATTAAAAAAAAAAAAAAAACTTCATCAAAATTTCAGATTTTAAATATGCACCTCCATGTTCCTTTCTATTCCTGTCATGTAACTTAGCATGATATTCTAAGCATGCTATCATGTAATTTTGCATGATACATGATGTCATTGTAAAGCAGGAAATTCTTGATGAAATTCAAAGGGAAAGAATGAAAACCTATGAAAGGTTATTTCTATGTACTAGAAATACATTTATTTCTAATTTATATGATTGTACGGTGGTTCTGTGTTTATATTCCAAATACTATAGAACTTTTGTGGATAATGGGCTCTTGCTCCTCCCCCTCCCTCCCCCACCCTCCCTCCTTCTTCTCTTCCCCAGGGGAAGCTGTTCAACTTTACATTTGGAAAGCAGGCAGTAGCAGCTAACAGGAGGGAGAATAGTTAAAAGAGCATGGATTTCCATTTCAGAAGACCTGCCAGAGACAGACTTCTCAGGAAACAGAAAGAACACATTTGGCCCTGTAAGATTAAAGGACACTTCAGGAGAACCAGACTTCTATGGATAGACTTTCCCAGGCAGCACAAGAGCCCACCTCAATGATGAGAGACCTGTCAGATGCCTGGCCTGGCTTTCTTTGTTCTTCTGTAAAATCTGATAATTAAACTGGTTTAGCAAAAGACATAATATTCATAATTGGAATGAGTCTGCATTTCCTCGGCCTGATGAATTTTTTAGAACTACATTAAGGAACTAACGGAAAACTTGAAGATCAAAGAAAAGGACCAGTCCAGTCATGCTTCTTGAGGTAAAAGGGTGTCTGACAGAATCTGTTGTCTCTGAGGACATGAAAATAAAAGAAACAGGAATCCCATGATGCCTTTCTTATTCTACTCTAAGAAAGCAATGGAAGACATGATAAAACAATCTCCACAGAAACATAAATGTCAAAATGTGAGCATTTCCCCTTTTATTTCGGTCTAAAAATAAATAAAATGTCAAAGAGTTCTGTTTTAAGTTGAACTTCTCTGTACAGAGATGAATATGTACTGAGTACTGAAAAAGTCTGTTCACAGACTATGACTGAATATTTTCTATGCCATGTGTAGGTGTTACGCAAATTGCCACAGTTTCGTTTACTATAAGATCCTGGTTCACTTTTTAGTCTCTCTGAAAGGTGGATAAAGTCTAAATGAACAATATGTTCAGTTATCAGTATGGTCTTCTTCATGCCGTTTTAAATGTTGGGACAATCAGTAACGGTGTCTTGGATTTGATGAAGCATCCTTTCGAATAAAGGAAGTGGTCGCTGAGCTTTTCCAATGCAAGTCTAAACCCCAAACCTGTTTGGAGTCCCTCGGGCCTTCTAGATGTCTTAACACTGGAGGGTTAACTAAAGCGCTTCCTGGAAGACACTAAGGAACGCTTCCAAGAGGAGCGCCTGCTGGGGACACAGGTGGCAGCGGCTGCCTGGGGATGTTGGGAGACACAATGAGCTGAAGCATCTTCCTGCACCTTTCCGTCTAGTCTCTCTGATTGGCTCACCAAGCTCCAGAGAGTCTCGGTCCCTTCACACTGGACTGGAGATTGTCCCTATGCTGGGACTCATGGATGATATGCCTTTTCTCCCCAAAATGTTCAGAATACTCCAAATTTATCCTAGTTTGGGTTGTAAAGAGGTGTCCTGCACATTTAAAAGAACAAGAGCCTTTAAGACTCATAGGAAGGAGATGAATTCTGTAAAACGTTTAGTTAACACCCCAACAATGTAAGTTGTTCATTGAGTGAGTTAGAGATCGTAAGGGAACAAAGCCTTGGTAGTATGGAATACAAGAAGTACACCGGTTTATGTTTTTAATTTTTATTTGTTTGAAGGGGTAGGAAATGAACTCAGAACCTTTTGCACACTAGGCAAGTACACAAACACTGTGTTATATCCCCAGGCCCCAAAATATATTGTTTTTCAAATGGTGAACATATATATTCATGTATATATGTATATACGTTTCATATACATAAAATAAATGATTGGTGAAGCTTAGAAAGTTTATTATATCCATTACCTCTGAATAAAAATTACTGGAGTTTGTTTTTTATTATCTTTCTAAATGTAGCCACTCACAATAACCAGGTACTTACTATGTCATACAATTGCATTATATAATTACAAGAAAAGAGCAATAGGGTTTTCCTTTTCCAACAATTAGATAATGAGTATTATAAACTACAGCTGGCATCTGTAAGGATGCCGTTGCTTCGTTATTTCTTCCTGAGAAGTTACAGGTGCCGTCCAGTGAAGTCTGGTGTGAGACCACAGGGGTCTAGAAGCTGATGCAGGAGGACCGCCACATGTGTCTGTGTTGACAGCAGCAGATGTGGACATCTTCAATCTGCCTGCTCCAGCCAGGCCACGATTTTGTTCTAAATGCTGGAGCTGTAGAGTCTTTCATTTGAGTGTTCAGTAACATAAGTCTCAAAGCGTAAGACCAGTTTAGTGAGGCCCTCTTCTTTGTTGTAAATGCATTTGTCCCAAATTTAAAATACTGATAAGCACTGGGTGAGTAGAACTGAAAAGCCCTTCTTTGTCTGGCCTGCAGCAGGACCCTAGAATATTGTGCTTCCATTACCACATATTGGGTATAAAATTACATTTCTGCTTTGAATATTATTCAAACATAAAAGTCGATATTCTGTATATCATTCAAACATAAGAGTAGATAGTTTGTTTCCTCAAATCATGTTATTAGGGATTATTGAAATTCACCTCCGTGCTCTCTTATCTTAGGTGTATATAATCTCACTAGCTTTGCAGAGAAGGCAGACACCCTTAGGGTCTGAACTGGTATTTAAAGAGATATGCTCACTTTTAGTCCTGGCCAATAATATTACATTATTGTTTAGAAAGAGATAGCAAGCAGGTTATGTCTTATGAATTTAATATACTCTTTCTGTCATCAAATAAGAGCTAAATTATCCTATTGATAAACACCAGGGCTCATATCAAACTCTAGGTCTAGATTGCTCCATTTTTCCCCCCCAGTGAAGAGCCCAGAAAAACATGCCAACCTCTGTATTTCAGGGACATTAGCAACCTATATGCACCCAGTTGCTCTTCACAAACTGTTCAGAAAACATCTCAGTAGGGGAACCCAAAGGACTCAAGGGGGAATTTATTGGCTATTTGCTGAAATTGATAACAAAAGCTCTCTAAGCCTCCCTGGTAAGTAAAGATAATCCTCCCTTCCATCCTGGTGTCAACTGTTAAATAGGATGATGCCGTTAGGAAACAGTTTGTAAGCCCGCGCTGGCGTTATCATTATTGTTCAAACATCAACATTGAGCATTTTAAAGTAGGCCTCGTTAAATCCAGGGCTTTAGATGTGGAAGAGAGGTTGCAGAGGAAATAGACTGCGTAGCATTAACACACTGGTGTTCCGAAACAACTCTCCTTTCAGTGGTTCCACTCCTGGTCTTTCAAGGTAAAGGGCTTGTTCTGTCTGCCTCACCGGGAAGGAACTCCTCCCTGCTACCCTGTTAGCAGAGGTACCAGATAAAGCTGATGACTGCCAGTTTTGCCTCTGTAACAGGATTAGTAAGAGAAAAGATGTTGGCAATTTCTGAGGGCGCCCAGGGAGGGTTTTTTTTTTTTCAACCAGACATTTATGTGGGCAGCGAACTATGATTTAAACAACTAACGAGAGTTATCAACGTGCCACCAAAACAAAGGCTGGCCTGACGACCTACACACCAAGGGTTCCTGTCTCTAAACACACACGGAACTCCCATGAGCTCAGCAAGGCAGGGAGTCGAAGGCAATTGCCCTGAGCTACGATACTCTCCGGGGCTCAGAAGCTCTGGCCTGCCTTCAGAAAGCTGGGATTCGACGTCAACACACACAGCAAAAGGATTTTCGGGAGCGGTTGAAGCAGAAAAAGAAATGAGAGCAAATACTGAGAAACTGGTGGACATTCACCGAAAAGCAACGAAGGTGATTTATAAGGCCGAAGGGACTTGCCTTCCAGAGGCAGATGAAGGAAGACAGTCTCTCAGCACGGGGGGCTAACCATGCAGGACTGGCTCGTTGGCCATGGCCAAGAGTACTTGAAGGGCATAAACAGCGTGGATGGAGAGAAGTTATTTAGTGTGGTCCAAGGGGACGGGAGAAGGAGTGATGGAAATGAAAGCCAAAATGCAGATGATTAAGGTGGCAGAGCGGGTCACACGCCTTAATGGAGGGGTCCGTTATTGACTGCGCAGCGCTGTCCCCCGGGGAGAGCCAGAATCCCTTTCTCTTGCACGATTTGCAATTGGAAAATGCACTAAAAAGTAGCCAGGCGTACCGGGGAGAGCAAAACCGCCATGTGCCCTCAGAGAATCACCGAGATGGCTTAATAGGTCTTTCCTCTCTCAAATTACTGTGATGTGGCTGGTGTACACAGGGACCTCAGTGGCTGGAATCATTTTTCCACCACCCGAGCTGCTTCTTTGTTGTTATAAATAGCCGGTGAAGAAATCATCACAGGTAATGGAAACACTGCCTGCGCTCCAAAGAGAGGCCTACAGAGTCCCGATGCTTTCATGCAACCCTGGAACTGACTAGGATTAGTTTCCGCATTGTGACGTCAGTATAAAGAAACATGCCTGCCGACTGAGACCCGGGACAACATCACATCCATCCCGGTCCAAGACAAAGGGCAAGGGGCTTTATCACATGTGAATGTTGGCTTCAAAAAAAAAAAAAAAATCAAATAGATGGCTTGCTGTTCTAGAAGAAAGACTTACGGTCTAGCTTTTCCAAATTTCTTAGCCGATTAAAAACAGTGAAGAAGCAATTACTGTGTAGAAACTCGGGCACTAATGTGTTGAATGTGAGAATCCGCCAGCTCTGTTTACAGCTGCAGCTGTAAAGAGCGACTGACACATCCTAAAACCTGTGGTGGCCCAGAAAGCAAGGCATCAGTGGGCACAGGCTTGGAGGCACCTGGTGCCACCGAAAGGAACGGGTACGGTGGTCAGATGGAACCTGGACCGGCACAAGCACTAGTGTCATTGTGATTGCTAGAAGGCACACAGCTGTGACCATCGCAGTCCCTCTCACCCAGGGAATGGCTAACAGGAGGAGAGAGAGAGAGAGAGAGAGAGAGAGAGAGAGAGAGAGAGAGAGAGAGAGAGAGAGAAGTTAGGCCGGGGTAGCCCACAGATGTCAGCTCTTCACAGGTGCAGGGTATCTCACTTCCTGATAAAATCATGGCACTGTGGTAGGTACTAAGCGAAAACCCGGCGTTCTAGAAGACTGAAGCTTCTACAAACAAATTCAGGGGTTGACCTACAGAGGACAGATATAGGTCAACCCTCATCCTGCTGCTCGCCAGCAGCTGTGGCCAATGAGAGACACAGCTGCCTGGCACGTTGGGTTAAGCGGCAGCTGAAATCAACAGAAGCCATTTCCTGCCTCTGGGCTGGTTAGGACCAGCTTAGGTACAAGCCGAGCTGCTGGCTTGCTGGAGTTCCTGCAACAGTCGCGTGGCTTCTGCTGCTGGGAATGCCTGTTCCCCTCATTCACCTGAAAGATCGGTTTCCATCTTTAAAGGGAGGCTTAAGATGCAACGGTCCCTCAGGACCCCCGCATGCTCGCACAAATTTGTAGAACCGGGAAGACTTTATTTTTTACTCCAAAATAATGATTGGGGGAAAACGGGGAGTCTACAAAAAGACCTATTTTCAGAGAGGACATAGCAAAAATTGTTAGGTGGCTCATTCGAGATTACCCAGAAAGCCCGTGGTCGAGACAGAAGGAGAATGGAGCGAGTAGGTCCGGGAATCAGGAAATTATGAAATCAGATCCAAAGACAGACCGTCACTGGCCCACACTGGGTTAATTAGCAGTTGGAGATCGCAGCTCAGCAGCACATGTTCCTACAGGCTAGCTGATTACTAGTCTGGCACTCCTCTAAGAGGAGATCTGACCCCACTTGGTACTAAGTTGATTAGATAAGGCTGAGAAGAAGAAAGACTTTCCGATCACTTATCACTTTTAGGAGAGAAACTCCACTTCTCTGAGGGACGTAGTCAGAAAGCATTCCAGCACCTGTGGCTGCTGGCTGCCATTTGGATTCCTGAGAGAGCGAGCCCTTCTGGGCTTCTAATTACCTGAGGTAATAATTGCCAGGGCAGGAGAAATGGCTCAGTGGATAAAGTGCTTGGCACAGAGGCTTGAGGATCTGGGTTCAGACCTCCCGCATTCATGTAAAGGTTACAGGGCGGCACCTGTCTGTCACTCAGTGTGGGAGTGTGGGAGGCAAAGGGTCAGAACCTGTGGTCTTGCTGGCCGGGCATGCTGGCCAAGTGGTGAGTTCTAGGTTCAGTAAAGATCCCTGTCTAAAATATAATAATAATAATAATAATAATAATAATAATAATAATAAAGCAATGGAGGAAACAGTGCTCGCTGCCTCTACATGTCCTCCTTCCCACATTACCACGCCATTTCCTTAGTGACTAGGTCAGCTTGGTTGGCTGGCCGGTGACTCTAAATTTCCCAAGAATCCGTTACACTCATTTTTTGTTTCTTGGGGATTCTCATTTTGCTTTTGCCAGTTCCTATCAACAATTGTCAATATTTCAATATTTTTACTATTGATTTAGGGTTTTGTTTGCTTTGTTTTTATTTATCTTTGTTTTGTGGCAGGGTCTTTTTCTAAAATCCAGAGAGCCCCAAACTTAAACTCACTATGAAGCAAAGACTGGCCTGAAATGCAGGTAGTAATTATCCTGCTTCAGACTTCCAACTGCTGGGACTATGAGTACAGGGATAAATGACCATCCCCGGCTTAAGAACTCTGACAATGCTTATCTTTACATCTCCAAGACAGTTACTTGTGTTTTTCTCTTTATTCTTATTCAGTATAGAAAAAGCAGTTCTAGTCTAATCTAAGAAAATCTACGTCAGTGTTTTTTTCTTTGTGAGGTGACATTGCTTACTGTTACTCATTCACTAAGGTGTGTGTGTGTGTGTGTGTGTGTGTGTGTGTGTGTGTTTATAGGGCCTACAAGCCAGACACTAAGAATACTAAGCTTAAAAGAATAGTGAATGTAGGTCAGTCAGAAGCTACAAAGCCACATGAGTGGATCTGAGCTGCTGGTGGGTAGCGCATACACAGGAAGGTACACAGTGTGTGAGACTTCCAATAGAATAATTAGACTTAACCAGGAAATTCAGAGCGAGCTGCCTGGGAAAGCAGTGTCCAGACTCGGAATGATAAAAAAGGAGCTGGGTCGTGAGGAAAGATGGCAGCAGGATGTGAGAAGCTTTAAGTGCAAAGGTCCTGCCTGCTAAGAGGCAAACATAGGAAGCTTGGAGGCCTTCGAAGAGTGCAAATTCAGATCAGATCCTAGAAGGGGAATTGATATAAAGTGAAGGAGGAAAGGCCTGCTGGGCATGCTGAGGACAGAGCTAGGGTAGGTGCACAGATCCCTAAAGTCTACAGGAAACCTGTCAAGCCTTTCAACAATGTGGCAGCAACAGCCACATTCCCTTTACCTCCCGATAGCCAATCCAACCCAAGCATTATGGATTTTATTGTTTTGCTTTAGTTCAACTCATCCAGGTCCCTCCCTTTTTAACCAATGCCCTCTAGTTCATTTTATTAATAGTATCTCCTTTTATCACATGGCCTCTGTGATGATACCTCTGTGTACACCTACTTTTGCCCTACATAATTATGAGAATACAGACCCAACACTGACGCTATCCAATGACCTAGGGTGAGGGGTGTCCTAGATGATATTGTACTGTACATGAGATATTTGCTATAAGAGTAGATTATAGCCGGGCGGTGGTGGCGCACGCCTTTAATCCCAGCACTTGGGAGGCAGAGGCAGGCGGATTTCTGAGTTCGAGGCCAGCCTGGTCTACAAAGTGAGTTCCAGGACAGCCCGAACTACACAGAGAAACCCTGTCTCGAAAAAACCAAAAAAAAAAAAAAAAAAAAAAAGAGTAGATTATAACTACTTTCGACACGTGTACACAAAATAAGTAGCTATGTGGTTAAGTTCATTTGATTAAGTATAATAATCTCATGATTAATATGTATATCAAGACGTACCATACAACTTAAATATATATGTGATATTTTTTTAATTCAAGAAGATTACTTGTGTTGCTAGGAGAAAGGAATACCCAGTGTGTGCTTTGGGGTTTTGTTAGTGTTTTGTTTTTGTTTGTTTTTAAGAGGAAAGCCTATGGAGGGAGTACTTTGAGTGCTATCTTGAGCCTGTTGAGTTGGTATGTCCTAGAGGAGGAAGAGAGCAGGAAGCCAAGGCTAGGTTGATGTCTTCTGCTGGCTGACTTAGAGCCAATTCTCTGTGCTGCTATGTCCAGGGAGACAGCCATGCACGGACCAAATCCCCCTCATCACAAGCAATGCCTTCCCTTGTCTTTTGACTTCTACTTAGGTTCAGCCAGTAGGAGACAGAGAAGAGAGAAGGGAAGAGTGAAGCGGGGATGTTGACCCCATGTTCCTACCAGACTGCGTTCTCTCCTGCTCATCCTCTTGTTCCCTTTCTCTACTTCCTCTTCGTCACACTCTTCTTTTGTCACAGGTCATCCTTCTAACTTCCTCTTCCTCCTCCCCACAGTCCTCCCCGCCTCAATAATTTTCACCTCCAAGCTCTTTCATGATTAAGACAACAATGGTTTCCTGACATACCATATTCCGTCATCATTCAATGCTTTGTAAGTGATCTCAACTAAAACATGTAGAACGTGCCACTCTTTTCCTGCCTGGAGCCTGGCTAATAATACTGATGTTTTAGAAATAGCTGAGTCGGGGTTAAATCAGTGAGTCACCTGGATAGAGGTAGTAACTGGAGCTCTGCATCGGTATGAGGATCCCTCAGGAGACAATGTAAGGAAGGAATGAGGCCTGAGGAACTCAAACATATGGGTCTTCAGAAGAGTCTGATTCTGCAAAGGTACTAGGGAAGGAGTAGCCCAAGTGTTGGGGGGGGGGAATCAATAAGTAATAAAAGCAGAAAGAAGCAAAGGGTTAGTAATCCAGAGTTATTAGTAAGCCACACCATTCTAACTCTAGTATGTATTTCTTGCATTCCTTCCTTTTTATACTGCTTTCTTCCTTTACATTTCTTTAACTTGTTTAGAATTTATTTTGGAATATTTATGGTAAAAAGACACTTGCCTTTAAACAGTCATCAATACAATGTCATGTAGAAAATGATTCATCAATATTTTTTCCACTGTATTCACTTCACCACACACTTTTAAAGTACAATGATCCTACCAGCTCTGAAACCCACGAAGCACAATAGCATGGCTACGGTAACCATAAGGGTGTAGGCACAGATATCTTGGTAGTAACCAGCAGCTCACTAATTGGACTTAAGGCCCCTGCACAAGAGGGAACTCATACCTGGTACTAGAAACATGGCCAACTACCCAACGCTAGTGATTATTAAAGAAAACCTACAACCACCACTTTACTAAACTAGCATAATTTCTTTACTATATTCTAAACAATTGTCTTTATGCCCTGGTAGGTCTAGTTCTCACCATTAAGCAAGGAAACTTCTCTTTGCAACAGACAGAGACTATTTCAGAAATCCAAAACCAATGCAAAATGCAGAGTTGTGGAACCCAGTCCCAGTGGATGCATTAACAAAGCAATTCCCACACCTAAGGCTTGGGAAATATTGTGGAAGCGAGAGCTGCAAAAGTCAGAGGACCAGGGAGTGAGAGTGTGTCCTTCTAGTAATGTCAGAAGCTAAAGTATCAGCCAAGATGATTTCCTAAACATAAGCTAAACAAAGACAATAACAATAAACATGAAAAAGTGGACAAGGGAAAGGCCAGGAAGCCTCAGCCCATACTAAGAACTATAGGCAACTAAGGAACGCTGAGAATGGGACAAAGCTTTCCCAGGGAAGAACACACTAATTGTTTCTTCTAAACCAAACGGTGAGGCATACATACAAGTAGCATTATACAGACTGAACAGGCTATATTGAGGAATACACATACATACAAACATACATATATGCATATATACATACATACACATATACATATATACATATATATACATACATAATACATGCCTATAACAGCAACTAATGAATAAAAAAGTCATGAATTTGAAAAAGAGCAAGAAGGAGGTATATGGGGGTGGGGTTGTAATAAGGAAAGGGTTGTAATAAGGAAAGAGGTTAAAATGCTATAGTATGATCTCAAAATCCATAAAGAAATTTAAGAAATACATGAGATGTGAAGTTTTCTTTGATGCTGAAGAGATTCCTCTTTGAGTTATGATGGAAAATGCTTACTTTTTTGTCTTGTATCTTAACATCTGTTAGAACAAATCTAACCTTGTAATTCCTTAATTTTCAGAAATATATTATTAATAGTCTCATTTATTGTTTCCAGATAGACTTCAGAAACATGTTATCAATTAAAAAAACAATTGGAGTTTAGTTTAGAATTATTAAATTATGTTTAAAGGAATTTAACTTTATTAAACTTAAATCTTTTTAGCCAGAAACGTAGTGCACACTGGTATTCATAAACACCAACACCAACAACATACACACACACACACACACACACACACACACTCCACTTACTGTTAAGTCTTAGTTTGTATCTGCTCAAAGAACACAGTGATTTTCTTCAAGTAATATACAAATGATGCTTAGTAAAAGTCATGTCCATATATTTTAGTTATATTTACTCTAGTTTTTCTTAATCTTAGTTATTTTTTTTTCTCCAACTTGTTTTCTGGCATATGAGGAGCACATATCTATGGTATAAAAATATAAGAAAGAAAGAATAAAAACAAATATATAAATCATAATAAACCATACTCTGAGTTCAATACATGAACTTTTTGGTGTGCCTATTAAATAGTTATAGCCTTATCTACATGAATCTATCTTCCTGTACAGAGGCGATGTCAGATGGGATGGTGCACGGCTCCACGCTTGGTTCCTTCCACCTACCCTGGGAGACCTGTCTTCTCACATCTGTACATGCATATCTGTATATCACATTTCATTGTTGAATGGATTCTTTTTATAGAGCTGTAGCTTAATCTATTTGACCAGTCTTGGGACCTTTGCCATTTCTAATTTCTAACATTTCTAAAAAAAAAAAAAATGCTGTGATGTTATTTTATTAAATATTGATTATAGGAGCTGAAGTATAGCCCTATGGTGAAGCAATGCTTATATAGAGAAATGCATCTTCAAAATATTGACCTTCTAAATTACATTTATTAGAAATTGTAACATATACACTTTTCTTCACTGTCTTTACATCCCATCATCCCACAGTGATCCGGTGGTTTCTGCAATCCTTATGAAGGATGTGTACGTTTTGTGCTGTCTGCGTCTCTCACATCTGACTGAAGCTGATGAGTGACACTCAGCTGCTGTCATTTCTGTTCCCTGTCACTCAGTGTTCCCGGCTCCTTGACGGTGGCTCATATTTCTGTGGGAACTCTTTGAAGCCCATGCTGGAGGGTTCATTTAAAGAGGATTTGCATTTGTTCCTGCCAGATGCCAATGGGTACTACAGAGGGAAGGCCACTCTAAACCGAATTCTCAGCTGGACATTTTTTTCAGACCACCCAGAGAGTGAGATTCAGGAAACAAAACACATGTAAGTGCTGGCTTGAACTCAGAAACTCCCAGGGAAGTCTGTCTCCTGTTTTTCTCAGTGCCAATTTTTGAGTTTTTCTTTTTGGTAACTGTGGGGGACAATTTTTTTTTTTGTTTAGTGTATTCTTTTGATTGTTACAGTGATTGTTTCTCTATTTTCTCACCTCTACCCCATGTGCATGTGCGCGCACGCGCGCGCGCGTGTGTGTGTGTGTGTGTGTGTGTGTGTGCACTCGAGTGCTCAAGCACATTTGTGTATGCGTGCATACAAATGAGCACCTGTGTGACTATGCATGTGACGTCAGAGGACAGCCTCAGGAGTCATCCCTCAGCTGCCATCCACCTGTTTAAAGACAGGGTCCCTCACTGCCCTGGAGCCAGCCTAGCAGGTTAGCCAGGGAATCCCAAGGATCTACCTGTTTTGATCTCCCAGTGTTTAGAATAACAAACTGCGTCACCAAACCCAGAATTCCTTTTTAAAAATAGAAGTTCTGGAGACTGAACTCAGGTCCTTTATTGACTGAGCCAATACCCACCCTAGGATATTACTTCAGACATGGGCCAATACCCACCCTAGGATGTTACTTCTTTGGCCTGGTTCTGAGCTTTTTGATTTATGCCTCTCTGATGGCTACAAAACTGGAACTCCAAACCACCTAGATGTGTGGAAGTACTCAGTGCTAAGGAGCATCAGTGACTTGATCTTCTCCCTAGAACACGGACTTGAATTCATTTTGACCTGACTTTGTTGATAGTCCGTGGATGCATTTAAAAATGTGTTTTTGACAGGGCTTGTGAAAAAGGTTCAGAGGTAAAGATTTTTGCCGATCATATGAGACCCTAATTTCTAGCCACACTATAAAATATTCAAATAAATAAGTGCATGTGTGAAATATTTTCATTATTCCGTAATTTTAAATTATCTTCAATGGAAGGGTTGGTATAAGAATCAAGCTTTTCACTGAATTTCATCCATTCAACCTCAGCTATATACTCCCACATCATACCCTAAAAGTTTAAATTTCCAATACCTGTTTTAACTCCTAACCTCAATTTCAAATGTCTACTCCATAGCTGTCATTTCCTGTCCTGAACAGTTCCTATTTAGCGAATTGTCACCCCAGTTGAGACTTCTGTTCCAATTACTCCAAATGTTTAGAGTCCACGCTTTAAAATCTATAGAGCGTCATCAAGTGGCACAATTCAATATAAATTGTGTCTTTTGAAACTGTTCCATGCAATAAGACTGACTTTGTAGCCCAGCATCTTAATCACACTTGATGAACACCTGGATCACACCTGAAGCACACCTTCTTTGCCCTTATGCCTTTCCCCTTCTAATATCTAATCTGACAACAATAATTGATTGAATTCAAATCTGTCTCTCTAATCTGTACATATATCTGGAAGGAAATAACCAGCCAACCTGACTGTTTCCTCCTAAATTCAGGTGGCTTCAGTATAACCACAGTTCTACTCTTCCTCTCCAACCACTGGTGTGTCCTGCAAATCAAGATATTCCCACCTTTCTGTAAATCACCAGCCTTTCCTGACCTTCTCCTGCCCTGAGTGATTGATTCCCTTTCTATTTCATTAAGAAAATGGAACTTAATATTTGAGACCTTCCTCATGTATTCTCCTCATACCCATGGACCTGGGAGACCTGTAATCTAATCTCTGTATGACTTGTGAACTTGGTGTGGATTCCATGCCATTTCCCCACACCCTGTCATTACAAACTGTGCTCTGCCAGCATGTCCCTCTGCTCTGAATGCACACACTTGCTGTCACGGCAGGTGACTCTGTTTCTGGGAGAGGGACTAGAAATGCTTTCCTTTGCTGTTTCAACTAAGATGAGGAAAACTTGGAAATTTCCTATAAGAAAATAGACAGGTAGAAAGAAGGCAGGCCAGTTAAGAATATTGGGGAAAACCCAGTGGCTAAATCCTTTGGCTTTTTGTTCATTTATGTGTATGTCCTAGAAGCTGATCAGAATAAATTAGCAAACTGCAGGCTCAAAAGGCAAATTCAAATGGCTACAACAGAAGCCTGTTCTGTCTTGCCAAAGAACCAGGAAAAGATCAGCCTAACAAAACAGAAAGTCCATAGACAATCAAGGCTCCACTTTGGTGAAAACCACAGAGAAAAAAATGTGGCCTCTCTTCTATTCATACCAGTCAAAATCATGTTGGGAAGGCTAGACCTGAACCTTCCACCATGCTGTAACACACTCAAATATGCTTGCTAAGAAGGTATAAGAGAATGTTTTGTATATTTCCTATGGGGCAGTAAAGACACATTCTGCTCTCCAATGTGAGAGGAGACAACTTGGGGAACCTGAACTTCACACAGAACCTGGTAATAGCAGTTTCTCCTCCTTCCCTTTTGGGGCGCCATCAAAGAAGGCTTTGTGTTTTCACCATGGCCCAGGAGTCATAAGACCTTCTTTGCCTTTGTATGGCAACAAGAAGTCTCTAGGAAAGAGGATGAACTTTGTCTGTATCTCTGTTCCAACTCCAAAGCAGGGAGCACTGCTTGGGGTTCAGGCCCATGTCCTCACTTAACTCAGTCCTTTTCTGTGTCAATCTCTTCCTTGTTTAAAGAAGAAAGAGAAGAACAGTATTCACCTATAGATTGTTGGCTACTAATTGTTGATACATATAAAGCCATAAGCCGGTGCCAGACACTTAAACACCAATCTTTTGCTGTGCTGCTGTCATATCTCACTTTTTGATATGTATCATACATGTAGCATTAGGCATACCCCATGCCTTTTAATTTGTAGGGTTTTCATTATTTTTATTTTCTACAAATTTATAATTGTAACCATAATTGTAACTGTATACCCAAGAGTGTGTAGATGAGTATTTTTAAATTTCCAAGTGAATAGGAAATTTATGTTGAAATGTTTGTTCTTAATTTGTAGCTTTATTCTGTGGTCAGAGAATATGTCTTTTTCTTTGTGCTATAAAAGATTTTATTGATCTGTTCTTTATAGTCTAGTACACAAACTATTCCTCTTTAAGTTTCTTCATTTAAAATAATTTCTCTCTTTTCTTCATTGTGAAGTCCATTATGCTTGGGATTTAGTCTGTAAGCATGATTTTCAATAGACCAATCTAGACAGCTAAGGGAAATAAGAGCTTCAATCATGTGGAGTTGAATGCTTTGTTCCTCTTCAATGTGTAGTAAGTATATAGCCTGTGAGGTTGCTGACGGGGAGTGGGGCGGGATTTCGGCTTTCAGGGATGGTGGGCCGTTTCCACTGCCTCTTCTCTACCTGCAGAGCTCTTGCAAAGGTTATCTTTATTCTAATTTAGCTGAGTGTAACTTTAGAATGGGGACATAAAATAACATTGTCCCAAATGCTCTTCTAGGACCTTACTAGTTCTATCACGAGGCAGAGTCTAGAACTGCATCCCATCATCCCAATACTCAGAAAGCTGAGACAAGAGGATTATAATTTTGAGGTAAGCTTTAGCTACATAATGAGACCCTATTTTCCTAAACAGGGTCTCATTTACTCCATTACTACCTCTATTACGACCTCTTCCCTCGAACTTGGATCCTTATAAGTATAGTAAACGAAAGGGTGTAAGTCACATGTGACTTTCCATGAGTCATAAGTTGCAAAATGGCTTCTGTTTGCTTCTCTGTCTCCTCGTGGTCTTCATCCTTGGAAGCCAGTTACCATGCTGTGAGGAGGCTCTACAAGGAAAGGCTAATGGTGTGTGTTCGGGTTCCCAGTCGACATCAACTGGTAAACATGTAAGTGAGACTTCAGTCGATCCCAGCTAAGACACAGAGTAAAGATTAGAGCCAAGCCATCCTCTAAAGGGCCGTGTGCTATTGTGAGGGACAAACTCAGTGTGCTTACTGTATCTTTGAGTGGTGGGCCAGTTTACTATTCGGCCATGGCAATTAGATCACTATAAATGGAGTATCCTCCCAACTTACCAGAAAGTTCCAGCAGAATGGGATTTATAATGAGAGAAACGCTGGACACAGATTGTAGGCTTCATTAACTCGTAACTGCCTTTGGTCCTTGAACACCTTATGTAGCCTTTCACAGTGTCAGCTGTGTCTGTCTCTCAGACACAGTATTTGGATCTTTAGGCCCTTTAGCTTCTACCATTAATGGCTCAAAATAGAATATATAACTTTTAGGCCACTTCAACGTCTATCATTAATGGTCAGTATAGAATATATGTCTTCATATCAGAAACATTTAACTATGTGCTTTTGATTAATAAAATTTAGATTTTTAGCTAACCTTAGGAGGTTAAACTTCTTATCTAATATCCTAACTATTGGGAATAATATTCCAAAATGTTGACAGTACAGGATATAATCTTTTTTTTTAAAAATGGTCTCAGTTTTGGTATAAGTAAGTTAAAAAGCTAGTTACGGATCCAGTGTCAGCTCAAAGTAATGTAATGACTATCATTTTGATTCCTGATTTTTTTTTTGAGATATGTCCCTCATAGAACAGGCTGGCCTTAAATATAGCAAAAACTTCCTCTTGCTCTCATCGCGTGAGTGCGAAGATTACAGCTGTGCACTACTGTTCCCAGTCTATACAGAGCTGAGATTTGAACTCAGGCCCCTGTCATGCCAGGCAAGCACTCGTCACCTCCACTACACCCCAGCCCCAATTCCTGACTTTTGTATTGTTTAGTTGGGAGTATTCTTCAGTTACCAGCTGAGATGGTGCCAAAGATGTTCACTAGGGTAGTATTGTCTCTGTGTACAAATTCAGCAGCTTAAGAATTTTGTATGCATTTTATAAAACTTAAATCTGTTGTAATAAGAAGCCAGGCCAGCTTTTCAAAGTTACCCCTCTCTGAAAGCTGCAGCGTGCCTAGGAGTGATTATTATTGCACGCACCGCGTTCCAAACAGAGCCCAAGGAGGTGTTTACTACATGGTTTCCAACATCCAGTCCCCCTGGAGTGGGGTGACTTGGGACAGCTGCCTTAGGTCAATATTCAGAGGACCCAGCCCTGGTGCCAGCTTTGTCAGCGACCCAAAGGGCACCGCTGGGGCCTGTAAGAGGCTTGCAGGACCCTTGATGACAAGCACTTTCACCCTGCGCCCCCTCCCTGTTATAACAGTCCTGGACACAGGGGGAAGCCCCAAAGTTGCTGCTCTGATATAAACTGGATGCTCCTGAAAGCCCTTGTTACATGTCCCCATCTGTTTACGATAGCTGGACTTGGCGATTAGAATGGTGTGATTTTATTAAATGTTACACAAATAGATGAACTATGGAAGGAGCCGTACCCGTGAGAATCATTTAAAGACTTGGCAAAAGATCTCATCTAAAAAAGATCTCCTGCCTCTAGCCCCTGGCAGTTCTCTGGTCCAGTGTCTAGTTCTTTCCTGTCCTTTCCTTAAGCAATGTGTATCAGACACCTGTCACGTGGACATAGTTCTCATTACGAACTGTATAGGAGTCAACAGAGTGTGATTATTCATATTGTCAGAAACAGAGACACGGTATTAGCAAAGGACACCAGCTATTCGTCTTTATTGCTGATAAACTGGAAAACTGACACGAGAAAATTCCCCTGGTGCTTCTGCCCCAGGAAACAGTTCTTTCTCATTGTTTGGGTTGTATATTCATGCACGTGTATATGAGTGTATTATGTATGTATGTATTATTTGGTTTCCTGAGAAAATTAAATGGGCTAGTACATGTAACTCGTCTAGGGGCTGTCAAACCTTTTCTATAAGGATCCAGACAGAAAATATTATTGTTCCATGAGTCATGGGTTTCTCACAGCTCCTGAATTATGCTGTCGTACCATGAAATCAATTGTGAGTGATGCACAGAAGGATGGGCAAATAAATACGATTTTATTTGCAAAGCTAAGCAGGCGTTCCAATGTGCTGGCACCTAAGACCTATCAAAACCCCTTACTGGTTCCCCTGTTCCTAATTCAAATTGTGCAAGCAACTTCTCAATGATCATGATAATAATAATAATAATAATAATAATAATAATAATAATAATAATAATATAATGCTGCACTCCCCATCTCTCTGCCCTCGCTAGCTTCTCTCTTACTTCCAGAGCTGGACAGTTTGACCTCCTTGCTCTCACTCACTAAAATCACTCTTGTCAAGGTCACCCGCAATCTCCATGTTGCTACTTCCCTGAGAGATTTCAGTCCCTCTTTCTTAATCTCTCCACAACTTTCAACATAGCCAGCTCCTCCCTCCTCCTTCTGGAAAGCTCTCCACTCTTAGCTCCTGTGAGCTCTCCTGACTGCTTTTCTCCTCACAGCTACTCCCCCCTCGCTTGCTCTCT